>JAJMYN010000047.1:0-306293 GCA_023087525.1 Lasiodiplodia sp. KE8368 | reverse complement strand
CATGGACAGGGGTGGACGCATTGCCCGAAATGGCAGTGTCCACTTCCGGAAACGGGTGCACCGTCCGCACAATAACTCTAATTATTATCTTATACTTCTTCTATTATCTTTTCTATCTAACTACGGCTACTATTCTCTAAATATAGTATCTAGTAATATCTTAAATAGCGGTAGTAAATCCTTAACGCGCTATATCTTCTCTAACGTTTCTACCTCTTTTCCCCTACTCGAGTTCTAGCGTAATACTTTAACTACTACCTTATAGGCATCAAAGATAAGATTACCTTAGTACTAACTATAATAATCTAGACTAAAATTTATACTTTTCTCCCGGACGCGGAGGACTAAGTACGTAACATCCAATCTAATATTTCTAGAAACCCCGATATAGAAATACGTATACTTATCTTAAAAGTCTACGTATTAGAGATCGCGTCTCTTTTCCACGATATTAGTAGACTACGGCTATTTCTAAATATATTAGAGGACTATATATACGTTCTTCTAGAATACTTTATTAGAGAATAAGCCTTTACGGTTAACCGTACTATAAGAATTTTAAAATCTACGCTACTCACCGAGTCGGCCCCGACCTAAAACTCTAATCTAAAGTTTAAGGTTAAGAAATTAGACACCTTCGACGGAACTAGAAGAAAATTAGACGAATTTCTACGATAACTATAAATCTACTTCTATCTATTCGAAACGGTCTTTTAAGATAACTCTTAAAAAATCTTCTTTACTAAGTCGTACCTCCGCGGCAATACTATCCGTTAGTTTAAACCCTACTAAGAAGACTTTAGCAAACTAAACTAATATAAGAAAACTATAGAACTATTCTATAACTACGACAACTTCGCTAAAGTACTTCAAGAGACCTTCGAAGATAAAAACTAATATTAAGATATAGTCTACTAAATTTAGACTCTTAGATAAACTAGCTTCGCCGTAATTTATACTACCTAGTTTCGACTCTATACCTCTCGACTCTAATAGCCCGATAACGTCCTTAAAATGTTATATTACGAGGAATTAAAGGACTATATTAAGGACGAGTTCGCTAGAACTAAGCTATTTAATTTATATTAGAAGGTAGTCCGCATCGCTATCTAACTCGACACTCGACTATATAACCGTTAGAGAAAAGCGACTCGATCGAACCGCTCTATAGCTAACGCCAACTAAACCCAAAATATAACGAGCTTTAGTAAATCTATAGACCTCGATAGCGTTAGACGCAACGAACCTCTATTCTAAAAAGAAAAAGACTGATGCCGTAAGAAAGATCTATACCTTCGCTACGATAAGAAGAAATACTACGCCCGCTAATATAAAGGCGGCTATAAGATAATACGCTAAACCTTAGCCACGTAAGTAACGAAAGTAGAGAAATTCCACGATAAGTAGTATTAGACCGATTATATTAACGATAAATATAAAAGCTACCGTAAATTAAAAGAGACCTATAGATACTAGTTAGAGATAAAAAACTAAAAAAGTCTTTAATCTAGAGGTAGATAGAGGCGTAGCCTTTAACGCCTCTTTAGATAACTATAATAACGATCGGTAATACTAAAGAAAAACTCTCTTATACGTATACTACGGACGACGAAGAACTTCTAGCCGAGTATATTAAGTATCTTATTATTAATATACTCGCTAATAGACGCTAAGCCCGCGTTCTAATCGACTTAGCTAATAAAGATAATTATATTAACTTCTACTTTATAGAAAAATATAATATTAAGTTTTAAGAAAAGAAATATTTCTACGAACTTATTATCGTAGATAGTTTATCTAGTATATATAAAGAAGGGTTAATATTTATAAAAATCTAAAGACTTATACTAGCTAGAGAAAAACACCGAGAAAGAATATATTTAGACATTATAAAAACCTCTAAATATAATATTATTCTAGAACGCCTCTAGCTCCGAAAGTAAAAACTATATATCGACTAGAAATCTAGAGAAGTAAAATTTAGGTCTAGAGAAAAGAACGAGACGCGGTAGCTATTTAATATTATAGTAGCGTTAGTATAACTTTAAGTAATCTAGAGTAAGCTAATATAAGTTAGTAAGATCTCTAAGAAGGCCCTTAGATAGAAAGTAAAAAAAAATACTTCTACTAGAATCTTCTAGGTACGCACTACCCTCTAAGAAATTAAAATCGAGACTTAGTAACCTCTAGAGGTCTAATAGACCTATAAAATCGTCTATCTTTCTAGAAAACGAATCTATAAACTCTAGAAACTCTAAGAACTCTAAGAACGTATAAAATACGACCTATAATAAGTTAATACTACTAATATAAAAAACCTTTTAGATAACGTATCTCTATAATATAGAAAATTCGATATCTTTACGGAAAAACAGAAAGACGCTCTACTAGAATATTAACTATAGAACTATAAAATACCTCTAATACTAAAAATATTATCTAAGTTCGGTCCCTTATACTCCCTCTCTAAAAAAAAACTATAGGTGCTTAAGAAATATATTAAGATCTATCTATAAAAAGAATATATTTAATTATTCTAGTTATTAGTAGCCTCCCCTATTCTATTTATATCGAAACTAGAAGAAAAGCTACGACTATACGTAGACTACTAAGTTCTAAATAATATTACTATTAAGAACCGCTATTTCTTATCTAGAATTAACGAACTACGAGACCGACTAAGAAAAGCTAAGTATTTTACTAAGCTCGACCTCCGAGACGACTACTACTTAATTAGAATTAAAGAAGACGAAGAATAGAAGACTACCTAGCGAAGTCGCTTTAAACTATTTAAATACCTCGTTATATCTTTCGGGCTTACTAACGCCTCTGTAACCTTTTAGACTATAATTAACGATATTCTTTAAGAATATCTAAACGTCTTCTATATAGTATATTTAGACGATATTCTAATCTACTCTAAAATCCTAGAGAAATATTAGAAACACGTAGTAAAGATACTAGAATAATTATAAAAAAAAAAGCTATAAGTTAAATTTAAGAAATACGCCTTCTACGCCTAAGAAGTAGAATTTTTAGAATTTATTATTCGATCCGGCGAGGTTATAATAGACTCTAAGAAAGTAGAATTTATTCTTAGCTAATTTATATCTAAGAACCTTCGAGAGGTCTAATTCTTCTTAGAGTTCGCTAACTTCTATCGTCGATTTATTAAAGACTACGCTAAGTTAGCTAAACCTCTAATCCGTCTTATTCGAAAGAACACCCGCTTTAATTAGTAAAAAATATAGTAGAAAGTCTTCGAGCTACTTAAAAGAGCGTTTATAGAAGTACTAGTCCTCGTTCTCTTTAACCTAGATAAGACCATCTACCTAGAAATAGATATATTTAACTACGCTATTAGAGCCTATCTTAGCTAGCTAGACGACTAAGAACGGCTCTACTCTATAGCTTTTTACTCTAAAAAAATATTTCTAGTAGAACTTAATTATAATATCTATAATAAGAAGCTTCTCGCTATTATTATCGCCTTTAAAAAATAGAGATACTACCTCGAAGAAGTAAATTTTAAAATAACAGTATACTTAGACTACTAAAATCTAGACGTCTTTATAACTATAAAAATCCTTAATTAAAGATAGATTAGATAGGCGGAATAACTCGTCTTCTTTAACTTTAAAATTATCTACTAAAGAGAAATCGAAAATAAAAAAGTCGACGCTCTTAGCCGGCGTTACGACTATATTTTTAATTAACTAGAACTATCTCCGGCGCTTTTAAAATAAAATAAAAAAGAAAATATTAAACTTAACTAACTCTAATTAGAACTTACGATAATTCGCCTTCTAGCCCCGATTACTCGAAGCTAAGCGAGAAATCTCTAATTTTAGAAAGAATCTTTTAGACTTTAAAGATCTCTAGAAATTATAAACCCCTAGAAACTAGTTTTTAGAAGTTTAATACTTCTAAAATCTAGTTTCTTAAAGGCGTCGAGCGTCTAGAAGTTAGCCTCTTCTAAAAATATAAATTTAGAAAGATAACCCCCCTAGAAAAAACCTTCGAAGGCGAATATTCTAGAAATATAACTAATCTAGAAGAAAAACCCTAAAAACTAAGTCCCGAAAAACTATAGCTTTTAGAAGGCCCCCTTCAAAAACCTAGACGTATAAGAAAATAAGAATTCTTAAGAAAACGACCTCTTACTTTTAATATAAAAAGAGTATATTTAGATAGTCTACGAAAACAATACTATAGTATAGTAACTATTAAAATAAATTTACGACTATTTAAAAGAAGACTTCGACCTTATACTAAGCTCGAAAGAGACTATTCTCTTTAAAGAACTAGTCTACGTTTCTTAACAACTTCGACGATAACTTATTAAAGAAATTTACGCTACTCTAATATACGGCTATAGAGATATTAACCCTATAATAAAAAGAATTAAAAGAGTATTCTATATACCGCACCTTAGAAAGTAGATGCGATAGTATCTCGTAGACTACAAAGATTACGCCCGAAATAAAATAGTACGATACGCCTTCTACGAAAAGCTATAGTCTATTATACCTTCTAACCGACCGTAAAAATCTATCTCTTTAGACTTTATTACTAAGCTACTAAAATCTAAAGAGTTACTTACTAGAGTACGCTACGACGTAATTCTAGTTATTACCAATAGACTATCTAAATAGAAGTATTTTATTCTCTATAAGAAAGTCTTAGAAGTTTTTAAGCTAGTCTATATCTTTCTAAGATATATCTTCGTAAACTATAAAATACTAGAAATAATTATCTTCGACCGCGACACCCGCTTCCACGCTCGATTCTAGTAAACCTTAATAAATAAATTAGAAACGACGTATAAGCTATCTACTACCTTTTACCTCTAAATAGACGGTTAGACGGAACGACTTAACTAAATTTTAGAAGAATATTTACGAAGCTATATAAACTACTAGTAAAATAACTAGATAGAACTTCTACCTCTAGTATAGTTCGCTTATAATAGTATACTAGTAGAAACTATCTAAAAAACGCCGTTCTACATTAACTTTAGATTTAAGTTCCGTATCTACGGAGAATCGATTCTATAAGAAAACATCGTATAAAAGAAAATACTCTAGGCAAAACAGCTAAAAGAACTATACTAAAGCCTAGCCTAAGATATAAAATTTATTAACTACCGTATAGCTATATACTATAACCGTAGACGCTAAAAGCCGCCGCCCTTAGAGAAGAAAGATAAAGTCTAGCTTTTTACTAAAAATCTTAAAACTAAACGACCGAGCCCTAAATTAGATTATAAAAAAATTAGTCTCTTCGAAATTAAATAAAAACTTTCTTCTATTATCTATAAACTTAAATTATCTAAAAATATACGCTAAAGTTTCGTCTTCTATATAGTACTTCTTAAACCAGCACTATAAAACGCCTAGATACTAGAATACCTCGAGAAAGAAATTTAGCCCGAAGACGTATAAGAATAGAACGTCGAAAAAATTCTAAATAGTAAATAGAATCCCGACGATTAGCTTAAGTACCTCGTTAAGTAAAAAAACTATAACGACTTAGAAAATATCTAGAAGTTCTTACTAAATCTTAACTGTCTAGAACTTCTCGAGGACTTTTACTAGTAAAATTCAAACCGTTTAGGCCTAGAGTATTCTTTTATAACGTAAAATTTAAAGAAGAAGTTAGAGACACCTAAAACCAATTAATAGAAGTATATTAAAAAATTACGCTATTAGCGGCTACTACGTCACCGCTAGACCCGCTAAGTAAGTATAATATAGCCCCCTCGTCTAAAGCCTTAGAAACGTTACGAGAAGAATAATTCTTTCAAATAGTAGTCTTTCGTTCTATCTACTTCTTCTACTCTAACTACCGTATCTTACGAGAGAATAGATTTATATTACGCTACTCTACGAACTAAAGTAATAAACGTAACTAACGCTTCTTCTACTAACGAATTCGTAACCGCTTCGCTACGCGACTAGCGTGCTAGACTATTACTAACGCCGTCTAAGCCGCCGCGTTAGTAGTAGCTATAGTAGTATTAGCGGCTTTTTTATTTTAATTAATCTCTATAGCTATCTCTTTAAGCTAACGCTCTAACTTCTTACGAGCCCGATTTAAGCGTCGAACTAGTAATAAACCGTTAGCTATTACTAAAGAAAAAAGAAAGCCTCTACTTATACTTAGTATTAACCGAAGAAGCTATCGCCTCGTACGACGTAAGATCTTCTCTAGTACACTTAAAATAAGTCGAATAGAAGAAAGTAGCGTAATAAACTAAATTTAAACGAACGTAGCGGATATAGAAGAAAGCCGTAGAGACTCTACGATAACAAACTACGATACGCTAGACTAAAGTAATACGACGCTAGATGCAAGCCGAAACTATAATAAAAAATTAGCACTTCTAATATAAAATTTAGAAAGATATACCTACTTATAAGAAAGCTTTTAGACCGAAAGCTATCTAAAGAAAAAATAGTATTACGAAATTAGAATGTAGGTTAAGCGGCGTAGTAAAACTTATAAACGAATCGAATTATCTTATACTAAAACCTCGAACGCATCTAATCTATTTAGATAGCTAATAATCTAACTCTACGAAGTAGATCTCTCTTAGCTACTAGCTACTCTACTATCTATACTAATACTATAGTCTAGCTAACTAGCGGCTAATTATAGTATATAGAATATACTTATTTATAGTAGATAGAATCTTTATAGTTAACTCTAATTATTATCTTATATCTCTTTTATTATCTTTTCTACCTAACTACGGCTACTATTCTCTAAATATAGTATCTAGTAATATTTTAAATAGCGGTAGTAAACTCTTAACGCGCTATATCTTTTTCAACGTTTCTATCTCTTTTCTTCTATCCGAGTTTTAGCGTAATATATAAAGACCTTATTATAGACTTTTATCGCTAAAATCTAGATCGATCTAAGCTAGAAACGCGTTAATCGAGGAAACGTCTAAGAATCTAAAATTAAAATTAAAAGTCTAGCGCGCTTAATCGACTAATCTAAAATCCTTCGACGGCGTAGTACTAGAACTAGTTCTAAAAGATCTAATAGTCTAGATAGAATCTATAGAGGTATTAGCTAAAGACTCGCTACGTAAACGCTTTAGTAACCGCTTCTTCTTAGTACTTTTAGAGTTAATAAAACTTTCTAAAGCTAATAACTTTAAGCGCTTTTAATTCTTTATCTTTAAAGTCTATACGTTCTTTAAAGATAGCTCGCCGTCTAAAATCGAAAAACCTCGATTCTCGAGTAATTTCTACTATTTACGCAACCGAACTAGCTTAGTAGAAAACGTTTATATTCGAGACTAAGACTTCTCTAAGACTTTAGAAGCCGCTTAAAACTTTTAATACGTGACTTTTTTCTCGAAACGAATTCTCTTCTATTAATAATAAAGACGAGATACTACGCGGAAAGTTAGTAAAGAAAAATCTAAAGAAAAAAAAACCTACTAGTAGAAATAAAAACCTACTAAGCGTTATATATACTTAATCCACGCGTAATATACTTACTATAATAAAACGCGCGAGGACTAATTCTATAAAAACGTCCGTTAGAGAAACAATCGAAATAAAAACGAGTAATAGATATAAAGAAATTTAAAGCCGTAGTAAGACTAATACGATACGCTAACTCGTTTTAAACACGCTTTCGACTAAATATAATAAAGTACTTATAAAGAAAAAGAAGAAAGAAGAAATAAGAACTAACTATAATATTTATTATAAAAGCTCGAAATAATCTTTAAATCAAAGATTTCTAAGAGAGGAAATAGTATTACAAATCTTAGAAAATACGGGCTTTATAACCCTAAGAATAAAAAGCCCGTACGAAAAAATTTATCGTAGAGACTAATAAGTCTCGCGGATAAAAAAGCCGTATAGTTCTAAATTTCGTACAAAAATCTAGAGAATACGAAATAACGGCGCGTACGAAAATACTAGTAGATAGTAGCCGAAGCCCATACAAAAAGAACGCCTATAAAAACGCGATAACTCTAGAAAAAAGTACGAACTAGAGAATCTTCTATAGAATAAAGAACTATAGAGTTAAGCTAAAAGTTAAAGATCTAGGCGTATAATCGTTTTAAAGAAGCGCGTAAAGATAGAAAGTTAAAAAGCGGATAAAAAAAGAAACGAATAAGATATAGTACGATATTACGATCGCTTAGCGAAGCTAAAAGACGAATATTAAAATAATACTCTAAGCGTTTAGATTACGTGCGATCTATAGATTTAAAAGTTTAGAGTCTTAGCGCTCTAAACCTACTAAACTTCTAAGTTTAGTAGTTTAAAGTCTTAGTAAGCTAAACTTATAAATACTAGATTATAACTAGCTTTTTTATAGTATATAGATATACTCGTTAGCTAAACTCTTAATTCTTCGTAGTTAACTTAAAGTTCTAATTAAGACTCTTTAGTTAGAGATAATCGGCTTACTATATATCATATAATTACGTAATACTTCTCTATTTAATTATTATTCTCTCTTTCTTATCTCTTTAAGGTAAATTCTATAGTTTATTCGATCTACTAAGTAACTCCGAAGCTTAGTAGAAGAAGCCTACTATTATAAGAGTATTCTATATACCGCACCTTAAAAAGCGAGTACGATAGTATTTTATAGACTACGAAGATTACGTTCGAAATAAAGTAGTACGATACGCCTCTTACGAAAAGCTATAGCTAATTATATCTTTTAATCGATCTTAGAAATTTATCTCTTTAGACTTTATTACTAAGTTACTAAAATCTAAAGAGCTACTTATTAAAGTACGCTACGACGTAATTTTAGTTATTACTAATAGACTATCTAAATAAAGATATTTTATTCTCTATAAAAAAGTCTTAGAAGTCTTTAAGCTAGTTTATATCTTTCTAAGATATATCTTTATAAACTATAGAATATTAAAAATTATTATCTTCGATTACGATATCCGCTTTCGCGCTCGATTCTAGTAAATCTTAATAAATAAATTAGAAACGAAGTATAAGCTATTTACTATCTTTTATTTCTAAATAGATAGCTAGATAGAACGGCTTAACTAGACCTTAAAGAAATATCTACGAAGCTACGTAAACTATTAGTAAAATAACTAGATAGAACTTCTACCTCTAGTATAATTCGCTTATAATAGTATACTAGTAGAAACTACTTAAGAGACGCTATTCTACGTTAACTTTAAATTCGAGCTTTAAGCCTATAAAGAATCTATTCTATAAGAAAATATCGTATAAAAAGAGATACTCTAGATAAAGTAGCTAAAAGAACTATATTAAAGTCTAGTTTAAGATATAAAATTTATTAACTATCGTATAGCTATATACTATAACTAAAAACGCTAGAAGCCGCCGTCTTTAAAGAAGAAAGATAAAGTCTAGCTACTTACTAAAAACCTTAAAACTAAACGACTAAGCTCTAAATTAGATTATAAAAAAATTAATTTCTTTAAAATTAAATAAAAACTTTCTTCTATTACTTATAAACTTAAATTACTTAAAAATATACGCTAAAGTCTAGTCTTCTACGTAGCGCTTTTTAAGTTAGTACTATAAAACGTCTAAATACTAAAATACCTCGAGAAAGAAATTTAGTCTAAAGACGTATAAGAATAAAACGTTAAAAAAATTTTAAATAGTAAATAGAATTTCGACGGTTAGCTTAAATACCTCGTTAAATAGAAAAACTACGATAACTTAAAAAATATCTAGAAACTCTTATTAAATCTTAATTATCTAGAACTTCTCGAGAACTTTTATAGATAAAACTTAAATCGTCTAGCTCTAGAGTATTCTTCTAGAATATAAAACTAGAAGAAGACGCTAAGGTCGTCTAAAACTAATCTATAGAAGTCTATTAAGAAATTACGCTATTATTAGCTACTACGTTACCGCTAGACCTACTAAATAAGTACGATATAGTCTTTTTATCTAAAGCCTCGAAAACGTTCTAAGAAAAATAATTCTTTCGAATAATAGTCTTTTATTCTATCTACTTCTTCTACTCTAACTACTATATTTTACGAAAGAATAGATCTATATTACGCTACTCTACGGACTAAAGTAATAAACGTAACTAACGTTTTTTTCGTTAACGAATCCGCTATTACGAATCTTAAAAAATATAGACTTTATAACTCTAAGAGTAAAAAGTCCGCACGAAAAAGTTCGCCGTAGAAGCTAATAAGCCTCGCGGGTAGAAGAGTCGCACGGTTCTAGATTTCGTACGAAAATCTAGAGAATATAAAATAACGACGTGTACGAAAATACTAGTAAATAGTAGCTAAAGCCCGTACGAAAAGAACGTCTATAAGAACGCGGTAACTTTAGAAGAAAGTACGGACTAGAAAATCTTCTACGAAACGAAGAACTATAGAGTTAAGCTAAGAGCTAAAGATCTAGACGTATAATCGTCTCAAAGAAGCGCGTAAAGGTAGAAAGCTAAAAAGCGAATAAGAAAGAAAACGAATAAAATATAGTATAATATTACGATCGCTTAGCGAAGCTAAAAGACGAATATTAGAATAATATTCTAAGCGTTCGAGTTACGTACGACCTATAGATTTAAAAGTTTAGAGTCTTAGCGCTCTAAATCTATTAAACTTCTAAGTTTAGCAGTTTAAAGTCTTAGTAAGTTAAACTTATAAATACTAGATTATAACTAGCTTTTCTATAGTATATAAATATACTCGTTAGCTAGACTCTTAACTCTTCGTAGTTAACTTAAAGTTCTAATTTAAACTCTATTAATTTAGAGGTAACTAACTTATTATATATTATATAATTACGTAATACTCTTTTATCTAATTATTATCCTTTCTCTCTTATCTCTTTAAGGTAAATTCTACGGTTTATCTAACCTACTAAGTAACTTCAAAGCTTAGTAAAAGAAGTTTATTATTATATCCGCAACCGCTTTACTACGCGACTAGTATACTAGACCGTCTTTAACGCCGTCTAAGTCGCCGCGTTAGCCGTAGTAGTAGTAGTATTAGCGGTCTTTTTATTCTAATTAATCTCTATAGCTACTTCTTTTAGCTAACGCTTTAACTTCTTATAAGCTCGATCTAAGCGCCAAACTAGTAAACGATTAGCTAATATAAAAGAAAAAGAAAGCCCTCTACTTATACTTAATATTAACTAAAGAAGCTATTATCTCGTATAATATAAAATCTCTTTTAGTACATCTAGAATAAGTAGAATAAAAGAAAATAGCGTAATAAACTAAATCTAAGCGAATATAGCGGGTATAAGAGAAAGCTATAAAAACTCTACGATAATAAACTATAATACGCTAGACTAAGATAATATAACGCTAAATACGAGCTAAAACTATAATAAGAATATTAGTACTTCTAATAATAAAATTCTAGAAAAGATATATCTACTTATAAAGAAAGCTTTCGAACCAAAAGCTATCTAAAAAAAAATAGTATTATAGAATTAAAATGCGGATTAAGCGGTATAGTAGAATCTATAGGCGGATTAAATTATCTTATAACTAAGTTTCGACGTATCTAATTTACTTAGATAGCTAATAAGTTCGAACTTATAAAAGCGAATCTTTCTTAGCTACTAGTTACCCTACTATTTACACTAATACTATAGTCTAGCTAACTAGCGGCTAATTATAGTATATAGATTATACTCGTTTATAGTAGATAGAATCTTCGTAATTAATTTTAATTATTATTTTATACTTCTCTTATTATCTTTTCTATTTAACTACGGCTACTATTCTTTAAATATAGTATCTAGTAATATCTTAGATAGCGGTAGTAAATTCTTAACGCGTTATATCTTTTTAACGTTTCTATCTCTTTTCTTTTTTTCGAGCCCTAGCGTAACATCTACGAGATAAAAAACTATAGAGTTAAGCTAAAAATTAAAGGTCTAGACGTATAATCGTCTTAAAGAAGCGCGTAAAGATAGAAAGCTAAAAAGCGAGTAAGAAGAAAAACGAATAAAATATAGTATAATATTATAGTCGTTCGATAAAGCTAGAAGATAAATATTAAAAATATACTCTAAGCGTCTAGATTACGTATAGAATCTACCTTAGATTAGTTTTAATCTAAGATCTATCTAGATTATAACTAATTTAATTTATAAGAGTAAATTATACTAGATCTAACCTTATATTAAATTATAACTAGCTTTTTTATAGTATATAGATATACTCGTTAGCTAGACTCTTAATTCTTCGTAGTTAACTTAAAGTTCTAATTAAGACTCTTTAGTTAGAGGTAACTAACTTACTATACGTCGTATAATTACGTAATACTCTCTTATCTAATTATTATTCTTTCTCTCTTATTTCTTTAAAGTAAACTCTATAATTTATCTAATCTATTAAGTAACTTCGAAGCTTAATAGAAAAAGCCTACCGTTATAGTACTATACGTACGAAGACCTTATTACTAATAGAGTTTAAGTTCTATTATTAAAGTTAACTACGAAGATTAAAGCTATCTAAAAAGTATAATTTATATATACGTAGAAGAGTTAATAATCTAGTATATTAATCTATTTAATCTATAGCTTTATTTCGTAGAGTAATAAGATTAACTCTACTTAGATTTATTTAATCTATTTCTTTAAAGTAGGAGTAACGAGATTAAAGCTAGGCGTTACGTAAGTTACGTAACTCACGTGGGTTCTTTTCGCGCCCAGCGGGTACACCCTACTTTCTTTCTTATTCTGTCCTTCTGGTCCCGTAGAGGCTACGCCGTAACACTTAAGAAATACTAAGCATACTACCTTTAGTAAAAACCTTAGCGCAAAGTAAAATCAACTTCTCAGATCTGAACACTCTGCTCCGCCAAAAAAAAAAAATCCTAGACCGAACACTTCAAAGCTCTAAAATGTCGTTTCGGTGCAATTGTGCATGGGTCCGTTTGAGGTTCCAGTGCGGCCATACGGGTAGTTGGCAACTGGTATGGCGGTGCTCCGACTTCCAGCACGCTCGGAACCCCGCACTTTGCAGAGAAATCTACGGAGGTCGCTGCTGCCCAAACTGCTGGCGATCATAATGGGGTAATGACGGAACTCAACTCCTATTCCTAAGCAAAGTTATATTAACGACTCATTCCTAAAAACCAATCTCTCGCCGAGAGTAACTTAGCCTAGTAGATACAGCATTAGCCTATCCTATTTACTAGGTTTCATATAGATTTATTGGTCAGGCGCGGTGCTTGACTCGCCGTCCTTCGCGTCAGCACCCAATGTTTTGTCCCAGATTGATGTATTTAACTCCACTCCATGCGAGGCATGTAAAATGGTAGAAAGTTTGGAACAATATATCTGTCAGCAAGAGTATTGGAGCTGGCTGATATCAACCGTAAGTGGCCTTGAACTGCACGGCGAGGCACTAGCCAGCATGTGGCTGATGTCATATTTTCGTATACCCCCAGGCAGTGCCGCCCACATATGACAGAGGCAGCACGATAGAGACACCTAGGTGTGCATACCACACGGTTGGTAACTGATCTCCGTGGAGTACCGCGAACTCATAGGCACTATCGAGTCTCACAGCCCACACCAACAGTTTCCCTCAGTGGGCCGGCCATCGGCGCCGATCCTGACCGCATCATACAAGCAACAGCTACGCAGATACCGTAACATTTTTGAAAGTCTCTTGTAAACAGCTGCACTCACTCTTCTCTTGCAACTTACAACTTATGCTCAAGGGTCTGGTAGCGATGAGGAAAGTAAATTCGGTTTGCAATTCTACGCCGCGTTCCAGGACTCTCAGCACCGCCAAGTAGTCAGCCTAATCGGGAACTCCAGAAGTGGTTTAGCGTAGCCTGTGCCTCATACAGTCCTCTCTCGCGGCCGATGGCTAGCGTGGATTTGTTTTTTTCTCATGTTATGGGAAAAAATTCGACACTCTCGTCCGGATGATAGCTTCACCTACCCACATATGTTAACTTTTCTAAAATAGAGCTGGGGCATAGTTACGTTATATTCTACACCCCTGCTATTCTTCGCGCTAGCCATCGGCTGCGAGAGGGGGCTGTAAAACGTAGCTCATCGTGTAGGCCCTTAGAAAAAGCAATTCATTCAATTCAAACATGTCGCACCTCCGGTGGATGTGGGAAATACATTCAATCCGAGCCTAGTGGACCAAACCAAGCTGCTTTGATAAACTAGCAAATGAGTTCCGATTGCTGCACTTTGATGCAGCTTAACCACGCTAAGGAAAGCCACGTGTATGTCATATTGTAGGTTGACGGCTTCTCAAAACGGCATACGCTTCTTCTTCGGCTAGCCAGTAGGAAGCGCGGCAGTACGACTGACACTCCTTGAAAAGGGGCAAGGAATTCACTTTGCGCAACTCAGCGATCTGGTCGAGACAGTCGTGTATAAGTTTCACGGCAACCCCGCAATTTGGCCTTCCGAATCCGACGGGATCGTATTGCGCGACCCGAATGCGAGGATGCACAACGAGGCACCAATGGGGAGGACACGATCACGAATACGCGTATCATCCAATCAAATACGGTATTCATGGTGTAATCTTCCTAGCCGGCAATTTAACACCCGGAGAACAAAGGGTCAGCCACCACACCTTAATTGAACCCCGAAGGGCAGAGCTGCTCCGCAGGGCCCGTAAGGCTGACAACGGGTCCGAGCATCATCGAACGTAGCAACTCAGCCTCATGTGAGACTAAAGATACAATCATCCCCCTTGAAGGTTGTGAAGCCGTGACGCGGCCCGAAGATCGACGCGCGGACCCAGCGTGTGTTACAGTCGCGCGTATGCGTCGACCAATCAACAGCTCGAGATTACGACGATGCACCAGCGCGGACATCTCTCCAGCTAATAATCGGCGGGCCTATATTTTGAAACGAAGATCGGCGCTTTGTGCAAGCGGGAGAGCAGCGATCCGGCCCCCTTGTGCGACCCTCGTCTTCGGGATCCACAACCGAACGAAAGACGGGGTCGGGGAGAGTGGCTGTGTGTGTTGTATATATATCGTAGGAGCGCAGCTTTCCATCTCCAGATCCACACTTCCTTTTCTGCGGAGGACCCTTCCTTACACACAGCAAAGATGGTCCTCGAAGTTATTTCCTCCAGCACTGACAGCACCCTCCACCTGGGGGCGTCGTTGTTTGCTGTCTTTGCCGTTATTGTTTCCATCTTCATTTACTATGCGCAGGAAGAGCGGCCGTACCCGGGTTTCAAGCTCATTGGAAAAGAGCCGGGAGAATGGACCAATGCGAAGGCTAAAGAGCGGTTCGTTAAGAACGCCATCTCGATTATGAGGCGGGGTATGGATGAGGTAAGTGGACATGCAAGCACAGAGGAAAAGATATTGTCCTGACACGAGTTGTGTTGTAGTGTCAAGGGAAGGTGTTCCAGGTCATTGGTAAAAATGGGCCTGTCATCATCCTGCCACCTTCTTTCGCCGATGAAATTCGGAACAACGAGCATCTTTCTTTGACTGGTTTTGGCGCAAGGGTAAGTAAAATGACGTCCCCCTGCGATATTGTATACGAACGTGTACTGAATGTTTTGAATAGGACTTTTTCCCCTCCTATCCTGGTCTCGAGGTCTTTGGAGAGGGAATCCAAGACCACCACATATTTCAGGATGTCGTTCGCAAGAACCTCACGCAAGCGCTTGGTTTGTTCCACATGCACCGTCATCATCTAGCGACCGAGGGAACTAACAACACCAGGTGGAATGACGGCCGGTCTTTCCGAGGAAGCCACCACGGTCATCAACCAGCTCATCCCCGCAGCCAAAGGTAAGGCTTTGCAATGCAGCATCCCCGGACAGAAACAGAGCTAACAAAGCCTGGTTCACAGAGTGGACCCCCATGCAATTCTCCCGCGTCTCCCCCATGATCGCCGCTCAGCTCTCAGCCAAAGTCTTCCTCGGCGAGCCCCTCTGCCACAACCGCGACTGGCTCGCCATCTCGATCCGCTACACCGTCGACGCCTTCAACGCCGCGCGCGTGCTGCGCACCTACGCGCCGTGGGCGCGCCCGCTCGTCTACCGCTTCCTGCCCGAGCTGCGCACCGTCCAGAACCACGTCAAGCAGGCGCGCGCCATCATCGAGCCCGAGGTCGCCGCCCGCCGCGCCAAGCGCCAGGAGGCGCTGCGGCGCGGCGAGAAGACGAAGTCGACGGATGCGATTGGGTGGTTTGAGGATGTGGCGGCCGGACGCCCGTTTGATTTTGTGTCCGGGCAGTTGTTGTTGAGTGTCGTGTCGATTCATACGACGTCGATGACGCTGATGACGCTGCTGTACGACTTGACGGCTAATCCGCAGTACCTCGACCTCTTGCGGGAGGAGATTGTTCAGGTGCTGAAGGAGGATGGTGGGTGGAAGAAGACGAGTTTGTACAAGATGAAGTTGCTGGATAGCTGCATGAAGGAGAGCCAGCGTGTCCATGTGCTGGGGGCTAGTAAGTTGCTCTTTTTTTTTGTCTCTCGAGTCCGCGTTGGTATTGATCCTGACCCATCGTAGATGCTATGCAGCGCCGTGTGGAGAAGACGGTCACTCTCTCGGATGGCACCAGGCTGCCTAAGGGTTCTTACATTTCCGTCCCGACCTACCAGATGTTCGACCCCAAGTACTGGGGTCCTGATGCGGAAAAGTTCGATGGACACCGGTTCTTGAACATGCGCAACCAGCCCGGACAGGAGAACCGTTGGCAGTTTGTGACTACTAGTGCGGAGCATCTAGGCTTTGGACACGGTAAGTCTTTGTGGGAGTGCAACTTTTTTCGAGACTCTTACTGATGATGGGATTCAGGACAACATGCTTGCCCCGGCCGTTTCTTCGCTAGCAACGAGATCAAGATTGCTATTGCTCACTTGCTGCTGAAGTATGATTGGAAGTTTGAGGGCGGGCAGCCGAAGAGTCTTACTGAGTCCGAGTATGTCCCTGACCCGAGCGCAAAGATTTTGTACAAGTCGAGAGAGTGTGAGATCGAGCTGTAGTGTGTGAGAATGCGGAAGCTCCAGATGAGGTTGTGTTTTTTTTTTTTTTCAGGTTTCTGTGATGCATCAAAGCGAAATTGTCAACTTTTGGAATATGGTTATAAGCAACTAGAAGGAAGCAAAGCTCTTATTCGTACTCAATCGCTTCATGAACAAATCTGCGTGCCATCCGGACCATATTGCCCAGTCTGAATCAATTACAACAAGGTTTGGCTCTTACGATCCTGAGACATTAGGTCCTCAATGCTCGCAGAAATTAAGTTTCTCAAACACCTGGTCGTCAAATTTAGCTTCAGTCGCCGTTCGCTCAATCATCAGTTCCTCTCTCAGATCCTTTGCCTCCTCCATACCCATCGGCCAGTCATCTACGTTCATGGTGATCATGTCCGTCAGCTCCGCTGGAAGCTCTCCGACCCGCCCTTTGGCGATCTCCTCAGCCCACCAGTCGTTACGCTGCGGGGGAACATTCGCTGTCGAGATGATTCGCTGGTGCGGGTCAACGAGGAAAAGGGCAAGGATCTTCCGATGGCCTGGCCTGGAGCGGTCCTGGAGGCGGAAAGGCTCGACGCGGTGTTGGAAAACATTTGGAAAGGCAATCAGGCGGCCTTGCTTCGTGAGAACATGACCCACGTCTTGAACCGAAGGCTGTTCCTGCCTGAAGCCGTAGATGTACTCGAGTCCACCCCAGTCAAACTACATACAGTCAGTCAGCCAGCGAAGATAATGGGGCTGGGAACGTTCGCTCCTACCTGACCCTCTTGGTTCTCCGTTATATACTCTGTGTCGACACCTTGACGGAATCCGAGGTAGCTATCGGTCACATTGTCGCAGTCGTAGTAGTAGATGGCCGTTGCACAAATCCATTCGTTTTGCATGCCCTCAACGTGCCATGATCCGCCGCGGTAGTTGGGCTTTTCGGGCGTCAGGTGGATGTTTGCGAGCTTGACGATGACCTGGAGACCTTCCGAGGCAAACTTCTGGCGGAGGTCAAATTTGAACTCTTTGGAAGTGTGCTTGCTGTTGTCCTCGGAGTAGGGCTTGGGAGTCGGAAGGATAAGCTTGCGGCCCGAGTCCATTTTTTCGAGTCGAGTGAGTTTCCTATCATCCGGTTCGGCCACTTCGTTTCCGTCGTCTTCGTCGTCTCTATCGTCCTCGCTGTCCTCATACTCCTCGTCGTCTTCATCATCGTTCTCCTCGTCATCATCGTTCTCCTCGTCATCTTCGTCCGGGTCCCAACCTAGATCTAATTCGTGCCTGTCACCATGGTAGGTATAGTACGGCTCCTCAAGGACCACGCGTATGTACGAATTGGCCTCATGGTGTTCCGACGTGTATCCCAGAACCTCCTCCCACAGCGGCATAGCAGCATCCATAACGCGCTCGATGAGTGGGTACAGCGCGCGCTGCCGGACCGGATGCAAGTTGTTAACATAACTCGTAATCCGCGTCTTCCCCTCCTCCGTGAACGCGACCTCACACGGCAGCCACTGAAAGTGATTCGACCACAGCGGCCTGTTCCAGTACCGACACACCTTGTTCTCGGACCCCCACACCACCTCGATCCACTCGCGCGGCACCGTCTCGCCACAGCCGGCTTCGGCCAAGCAGTCGTCCAGCCCGAGCGTGCGGCCATCGCTCAAGATCCGCGACCGCCCGTAGACGAGCGGGAACAGCGACGGGTGCACCAGATCCAGCACCTTCTCGTCCGACCGCGGGTGCCAGTCTTTCTTCGCCTCCGGCACGCCGTCCTCGAGCAGCTCGGCCACCGCGCGTGCTAGCTCCTCCCGCAGAGCGTCAGAGACAACAACGTCGGACTTCGCCACGGCGGCGCCCGTGTCGAGCACGCGGACGAACTGCTTCGACGCGTAGAGCGCGGCCTTGTCGCGCAGCTCGGCGATGCACTACAAACTCCCCCCGTCAGCCGCAAACACCCCCTCGCCGCCGCCGCCCACGATACTCACAAAATCAAACATCCCATCATCAAACCCTTGCCGCGCGGTGTGCGTCACATGCGACCACGACCGCAGCGGCGGCGGCTCGTACACGGCCTCGGCGCGCCACCGCGCGACGACGGCGTCGTCGAACACCTTGCGCTGCCAGTCCGGCTTGTCGGTCAGCGCGTCCATGACGCCCAGCATGCTGCTCTCGCGCTCCGTCACCGGGTCGGGCGCCCAGCCGAGGACGGCACTCGGGAAGGTTTCGCCGTCTGGCTGCGAGCAGATGGAGAGGCCGAAGCCGGGGCGTTGGAGACGCTTGGTGGTGGTGGCGGTGTTGTCCATGGGTGGGCGCTGTTGGTTGGTGGGCGCGGGGCGGGAGGGGTGGTAGATGGTGGTCTGGAGAGTGTAGGGGACGGGAATGGTGGGTTTTATATAGTATTGGAGCTAAGGTGTCGCAGTGATGGTGGTTGCGGTTGGAAGCGCTCGTGCGCTAGGCAGCGATCGCTAGTGTGGTAGTAGCTCGTATTTTTTTCAACACTAGTCAACCACCTATACTCTTAGACTTTGGAAATTTTTCTGGGCAAAGGAAATGAATGGTGCTGATGCCTGATTGAAGGCCCACTCAGGGGAAATTCAGCTTGACCAGGTTCAATCCAAGCCGGACTTTGACTGGACTGTAGCGCGAGAGATAAGAAGGGGAGGTATGAGAGAGAGAGAACTTAGGTACATCTAATTAGTATTGGCTAATACAAATATCCAACTTGTTTTTTTTTCAATCTATGGGCAAGTCTAGATTGTCTATGCTTTCTCATTTTCCGGGAATGATATTGTTTTGATGCGTGGGGGTTTCCGATGGCTTCACCGCCTGAAAGGGTGCGCAACTCATTCCTGCGCGACGGGTCTCTCCTGGCCGGTGGTGGTGCTGGGAAGCTCAATGACTGTGACGTCACATGCTCCTTCTCCTTTCACGTCTTTCCGAGCGTGGTGGTGGAAGGCAGCGTCAATTTCTTCCAAAGTCCTGCCCCGAGTCTCGGGCATCACGAACATGCATCCAAGTACCATGACAAGGGAGCACGCACCAAAGAAGAAATAAACACCAAAGGGCGACCGATCGAGGAAGACAGGAGTCATCAGAGCAACGGCGAAATTTGCAAACTATTGATGTCAGTCGTTATGAATTTGCAGGACCTGGTCAACTTACCCAATTGGAACTTTGCGCCAAGCTGCATGCGATAGGCCGTGTCTTGATTGGTTGAATCTCACTCGTGTAAATCCGAATGGCAATGCCCCACGACGCGTTATACGCGACGGCGAAGACATAGATTGTCACAATGACAACCCACCGTGCTGCTCCATGCGTGGTGTGCACGCTGCCAGACGCGTACAAGGATCCGATGAGGAACATGCAGCAAGTCATCAAAAGCCCTCCCCAAATCGTTGAAGAACGCCTTCCCCACCGGTCCGAGAAGAGGGTGGCAGGGACCGTGGCAACAAGGATGAGAATAGCTGAGACGCCAGACGCCAGAAAGCTGGCCTGTTCGGAGGTCAAACCCGCCTGTTCAAATAGGAGCGGGGCGTAGTACAGGACGCCGTCAATTCCTGCAAGCTGTTGGCCGGCCATGATAGCGCATCCGATTATGGTCCGCTTCCGTACATCTTTATGCAGGGCTTTGGCAAAGTCTCGAAAAGTGCTGCGGATGCTTTGCAGCAAACCTGTTTCCGGCGATTGCGCCTTTTGTCTGACTGCCGTGTTGCTGAATGTCAGCAATTCGACCTCCTGCATGGGAATACCCAGGCGTGCAGCAGATCTTGCTGCGTCCTTCTCTCTACCCAAAACAAGTAGCCGTCTGGGGGATGCCGGCACAAGCGTGCAGCCTGTAGCGAATATGAAGGCCAAGAAGGACTGTATGGCGAGTGGAAGCCTCCATGAAGCGGATGATCCGAGTGTTGATGTTCCATAGGAGACAAAGTAGCCGACAGCCAGGCCAAGGCACGTTGCGAACTGGGGTATCGAAGCAAGAGGTCCGCGGCGTTTTGCGGGTGAGATTTCGCATATGTATACGACGCTGATGCTGAGGAAGAAGCCCTCTCCGAGTCCCGCAATAACCCTTCCGCAGATGAATGCTGCAAGGCTCGGTGCTGACGCTTCGATCGCAGCACCGATGCCGAAGACCAACCCACCGAACATGATGGTGCGCGGTTGGCCGTAGATATCCGCAACATTCCCGCACACCAAAGATGATATCGCAGCCGGTACGAGTATACTCGAGACGAGGACGCCATGTATCGTAGAGCTAAAGGAACCGAAGGTTTCGATGAAGCTGGTCATGTTGGTAACCGGTCCAATAGATCCTGTATCCATACTGTTCAAGCCGTTAGCTCCACAACCCCATGCTTTCGTCTCTGAAACCCATACCCGAAAATGAAAGCGCCGATTGAGACAATGATTGATATCCGAACATACGCCGGTACGGCAAAAAGCCGTGATGGTGAAGGGATCGCCATTTTGCCGGTTTGGACAGGGAAAGGGCTTGGCACGAGAGTCTTAAACTGGAAGACTCTGCATCCCGATCTCAGCAATTCTTTTAAGTGAATTGTCAACTTCGCCACGACCGCGTTATCATACGGAGCCTGTCGCCCGTTGCCATCGGTGGAACCGTGCGTGCGGGAGGGGTGACCCTATCCGAAGATAAGATTTTTCCGAGCTTACTAACGAAGCTAGTCGAGCTACGAACTGGAACGTACTATTCACACTCACTCTTGCACCTGTTTGTTTCTCTGGTTGAAAATTCCTAGCCATTGACGTTTGGAAATTCCCCAGCAACGACTTCACCATGCATATTCTCGTACTCGGCCACCACCAAACCTCCTCCTCATCACTCACTCACGAAAACACCAGGTGACCAACGACGACGGCCCACCCTCCTCCGACTCCTCCCCCTACGTCCACCCTCTCGTATCGACCCTCGAATCCCACGGCCACCAAGTCTCCGTCATCCTCCCCAGCACCCAGCGCTCATGGATCGGCAAAGCCCACATCATCACCGACATCCACCAGACCACCGCCTTCCATCCCGCCGGCGTCTCATCCTCGGAATCCCCTGATCCCCGCAGCAGCAGCAGCACCTGGACCCTCGTCAACGGCACCCCCGCCTCCTGCATCCAGCTCGGCCTGAACAACCACCAAGCCGGCGCCGACACCACCGCCACCCCCATCGACCTCGTCCTCTCCGGCCCCAATTTCGGCAAAAACACAACCGCCGTCTTCGCCCTCAGCAGCGGCACCATTGGCGCAGCCATGGAGGCCGCGCTGTGCGGGAAGAAGGCTATCGCGGTCAGCTTCGCGCATGCCGAGGATGGGACGTATGATGTGGCGGAGGCGTGCGAGCATGCGGTTAAGTTGGCGGAGCATCTGTACAGGACGTGGGATGAGGATGTGCATGTGTATAGCGTGAATGTGCCGCTGGATGGGGGGGAGAGGGGGGATGGGGGAAAGAGGAAGAGGAGGGTGGTTTGGACACAGGTGCAGCAGAATGGGTGGGGGAGGGATAGGGCGTTTCGGGAGGCTGCGGTGGGGGAGACGGGGGAGAAGGGATTCGAGTGGGCGCCGAAGTTTCAGGACGTCACGGAGGGGATTGGGGCGAGTGTGGCGCCAGAGGATAGTTGGGCGATTCGGAAAGGGTTTACGAGGTGAGTGTGTTTGAGATGTGAATGGTATTGGGAGAGGCTGACCGGATGTTGTAGTGTTACGCCGTTGCGAGCGAACTTCATGCATGTGACGCGTGTCGGAGAGCTGGACTTCTGAAAGTTGGGCGGGCATGGATGAACTATCGTATATCATCCAGTGGCTGTGTTAACCGAATATCATTGCGGATGGATGGCGCAAATCTCGCCCACTGCAAACGTTCGTAGAATGATAGAGTCGAGTCTGTTTGGGTGAGTAACAGTTCTTTTTAAATTAGAATGAGATATTATCAACCCGTGAGCCGTAATACCTTCCCGGATTAGTCATGTATGCCCCTCCTCACTTCACCCGTTCTTTCTAAGTCTATGCTTCTTGCTGTAACATCCCGCGCTGCTACTGTAGCATCAATAGAATAAAATCCCGCATAAATGAGTAGAGTATATGACTTTCAGGGCATGCAACCACTACCATTCATATAGTAGTGGAGACAGATATCGAATCCGCCATTAGGTGGTGATCAATCGAGACGTCCTATTCAGTTAGTTCTGGGCTGTCAGAATTGAGCTTCATGAACGTACGAAATACCGGCCTTGGGCAATACGTCCCCCGCGGAGATCACAGTCCAGCCGTTGGTGTCTTTCGGACTGTTCAAGATTTTGTTTTGGGTGGACCATATTTCCAGAAACAACAGCCTGAAGATGCTAAAGTGCTCATATCTAGCAGAGGCAACGGTTCCCCTTGCTGTAACAATTTTTCCACAGGTCAAACTTTTCATCGTCGCATCTACAAAAATCTGTAACAGGTTAGGGAAGAGACATTTAGATAGAAAAGCTGAACTCACGCGTGGACGATCCTAACGCAATCGGCTTCCGATGACAGTTACAGACGAGACCAATCGTTCCCAAGCATTGCTTGCATCAAAGCGTTCGCAATTTTTGACGGTCCGGGTCCGGGTCTTCGAGAGACTCTGCAATGCACCAGGTCGTTTGTTGGACTGCAAGGTTGGCGGCGGCAGTTACCAAGTCCTGTGCCGTGTTTGCACCAAGGTTATGTGCCGTAGACCCAATACCGGGATCTGCGATATGAGTGCCATCGGAAGCGACAATCTGATTGCTTTCCGCGACCATTCCGCCATAGAAATCCTGAGCGGCTTCCTGGGGTTGTGACACCATGTCCTGGAGTCCGTCCGCGGGCGTTGGATTTACTGACCCATAAACGCCATCGATGCCGTAGTCGAGACCGACACCGACTACATTGCCGATCAGAAAGGCCGTGCCAGGTATACATACGTCCTTCCAGTCAGTTTTGTGAAGCTTCTCCTGTCGTCTCTGCAGCTCTTCTTGGATCATCTTGAGTTTGCGGTTGGCAACATGCCATTTCCGCCCTCCGATTGCCGAAAAAGCGAGGCTTGCTCCGAAGGTGAATACGGCCCAACCCACGCCAGACCCAACCGTCAACCCGCAGCTGACTTGTCTCCTTGTTTTTGCAATCTCCTGCTTCTTCAGGTCTTCTGTTGATGCTTTTTGCAATTTCTTCTGGTATGCCTCTTCGTCGAGGCCGAAAAATCCTCCGTACCCAAATGTCATTGAGAAGGATTATGATGCAATTGATGAACCAAGGTTTAAAGAGGATAATTCGGACGCACTGTGTAAACGGGCATATGTAGAAAGTGCAGTGATTAATAAATTCCTAAGAACGATTTTATCTATCATGTCCCCTCTCCATGCTACCAGCCGCAGCCTTACGGCACTAGGATCTACGTGATCCATGCCAAGCTTCGTGAACCATGGTTCATGACTTTAATATTTAGTTCAGTCTTGGCGCGGCTGTGTATTCCGCGCAGCGTCTTGCGAGGCAATAACGGGTAGCAGAAGTCGACAACCTCCTCCGAACTTATATAGGTATGTGAATCATGTAATTTGGAGTTTTCATATACAGGGTCTCTATCGGAAGTCTGAGCCTGTCGCGAGTTGTGAAACAGTAAAGTGTTTCTACAGCCCATCGTAACGCGGTGTCGTGCTACAAACTGTGAGTTGGATGACGCTAATATAGCTTGGTGGGCTGTGATGAACACAAGCTTTTTTTCAGTAAAAAATAGATATGAAGCTACTGCAAATCCAACCTTACGCGCTGTGATATAATTAGGCTGACTAGGTTGCGGGCATGCAGCCAAAATTTTCGAATTAAGTGACGACAAATTTTAGATGCTCTGGACCCTCATGGCCAGAGAATTTGTGCTGACGAGGGGAGTGGGGGCCCGCGTGCCACAGTATGTGGTAAGGATTTGGGCGTAAGCGTCGTCGAATATGCAGCTAGTGCCATTTTTAGGTAAGAGGATGAGGTGCTACACGCCCCAATAAACACTGGGCATAATGCCAAGTCGCGCTAATGTCCAGCGAGTTCATCAGTGGAAATTCATGTTGCATGCCCACGCAGGGCACTGTGGGGAGAAAATAGTGAGTACTGCGGGAAGGTGAGATTGTGCATTTCAGTGGATTATAAAAATATTTAAATATTTTACATGACTCAATATTCCGTTGTCAACTTCATTACGGCGTTGCCGATAATGTAACGGAAAATTCCTCGATTTTCCTGGTGGTCGTTTGTCAGATTGGGTGTCTATTCGGTTATCACGTACTATACCCAGCTTCAAAAACCGGCAACAACTTCACGGCTTTGACAACACCGCTTAACATGAGACCTGACACACCATTCATCATGAATACCAAAATCCTAGTTTGCGTCTTGAGGACATTGCTTGTACAGGATCATGGGAAATACGACCTGATCTTGAGGAACGGAAGCGCATCCTGACCATTACAGTCTCCCCTGGTTTGACTTTGCAAATAGGTACCCGGCCATTATTGGGCGGCAAATTATTCTTCCTGATGGTTACCCATGTTACTAGTGACTACCAGCATTGCTCGGGTTTATCTGTTACTGACTTCGGCGCTGAAGCTGGTTCTCAACACGAGTCAGTCGTGCATACATTCTGGAAGCCATTAGTGTCGTACAGGAGACTAGTATTGTTTGATCGTATCAGCGGCGCGTTTGCCGCCGCTTACAGGGGTGTATTGCAGCCGATGGCTAGCGTGAATTAAATTTTGGCTGTTGACATGGGTAGTTGAAGCTATCATCTGGATGCAAATGTAGAATTAATAATTATACATTCGCGTCCGGACGGCAGCTTTAACTATCCATGCCTCTTCTTTTTTTTTTTTTAGAAAAAAAAAGGACCTGAGTTGTAGTTACACTACGTTTCAGGCCCCTGCTATTCTTCGCACTAGCCATCGGCTGCAGTACCCTTCTGTAGTCGCTTTGCGCGTGACCAATGAATGTTGGTGGGGCGCTTGTGTCATGGCTGCGGCACAAAATTCAGACAGAACTTCAGACTCTACAGGTATACCTAACGAATATCCCTTCGTCATTACTTATAATTTTCCGATTTTTCCAGAGAATTTGTATCGCTACACAGGCCGCAAATAAACTTACTTTACCTCTGTTACTGCAGACCTCACATAAAAGGAAAGTGAGCCATTTGTTTAACATTCGCTGCGCCGCATGCCAAGCGAGTTTCCACAGTTGGGGGCCGTCTATCTTCGGATCATTTCTCTGATGATCAGTCAAGAAACACACGGAATACCCCGTTTTGACCCACAGACAATCGTCAGTAGTGTGTTAAATCGTCCATCCTGAGCCAACCGCGCGCGCGATTGCGAAGATTCGAGATTAGGTAAGCTAATCGTCACGGGTGCGATTGGAATCAAATCATGCATCCAATCGCGCGCGCCTAAATGGACGGATGATTAGCCAAACTGGTCTGAAACACGCTTATCAAGCGCTTGTTAAGCTTTCAATCAAGCCATAAGCGGACCTGTTTGATCAATGGGAACTTACACCCTCCGATGCCTGCAAGCACTCTTCAAGGGCCGCTTAAGCTTACCAAGCGCGCTTGTTGAGAGCCCTGTCAGCCACGTTCGAACCGGGGCAGCCAATTATAGAAAGCTTCGTGTTTCAGCAGTCGACAGATAAAACTTCTCCAGATCTCTGCGATGGCCGTATTCATTCTACATAGGTGCCACAGTCAACGTCTAAATTGTCCTTGTCCTTACACTTCGTTCCGCACGGTCTGATAAGCCAGGCCTGCGGAGCAATCAACTCCTATTTAATTCTTTTACAATCGTCGTTGTCGGTCGCACACTATTACTGTCAAAATGGCAAGCACGTACAACCTCGCCGAACTTGGCGACCTGCCTCCGCCGCCTCGCGAGAATCTTTTCGCTGCTGCCAGATACATGACACGCCTTGCTGAGGCTAATGGGATTGCTATTGCTTTAATAGGAGGGTTGGCAATGAACATCCGCGGTTCGATGCGCGACACTGTGGATATTGATCTCGTGCTTGGGGCTCGAATGATTGATATCAACGCAATCTTCAGACAGCAGCCACGGTAGGCAGATAACCTTCTTACTGAATCAAATTGAACATGATAATAATTTTATAGACTTGTCATTCCAAACACAGCCACCCTTGACAATATAACTAAGGTGTTTGTACACACTGGTCCAAAATACGGAGATCTTGACTGCAGCACGAATTTCGATGTTGAGGCCGATGTCATGGCGGAAGGTACGTTATTCAAGTGACTACCACTTTTCTTGTCGTTCCCACAAAGACGGGAGAGAGAGAAACAGTACAATTGTAAGAGTTGGTCAAGTTAGAGGCCCAAAAACCCGCTCTTATTTGTTACTGGGTTGGACCTCATTCAGGTTACCGTAATATCTACCTTTTACTCCTGGAAAGCTAACAGGCGGCATAAGGTCACTGGGGGACACCAAATTCGATAGCCAACCATCAGCAACACTACGATGTCGGAAACCTGACTAGCCACCCAGAGTCCTTTCCCCTTCTTGATTTATTCTCTGCGATGAAGGCGAAGTTGTATGCCTACCAGGAAAGAAAGGCCATGAAAGACTTCCACGACATCAAGTTTTTGTTGGATCACTATGGCGACGAAATTAGACGCTTTTCCGATAAGTTGGATGAATCCAACTGCTCATCTTTGCTTGAGAGAATGGAAAGTATGGATCTGGTCACTGAGGAGGAGTTCAATCGATACATAGACATGTTTGGCATGAAGCCACTCTAAGGCGAGTAACAGGACCTCCTACTCTTTATCCGAGGTCACCAATCACTGTATGTGCGCCGGAGAGAAATCGTATTTTTATCTTTTGTTCGATCAATTACTGTCCTATCATTTGCTTGCTGGGGACGTACGTTCTTTCGGCACGAGTCTCTTATTATGCCTCGCCAGAGGCCTGCTAAATTGTGAGAGTCTTGATGGTAAGGCCACTGGTAGCGGGCTTGCCCCTCTACTAGTTCCCAGGCGCGGCCAGCCTGTTGGAGCGACCGCCTGCATTTGCAGCAGCCGTCGCCATCTCTTCTGGTCTACTAAGGGTCGGCTAGCGTAGGCGTGAGGCAAAGTCCAAACGAAGCCGCTCCGGCAATTAGCGAGATTTACGCGTTCTGATCCTGGGGTCATCGTCCCCTTCACGCCGCCATCTCGTCACCATGCCTTCTCTATACTTGATTCCTTGCCTACTTTTCTTTGCCTCCGCAGATGCACTCTTCATCCATGTCTCTCGCCTCTCTGGTAAATTCTTGATAAGCTCTTTTTCAGTTGGCTCTCGTCCTAGCAAAGATGATTTTCTCCACCGTAACCAATCTCCATCGATGGTGCCATCGAGATGCAGGTTTTGTTCTCCCCATTCCGGAGTAAGGTTCATACCGTCAATCAAGTCTTCTAGGTCCGTAAAGTTGCCCGTATCCAAAAGGCTTTGGGCGAAGATGTGAAGTTGTGGGTATGGAATGCCGTTGTCGCTGTGCTCGATGTTTTGAGGTTCGCAGACGATGTGACAGGCCTTCGAGGCCAAAAAGGTGAAGAATAACCGAAGTCCTTTGAACTTGAAGCGCGGATATAAGTGCGAAATGTCTTGAACCCTCTTCATAGCGGAAGGCATGAACGGTTCAAAACGGTCTTTCTCGGCCCCAATCAAGTCTGCAGCCTTGTCAAGTTGTTCGGTCGGGACGCATATCATCCAGTCCTACAAGTCATTAGAGCAGTGATAAAGAAACTGGAAAGTTCACGTACGATCATCGTTCGGCCGGTTCCATAATAGATGAGAGGTGGTTCCGCCACCATGCAACATGGCACACCAGCGTTTTCAAGTATTTTCACAACCTCGGCGATCTGCGGCACGCCGCTTTGTTTGCAATATTTATCCCCAGGATACCCGGTCACTGATACATGTCCTAAGGGTGAGATGATGAGCTTCGGAGATTCAGATCCGGCGTTGGTGACGGCAGCGCCGGGGCGGTTTTCGTCTGTTGGCGGATCCATGGGTGTGTTCCCGTCTCGGCTTGCCGGTTCGTTTGTTGCGCTCATGGTGTGTGGTAGGCTCACGGGTGTTGTCGTTGTCGGCGTGTCGTGAGGCGGGGTAATGTTCAGTATTTTAGGCCAGATCTTAAGCGAGATCAAATGCAGCCTCCAATTGATGTGTAAACGAAAGTTCCAGCCAAAACGTGCCGATTTCAACTTTTATGCGTGAGTATTGAGATGATATACGACCGTTTAGCGCCGTCACGGATTGGCCTAATCACAACCTTAGTCGTTGTTGGCGGCGGCGCAAGCAAGCGCGCGCTAAAGTCGGCGAGGCAGCGCACGAAGACGCGAGAGGAAAGTGGCACCCGCCCCCTAACGCCCCCTAACGCGAAGCCAAGTCTTGACTCTCAACAACATCATTTTCCGAAAACCTGGCACTCTTCTATTGCAACACGTGCTGTAGCTACTTCGTAGTTAGCCTAGTCAGCAGAGCAGGGTATATAGCTGCTATAACAGCAGGCTCAGGCACGAAGCTAAGGAGGTGAACGGGTGATGTATTGAGCTACCAGAAAGAAAGCACTAAAATAGCCCCCTTGGCGATCGCACCTACCAACAGCGTGGAGGGGTTTGCCGCGTCATCGCACATGTCCTGCTGCCGATTCCGAAGATGAACAAATTCCCAGCGCCCTTGCACACGAGCATGCCTGAATACTTAGTAATTTTTCCTGTCAAACTTCTTTCCAGAAACGAGACAGCTGCGAGAGGTATGTGATTGTATAATTATTAATTCCACATTTACATTCGGGCGATAGATTTAATTATTCATGGCATGGACGAAAATGAATTCATGCTAGCCGTCGGCTGCAATACCCCCTTACAGGTCGATCATGCTTCCAGGCGCTTGATTTGGTTACTACGCTATTCAGGAAGTTGATGTAACTGATTGGCTGCCTGGATATCAAAAGACTGAGGCGAACCACGAAATCGTGGAGGCGCTTTTCTCAGACGGAGGGTCACGTCATGCACTGATGAACCAATAGACAGACTGTGACTGTGCTTGGTGAAATCAAGATTTCGCAGACTTGATGCTATTGGCTTGTGGGGGAGGCAAGGACTAACGACTAGTGGGGGCGTTTCGAATAACTCGTTGCCATGCATGCTTACTGCTGCCTAATGACAAGGATTGTGGGAACACAAGGATCAGTTTGGTGGTATCAGCTGAAGCGGGGTCACGCAGCACTCGTTAAGGCGCCACCGAGGATCCGCGCGGCCGCGCAACCTCTCTTTTTCGAAGTCTCCTTTCTGCAGCCACGTCCTATGCTGCACCAAACGTTGAATTTGTACTTCCTAACAGTTCCTGGCTGCTCATACCCCATCAGATCGGACTCAACGTTTATCGAATCACTTGAGTAACGCCTCGACCTGGAATAAGAGATGGAAGAACAAGACCGTGGGCGAAAACGGGCAGAGATATCGCCCGTAGATGATGAGGAAGAAAGACCGGAATCTCGAGCAAACAAGCGTCGCAATTGTTGCTATCGACCAGATATCAGGGAGACTGCTGATGTAATCCGCTGCATCACTTGTGGAAAACCTATATCAGCAATCGCGGCCCAGCAAACTCCGTCATCATTGGAATCCACCCATGGTGAGAGAGATGAATCCAAAGGTGCCCAGCTAGAAGATCACCAGCTGGGAGATCAAGATGCAGTATCGGTCTCTGAATCTGCCACCTTATCACATGAGCTCAATGGGCGATTCTCGAGGGCTGATGGGTCCATGGAATTCGTCGCCTTACAAACAAACAAAAAAGAGATCCGTATATTAGTGCTTGAGCCGGGGACTCCAGAACAGCCACTTGCTATGAGCATTGCTCATGCATCGTTAGGATCGAGCCACGTGCAGCCAGAGGATTATGAAGCAATCTCTTACACATGGGCCGACGAAAACGGGCACTACATCTTTTCGCGAACGGTGCGTTGCGGCGCGCATGAAGTGTCCGTTACAAAAAACTGCGAGGCCGTTCTGAGACGTCTACGACTTGAGAAATCCCCACGAAGGATTTGGATAGATCAACTCTGCATCAACCAGTCGGATCTTGCGGAGAGAGGACACCAAGTTGGATTGATGCCTGAGATCTACTCACGTGCGTCTCAAGTTCTCATATTCTTGGGCGAGAACACTGATTATGCCGGGCTTGCCTTCTCTTCGGCGAACGACTTCGCCGCAAAACAATCAACGGTACCGGGAGACCTTAGTGTCGCACCCCCTTCTTGGTCCCCTCTTCTGAATGAGACTATCTGCCGTCTCTTGAAGTGCTCCTGGTTCACTCGGGTGTGGGTTCTACAGGAAGTGGCTTGCGCTTCGAAGGCCTATTTACTTAGCTCGAAGGCCAGTGTATCTTGGAGCGAGTTTCGGGCATTTATCGACAGCTGGCACGCTGAGCTTCAAGCTCTGGCCTTCCAAGATCTGACCGCCGACGGCCAGATCATGATACCTTCAAAACTGCCTGGCGCGCTCAACATCAACTTACGACATTCGGCCCAACCGCACGAACTGCTTGACCTTCTCGTCAGCGCAAACGACTGCAACGCCGGTGACCCCCGGGACAAGGTCTTTGCACTGTATGGAGTGGTTCTATCGGCACATTGCCACGGGCTTGTAGCCGATTACAGAAAGTCACCCAAACAAGTTTTCATCGACACGGCCTGGTTCACGATTCGGCAGCTGAGAGCACTGAGAGTACTGTCATATGCTACGGGCGGTCATCCGACCACCCTCAATTTACCTTCGTGGGTGCCAGACTGGAGCACAGGCTGTGGGCGTCCGCTCAACGAGCAGCTAAAGAATATCCACGAGGGCAACTGGAGTTCCTCATTCCGCAATGTTAAGCCATTGTGTATTGGCAACCCAGTTTGCGATTTTGCCAACAGTGCAAATTCAGTCATCCTGACTGTGCGCGGCCGTTGCCTTGGTTCAGTCGCCAGGATGGTGCCTCCCGAGTCTAGCGGCCGAAGACCTTCCGGCGGCTCCCAACTTCCACCAAATCTACAGTCATGCCTTCGATGTGCTGTGAAACTGGGGGCAGTCATTGCATGGGCACAATCTCACCATCATATGTTCCATACGGAATCCTCAGCGGGGTTTAGCATCAACAAAGCCGATATCGGAGATCAGATCTGGCAATTTGATGGCGCGGATGTCTTATTCGTATGCAGACCCTCTCAAAATGGCATGATTCTGATTAGCGAATGCTATTTATGGGGGTTCTCTTACCATGAATGCTGTCAATGGGAGCCATGCAGGTCAGATGAGGCTGTTGGATGCAATCATTGCAGCGGATTTCGCCATACGCCAGTTATGAGTACATTGCTGCATTAAGAAGAGCTCACATTTAGTCCAACGCAAGGGCTAGAGGGCAGATCAACTCATGGCACTTCATCAATTCGCAAGCATACCAGGTATTGGTTCGCAGCTCAGTGTTTGATTTTTGGATTTCTGTTGTAATGCTGATGCTTGTCCTATTCTTTTCTACCACTGTAATACCCACACCACTCGTGACCACCAAATAGATTTGTAAAGAAAAACGATCGCCAAGCTGTGCATGAATGCTATCAAGACTTGAACATCACTGTCGGTGAAGGTGTCTGGATGCTTTAACGCGCTATTTTACTGGAGTGAAGATGCCCAGCTTACGTCTCGCTTCCAGTCCACCTGAGCCCTCAGGAAATTCCTCCGCCATGTGTCTCATCCCTTACAGCGCCCGCAGTAACGCGCTCATCGCTGTCTGGCCCGCTGTAGACATGCTAAACATATCTGACACCCTGCCCAAATACCACCACTCTCAGGAGATACGGTATCATCACAGTGGCACACAGCCACCATCGGCATCGCCGTACGGCCACAGGCGCGAGTTACCGTTGCTACGTTTGATGGTGAGGGCACGGCGAAGTGTTGCGCGTCAGAACTGTCGAAGGCGCCAATCGCGACCCACTCCTAGACGGTAGACGCCGAAGCGCGGACCATGTTTGAGTTCACACCGTGAGAAATTTCATATGGTTGAACGTCTGGGTTCAAGCCAGCCAGCCACATTTGAACAGAAACTACGTACTTTCTCAGTGTTGTTGACGAATTCTCTGAATCCATTATCGTGTTCCAGGCAGCGAGTTCATGATCGCACACATCTCTTAAATTTTACCTAGCCATTTCAGGACATCATACTAGAAAAGGAAAACTCCTATTACATGTCTCTGAGCGGCACAGCATCGAGAACATAGCGGAAGTTACCGGCCCCTTGCAGCTCAACGTTCTTGCCACCCCCGCCCGGTTTCACGGAGTCACCGGCAGCTATGGACTCGATCTGCACGCTATCCTTTTCTAGCGTCACATTTCGATTGGGAGCTTAAACCTGGATGGGTAACCCTGCTGTGGATCTCCTCAACTGCCGCCCCACATGAAGAAGCCAGAATCCCTTGTGCCAGCATCACACCACCATTATGCATGTCTGGGCACCCCTTGGTCTCTTAGAGGTTGTGGTGGAGCAGCCACTTTTACCCACGGACGCGGTGTGTTCAGCTTACCCTCGTCGCTGTGACTTTCCCAGTTTAAGGCAGAGCTCTCCCATCACACTCGTCACTTCTTGTCACCAAAGCACCCGTAAATGAGAGATACTAATCGCCTTTGAGAGAGCACAGAATGGTGGCTTTCTACAATAATGTATCTTTTCCAAATGAAGACCTTATCCGCCTTCAAATCTGCACTTCTCAGGGGCTGGCACAATAACCACGATGGGCACTCTGACTACCATTCATCCGCTAGCCTGGTGATTCTCACATGAGGGGATTAAGATACAACACGGACGGCGGGATGTGAATGCTGGTCAGAATCTGTACCGCGAAACATTGCACGGCGAACGGTCATGTTGGGGTGTAGCAGGCCACGTCTACCAACCTAGCCAGAGTGACGACTCTCTGTCGACAAGGCAAAAGAGTATACTTGTTACCCAGGCATCAGTGCCGGCGCAGGCGGCTGTGAGTCCATTGGACCTGTTGGAAGCCGGAACAGCGACATGGGCAGCGCGAGCAAGCACCCAGATTCACCACCACAATGTCTATCACCCGGCGGGTCTCTCCTACTATACTTTTATGTTGTCTTTCAATCCGATCAACGTATCTGTCCCGCTCAGCCTGGTCGTCATGCCGCTGCAGCACTCGAGAGAGGTAGCAAGAGTTTTCCCGGTCGCCTGGACACCACCCTGCCAGGTGCGTCACACCTCGCCCGAGGCAAGTAATGTTCGCCGTCTGAAATCTCTAAATCGCTGTGGATGGAGATGGGTGTCAGATGGAGAGGGTAGTTGATGGCGTGGGGTGGATGAGTTGCATCGTGTCGGACTTGATGTCAATGGGGAGTAATCGGCCTTTTGCGACGCCTATCAGACGAGTAAATCGAGATGCCATAGCCTGTTACTCTGCAGACAAGTGAAGGGGAGGAAAGTGCGACAAATGATGCGAACTAGGACACTTTGAAAATTCAGCAGCTCCAAAATGGTGATATGTGTGCAGTAGACCGTTACATGTCTGTTCTCTGCATTAATGCCGGAAATGCAAACGATTGAACGTAAAGGACGTCAAAACTATGTCGTATTTGGGGGAAGAGCTTACTGGAAATCAACTTTGAGCAATCGGCTCATCACGTAGCACAGTTCACGGCGTTGAGATTCAATGTGGGACAAAATGCCTTGCCGGCTAATTTTGGAAATGGCAGGAGATCCCGGGCTGACGACGACGAGCGGGATCTTTCCAGTAGATGCCGAACAAGAAACGCACCAACCATCCCTTAGGGAAAACCAATCATCCGATGCTAACGGACGCAACGGCGCTTCGAAAAGATGTATCGCACTGTATCATGGAAACGCATAGGCGCCTCTTTTGCCTTCCGCTTTCACGCTCATTTCCAAAGAGTCCTTCCACTACTCTACCCCTTCCATGACAGATACTCCCTGGTCAAATGCAATGAAATAGGCAATAGATAGTAAATGGGACGTACATACAGTCGCGCACAACTACAAGAGCGGCGAATGCTCGGCGCTGCCCCTTCGACGCTAGCGTTAGCGTTAGCATAGAAGCTTAGCTCTAAAGCATAGATCTTATAGGTGCCCCACCAAACGGGGTCCTATTCGTAACACCGGTCGGGCTAGCGTCAAGTAGCGTACCGCCGGACCTCACTTCACCGCTGCATCTTCAGCAGGAAAAAAAAAAGTCCTCTTCATATTAGTGTGCGGTGTTAATCTTTGCAGGAGCTAATCAGCACGGAACGAAATGTGCTTAGATATTGGAGTTTATCGACAAAAACTGAGCTTGGTGGCTCATTTGCGAAGGCTCGTTGGTAGAATAGGATGCATGGTCTGTGGACTGTCTCAGCCAGCGGTGCGCCACAACCATTTGGTGACGAATATGCGCATACACCGCCGAGCGCGATGTACGTACGCAAAGCCACTATTCCACAGTTTGTCTCAAGCTCGTCCGTACCAATTCAGCACAGTGACTGACTCTCTCAGAAATCGTCGATGGCAACGTGGGATGCATGGTCGGTGAGATGTCTCAGCCAGGGAAGCGCCACAGAGATTTGCTGACGAAAGTTTCGAGAAAGTGCTCATCCACTACAGAGCATGCTGTACGTATGCACAGCCACTTGCTGTGGGTTGGTTACGCATTCATCCTTCTACACCATCAGATTAGCCCATTACGGCAAAGGGCAGCCCCCTTGCTAACCGGATACAGTAATTCGCTGCCGTCACGATGCTTCTATGCTTGTGGAATCTTCCGAACAGAGCGCAGTCCAGACGGAGTCCTCATGGCCTTCCTGTGAGACACGACAGTGGAAAATGGGTATATAAGAAGTGAAGGTCAATCCAAGTTACAGCCATCATCACCATCACACTCTTTCATTCACTCACTCCAATACACTCGCTCTTCGCAACTCTTCGAATCACTTCGAACAACACTCACTCAACCAACCAACAAAATGAAGGTCTCTGTCAACGTCATCCTCGCCGCCTCGGCTGTCTTCATGGGCGCTCTCGCCGCTCCCACTGGTGCTCAGGCTGGCCAGACCTCCAACCAGGTCGGCCAGACCTCCTCTAACCAGGTCTCCTCCAACCAGGCCTCTTCCAACCAGGCCGGCCAGACCACCTCCAACAAGGTGTCCACGTCCTCCACCCAGTCGACCTCCTCGACCTCGGCCAGCGACGTCCTGAGCAGCTGCGCCAGCCAGATCAAGGTCTACACCGCCAACATCAACTCGACCTGCTCCGCTCTTCCGGACTCGCCTTCCTCTTCCGAGAAGACGGCTGCCATCGCCGCGATCAAGACTGAGCTCAACGACATCGTCGACATCATCACGTCGACCACCACCAAGGTCGGCAAGTGCAGCAAGACCAACGTCCAGAAGCAGCCCCTCATCAACCACTCCGAGGAGATCCTCTTCGAGGTCTTCGGCACCCTCCAGGGCGCCGTCAACAAGATCGGCTCCACCACCCTGAAGTCTCTCGGCAACTCCGTCACCAGCGTCGACAGCGGTCTTTCTTCCCTTCTGGTCAACGTCGAGGAGGTCCACTCCGGTGTGGTCAAGGCCGCTTGGGGTGCCTGCAACAACATCATCTCCACCCACTTCTCCGCCGTCGCTCAGCCCATCCTCGCTGTTGGCACCACCCTCAGCAGCGAGTGCAGCTGCACCCACTAAGCGCACACCGCGCTTGACCCTCTCTCCTCGCTACTCGCTGGATTTGGACAGTAGCGAGCGGCTTCGCGCCCCGCGGCAGACCGATAAAGCCCATGGTTTAGCGACTGTGGTGTTTGGACCCAACAAAAAGCGTTGATGGCACCTTCACTTTGCTGTCACACATTCTCTTAATCGTATAGACTTTTCCTTTTTAGACTTTTGCATAGATAATAGATTAGGCCTGATCACTCAAATACTTGCTCCAAAGTGACACTGCTCATTCTTCTGTTGACTCCGCTTATGCAAATTAAACAGTAACTACGCCTGAAAACTCAGGATAATTGCATTCGGCATGCACCGCGCCTCGAAGATCCCCTACTCACTCTAATCTTTCAATTTCAGAGGCGCATCTCCTGTAGTGACAGGCCCACGGTGAGGTTTCACCCAGTACATGAAACGAAAATAGTTCGCAAAAGCAAATCCGGTATAAGTAACCGGAACATACCTCGCCCCACGGTGGATCCACCACAGCGCCACCTTGGCCGCCCACCGCGCTGAAACCAGCGCCGGCCCCATCTTCGACGCGAATGCGGCAGGCACAATGTGCCTGTAGACGAACGAGTCCTCCTCATAGTAGGCACGAGCGTAAGGCAGAAAAGCGCGCTTCGAATCCGTGTAGCTCCGCATGTCGTCTGTCCACGACCCGTGCAACTCCGCCTCGCTGCCGACGTACCACACCTCGGGCAGAATCTTGCTCGTCGATCCCTGGCGCACGCGCTTGAAGAGCTCGACCATCGCAACCGCGGCTTTGCAGTTGGCATCCATCGCGCTGTCCGCGTCCTTCGTTCCGTGCGCGAGGATCAGGACGTCGGTGTCGGCGAGCACCGGCGCGAGCGCTGCGTAGCTGTCGTACGTCCAGTCCACGCCGAACTGGAGGGGCCGGATGCACTTTACGCGGTCCGCCGCCAGCAGCTGCTCGGCGAGAGCTTGCCCGAGGGCTCCGCCCGAGCCGGTCATGGCGACGCGCCGGTTGCGCAGCGTGACGGCGGTGCCGAAGATCCAGTCGAAGACGCGCACCATAGAGCCGAAGTAGTTTTGCGGGTCGACGTGGTGCAGCGCGTGGTACTCGGGGCCGACGAAGAGGAAGTGCGGGTCCTTGGGGATGCGGGGGTAGGGGATGTGGTTGGAGTCGTGGCCCTCGTTCCACGCGACGACAAAGGAGCGGACGGTTTGGATGGTCAGGACGAGGATTAAGCCTTGTTTCGAGGTCGTGCGCGGGTCGGAGATCAGGAGGCGGCTGAATATCCAGCTGAGGGTGCTGCCGGCGATTTGGCAAACTAGCTCAAGTGATAGGTGGTAAAGGACGTTTCGGACGCTGTAGGCCTCGTTGAACTTTAGATTCCGGTCGAAGTAGGTGTGGTGGTATCGATGGATCCGTGCGATGTATCGGAGGGTATGGGAGCGAGATCGTTCAGAGTTATGAGCAATCCAGTGAACGAAATCGTAGAAAACGGATCCCACGAAGAAATGGATTGCTCCGAAGAGGATATTCTGGGTCAGCTGCGACAGGCTGAAAAGAGGGATGGGAAGGACAGTCGAGATGGAAGGCATGATAAAATAAATAGGCGAGGGGTTATTAAGAAGGATTGGATTAAGATCTGAGCTTGCAAGTCGCTTATTAAAGAATGTTGATGAAGTCAGAGTTGGTGCGTGGTTGATGAGCGCCACAGATGGTGGTAATATAGCCACCGGCAGCATACTCCGCTAAAAATAACAGGGGAAAAACAAAGGAACCATATCACACGTGGTAGCAATCCCGAGCAAGCCGCTGGCCATAGACAAGCAATGGCAAGAAACGGCATAAGCTGCGGCGCGGCAACTGCCACACTGCCTCGCGAACACGAACAATGGCTACATTCGGTGCTCGGACATGTAGACAAGCTCACAAAGTGGAGGTTGATTGAGCCTTCGGGAGATTGGGTTCCTGAACCTGCTCCAAGGCGTAGTTCTCGAAGGCGTTTGGGTAGGTGTGGCGCAGTTACTTTCGTTGGCACGAGCTCAGCAATCGCGAATACGAAAAGTGCACCATCCGGGATACGCCGGATTCCCGCGTATCGAAAGGAAGTCAGCTGAGTGAAGAGGGACATATCTATTGTGTAGAAATGTTTCAACATGAGGCTCTCTTCGGCAAGGATAAGCTTACACAAGTGCAGGAATACAGTTGTGTTCCCTTGATTCTTTCGCCTGCAGATACGAGGAACAGTTGACCAAGAGGCTCGGTAGTGAGATCATTCCTGGTTTAGCATCTAAGACTATTACCGATAGCCGCCGCTAAAGTTTTAGATCTGCAATCCATTTTCGTCGAAATAGGGGCGGCCCTTTGGGTAGACAGCTCTACAGGGGGAAGGTCCAGTGTGGCTGAAACCGCCGTTGTTGACCACAGTGCCATTTCGACCACTTTTTTTCGTATTCATGGCATCACATCTTTTTTTCTGGCGAGGCACTCTCGTAGGCGCTTTTCTAGAAATGTATCGGGGGCACCATTGGACGTGCGTTGCGGCAGTGCCGGAGAAACCGCTTACTCATCGCCGCTCTGAAACTAGTCGCTGGTAAGGCATATTTCGGTTAAACAAGCTTTTGTTTCGGCATCTTCACGCGACAGATCTGCACGCAAATGCCGTGCTTGACCAATGAGTAGCTCTGTTCCACATAGTGAGGGTAGAAAAGACCCGTATACTTCTGGTCGTGCTGAGTCGTGATGCACGAGCAATTATGCCTCGGAGACATATAAGACAGGATCATTTGATCAATAATATAGAAAGACCGAGACCCGCTCAATTTTTTCCGTGCGTGGCTCAGCGCCACATGATTACATTAGAGTTGCAACCTACTTCCACGTGCGAAGCTTATTCTAAATCTTTTCGGTTCAACCTTAGCATTTCAATATTTCTCCCCTTCCCGTGCCACAGCCGAGTCTAATTTATAACGTCGCATCATATGGGCAAATGTTGAATGTTTTTCGACAATGAATCCTCATTCAATCGAATAAAACATATTGTAGAAACGCTACAACTGGTTCCATCAGACGCATTGATATCATTGTTGCAAAGGATCAATCTGTTCTAAGAGCTTGACGGACTTTCTAGCCGGGTAGATGGGCGATGCTGACATATTCGGCTCCCCACGCACAGAGGCAGCACAAAAGACTCATTACTTTAGCATCCATAAATAAATAACCATCCGGCCTGCGAATCTGAGACAAACATGGCTATAATATGCATGTAATGCGTTCTTCACTATATGTGGACAGTTGAAGCTATCGTCCGGGCGTGTATGTAGGATTTTTATACCTATGAGCGCGTATTGAGACTTACGGCACTACAGTAGCGGCCCTATGAATCGAAAAAGAAGTTGTAAATCTCAACTCAACTAGGATTAGAAAAGTAGGAGGTTTAGGGAGAAAGAATGTGCCAAATAATTAGTTTTTAATAGTCCTGCGAGACTAATGTTTCTCTGCAAACAGAATTAAAGGTGGAAGAACAACTGAAGACACTTAGTGAAAGGAATAGGTAACTCCAAAATATAAATGAACAAAGTTAATATAACGACAGTAACAATGATATACGAGTGAACTTGTCAATCACTGGATCCTGAACTCCTTGACATCAGTGCCTTTCGCTTCTTGGATCCATTCCCCCTTCATGAGGTTCGGTATGAAAGTATCTCCAATGAACGTAAACGTGTCTTCCCGCCTACGCAACACGAACGGGTCCAAGTTTCCCTTAAAGAAGCAAATCAAGTCCCCCTCTTTAGTATCACCTGGAGCGATGGCTGCGTATCCTCTCCCAGTGACTACCCAGGACCTGTCCATTCCAACCGCCTTGACTCGGAAACTGAAGTCATCCCGAGGACCGTTGCTACTACTGTGATCCTGGCCAGAGATCCATGCTCGATAAGCGTCGCCGCAAGTCGCCCTCAATACACCATCGCGATCACGATAGTCCCCCCGACAAAGCGTTTTGCAGAACGCTTCAAAGCGCTCTTCCGGGCTTGCATAGGCTTTCATCTTTTCCAGGGCAATCTCTTTCCACTCTTCGCAAGTAGACTTCCACGCAGCTTCATCATCCCCTTGGAGCGGCGCCGGATGCGCGCTTTGGACCTCCTCCACCACAATCCCTTTCAACGCAAGCGTCTTCAGGTCCGCCGAGAATCGAACGACGTCGGAACCCAGCGCCGTCGGCTCCATCGTCCACGCAACCCTCTCCGCCTCGGCGTTCAGCCACTCGTAGCCCAGCGTGGCCGGCGTCGTGTAAAGCATGTGCCACCGCTCCTGCGCAGGGACATTCGCTGCCTTGCGCACGAGGCGCCACTGCTCGGTCTTCGGTGCCGTCCAATCCCTCGTCCACGACGGCATGATGCCGCCTCTTTTGGCCGAGGCAGCGCCCATGTAGTGCAGCGCATGCAGCGGGTTGTCGGGCGAGCAGATCAGGTAGGCGCAGAGCTCTGTCTGGATCTCTTCGAAGGGGCGGGAGTAGTCGACTTGGACGAATTTCCGGTCGGCATCGGTGGCTAACCCCAGCAGCGCGTAGACGCGGTCTTCAAATTTGGTGCATTCGAGCGTCTCGGTCATGGGCATGGCGTGCAGGAGCGGCCAGCCGCCGCCGGCGAGGACGCGCTGAAGCACATCCCACTCGTGCAGGCAGGGTTTGAGCTTGCAGTGCAAGAAGGCGTTGCCGCGGTTGTTGCCTAGGTTGTCGAAGATCAGGTCGGTGCTGAGCTTGACGATGCGTGTGAAGTCGGTCATTTTGTTGCCACACTGCGCGACCGGTTGCTGGGAGAGGAGGGCTTCCTGCAGGATCCAAAGGCGGCGGAACCAGGGGCGGCCGAAGAAGTGCTGGAGGGCGGGCATGGGGAGATCTTTTGGCTTGATGTCCGTAGAGGCTGAGGCATTGCACAGGTAGTTAACCACGGCCTCGTCTTCATCTGAGGCCTCGCCGAGCCAGATCCAGGTCCGCGTTGCTTTGCGGAAGATGTCGCCCATCATGCGGACTTGACTGCTCTTGTCTGAAGTCTCGTCTTGACAGATACAGAGCGCGTCTACCCAAAGCGTGATTGTCTCGGACTCGCTTCGGAGGTAGTTTAGAGCGACGTGAAGATTTTCTGTGATATGTATACCCTGTTTATTGACTTGCGCTGTCTCGCCCTTTTCCTCCGAGCCCCAGACGTAGGAGAGGGCCTCATAGCTTGGAGGGTTGTCGAGCTCGATCGCATCCAGGCTACAGATTAGAGGCTGGCCGAAAGCTCCAGGCTGCAGCTGAATCAAGCGTATCTGCTTCTCTCCCAGCGGTTGGTACACTTCGCCGTATCCTTGAACGTACATGGTGATGTTCGCACAGACGAACGGACGCTGGCGCAGTGGAGGCGATAATGAAACGATTGGCGCATGCGCCGGAGCTCAATGCACAGTTAAACTGAGAATTGGCACAGTGGGAATCCGGAGCTGGATGCCAGACAACTTAATCGGTAGGGAAACAGGACCCCGCAGCTGAATCTTACCTGCATGATAAGCGAAATCAGCTGCGTTTTGGCCCCCAACCATCTGGCCCTGGGCAACGCGCTGACCCCGCAGACCCACAAATTCACCGAGGCTGCCACGTACAACACAGTATGTATTTGATTATTGCACGACGCATGATGATAGTAGCGAGTCCGAATTTCTTTATTATATCAACAGCGTATATGATTGATAGTTCTTCTAGCTAAGAGCTCTCGTGTGGGGAACGTATCATTCTGCCGTCCAATGCGACTGTGATCATTCTTGACTCTCCTGCGTGATGTTTACCATTCTGGGGATAACTTGTATGCAGCTCGATGAGCTCCACCGACACGTCACATCATGTCACATTTTTTCAAACACAATTTTCCCTCCTGCTTCGAATCTATTTTCTGTTTCCTCCAGACCTTTGCACCATTTTGTTCGACAAGTACGACAATTCGATCACGGCGCACATGACAGTCCGCCAGCATGGCGGCGACTCCGCGCTTCACGGAACTCGCGGGGTTCTTGTCACCTTACCCGAAGCTTTGGGCCTTCTTGCACTCTTCACATTTGCGGTTTATTTCCTCTTTCGCGCGCCGCATCACCAAGACCCTACCGATCCTATACCTCCAGGAGCAGCACACGTTGCCAGGGAAGCGAAACCTCTAGATCCTCAGAGAGTGAAGGCAATCTACAATATCTTGTGTTCGAAAGACCAGCAAAACCGGGAAACCAAAGAAAAACGCGAGTATTCGATCGGCATCGTCACAGCGCTGAAGGAGGAGTTCAGAGCAGCGATCTCGATGCTGGATGAGGAGCACAACAAACCATCAGATTTTCAAAAATCATCCGAAGACTCCAACGACTATGTCTGGGGACGCATTGCACAACACAACGTCGTCATCGTTTCCTTTCCTTCGGGAATCTACGGTACCAGTATTGCCGCTCGCGTTGCAACCCTATTGGTGTCCTCGTTCCCTTCAATTCGATTGGGTTTCATGGTTGGCGTTGGTGGTGGAGTTCCCTCTCCCAGCTACGACATACGCCTCGGCGATATCGTGGTGAGCACACCCGGACAGGGAACAGCCGGTGGTGTAGTTCAATACGATCTCGGGAAAGAGGAGGAAGGGAAATTCCGTCGCACCGGCTCGCTGAACAAGCCGCCCTCTGCGCTTCTGAGCGCCCTGACATCCTTCCAGGCGCGACCAAGCATTTTGGAATTGTGCGAGACGATCCGCCATGCATCTATGGCTATCTACCAGGCATTTGAACTGGATCAGGCCGCACCTACCTACGCTTATCAAGGACCAGAAAACGATCGGCTGTTCGAATCTACAAGCGCCTTGACTCTTCTACCCTGGCAAGCAGCTCGACCGATCGAGCGGCGGAATCGACCACGGCCAGAAGTACCGACAATTCACTACGGACTGATTGCCTCTGGGAACAGGGTTATGAAGAACGGCAGAGAAAGAGACAATATTGTTGCCACTTTGAAGCAGGAGACCAATGGCGCTGAATGCCTATGCTTTGAGATGGAGGCTGCTGGTCTTATGGACAATTTTCCCTGCTTGGTCATCAGAGGAATTAGTGACTACGCCGACTCTTACAAGGGTCATTCGTGGCATGGGTATGCTGCTATGACTGCAGCTTCATTCGCAAGAGAGCTACTTCATGTACTAAAGCCTACTGAAGTCAAATCATCGACGAAGGCCTGGGAGATCATGTTTCAGATTCGCCAGGGTTAGTCACATTCCAAACAATGAGATAGTTCCTCCAGTTTGAAATTTCCCTAACTCGATTGTAGATGTGCAAGAGATAAAGGACGATGTGTCCACTCTCTCAAACGTAGCCACGGTGGAAAAGATCCAAAGCTGGCTTGCCCCATCAAGCCACACAAAGAACTTCGAAGATGCACAAGAAGCGCGTTATAGCAAGACTAATACGTGGCTTTTCGAGCACAACACGTATCAATCTTGGCTTTCGGGTGAATTTAACTGCATCTGGTTATATGGGCCATCTTGGTGTGGTAAGACAGTTCTTGCGTCTACCATGATAGATGCGCTACTGGAGAATGGAGTATGCTTATACTTCTTCTTCGACTTTCGTGATGAAAGAAAGCAAACCCTTAGGGAACTTCTTTTGTCACTTGTTTGCCAGCTTTATTCTACGTGTAATGGACCCAGAGAGGTCCTGCACCAACTTTACGCATCGAGAGACTGGAACAAAACAAGACCATCAACGGAAAGCCTCATCAGAATATTTGACGACATGCTGCAGCTTTCAGGTGAGATATATCTTGTTTTGGATGCCCTCGATGAATCAAAAAAGGGGAAAGACCGTGACGAACTCTTGAAGTGGCTCCGCGGGCAGATTCGGAGCACTGTATCGAGGAACTGCAAACTGCGGATCGCCATGACGAGTCGGAACAAACAGCAGGACATCATTGACGCGCTCAGTGGGTTTATCCCAGAAGAGGCCGGGCTGTCTGTCCGAAAGAACTCTTCCAAGGTCAGAGGCGACATTCGCAAATACATCGAAAAGCGAATCATGACAGATTGCCTGTTTGAAAGGTGGCGAAACCAGGACCAGCGAGCTAAGGCAGGATTCCAGCCGGGTGAAGAAATCGTTTCCGAAGAAAAAGCTTGTTCCGGGAACGAACTCAAACTTGGAAGATCTCATACTTGCGAGGACCTGGATTTCGGTACTCTCACTGATAGACCTGAGTGGGACCCTATCCTAAGAAAAACTAGAGACGTACTTGTTGAAAAGGCTGGTACGATGTAAGTTACCACACTCTCGAAATTGTTAAATCACGTCTCACAGATTGGACTCATAGGTTTCGTTGGGCTTCTCTACAGCTCGATAGCATCAGCTCACTGGGAACCTCTGCAAAGATCGAAGAGGCCCTTGCGGATCTACCAGAAGGGCTTAATAATATCTATGCCCGGAGCATAATAGAGATACCTCAAAGGCATAGAGATGATGTAGTCCGGATCTTGGAGATGACACTCGCTTCAACGCAAGACCTGATAGTGGAAAATGCGTTGGAGCTACTCAGCGTTGATCTGAAGGCTGCTCATGGTCATTCAATAAACCCTGACAAGAAGATGAAAGATATGGCTCCGTTCTCCAGCTTAATTCCTGTCCTCGTAACAACAAGTACCGTACACTTTGAGGAGAAGTGCCTGGGGATTGCGCACTCTTCCGTTAGAGACTATCTTTGCTCAGGTGCACTGGAACCGTGCTTAAAGGTCCGGTTCTCCGAATTTTCAAGCAGGGTATCTCTCCTTCGTATCTGCCTTGCATATTGGGCATCTATTGAGCCGCACTACTCGATACAATATGGCTCGATCGGAAAGTACGTGTGGCAGGAGTGGATAACTCAAGCGATGGACGAGGAAGTGGGAAACGAGGCTTACGAAGATATTTTGAGGTATTTGCTACGACTGCAGGTCCGCAATTTGGGACTCCGGAGCTGCGTAGGCCCTCCTCTCTACTTGGCCGCTACACTGGGGCTCTCAAGCACTGTGAAACGGCTGCTGGAGCACGGAGTCAGTCCGAATGAATCAGGAGGGAAGTCAAGTGCCGTTACCGCCATCCACACCAACGCATACTACAAGGAAAAGGTCATTGAGTTTCAGGTGGACCTGGAAGAGACTATGAAACAGCTCGATGAAAATCTCTCCCACGTGCCTACCGAAAGCGCCCTGCATGGTGCATGTTTTCATGGACATCAAAGCGTTGTCCGCATTCTGCTAGATTATGGCGCCGAACTCCATCTTGGAAAACATTCCCCCCTGCATGCTGCTTGGCCGGGTGATGGTCATAGAACTCTCTCTAGTCGGATGGCTATAGTGCAGATGCTTGTTGACAAAGGCGTCGACGTCAACGCCAAAGGAGGAAGGTACACTTATGCTTTACACGCCGCAATTCGTCATCGAGGCAATTTCAAAACAGTGGAATTGCTTCTCAAGAATGGGGCAGACGTAAACGCCCAAGACAAGCATCGAAAGACTGCACTCCATTATGCGTGCATGGGAAGCGATGCAGATATTGTGAGAGTACTGCTCGACTATGGGGCCGATGTCAACGCAAAAGGAGGGTTGAGTAGTAACTCATCGTGTCTCGCATGCCTAAGAGGACGTTTTAAAGACAAATCCCTGGCTGACGAAGACATGTTTAAGAAGCTCATTGGCCTTATGGAGGAGCTACTCGATCTTGGACCAGACCCCAATGGCTGCGAGGTCTTGTCACGAGACTTTGGTAGCCCACTAATGATCGCAGCACGCCGCAATTGCCCCGACATTGTTCAGACATTACTTCAAAGGGGGGCAGATATTGATTTTCGACATCACGGGCGTTGGACCGCTTTAGGGGTTGCAATTGCTCGCCGGAATTTTCAAGTTGTCCAAGTGCTGATTGAGAATGGGGCGAACTTCGATCTTCTTGATGGCTTTCTGCAAAAAGAACTTTTGGCAGCTAGGGACGAGATTTTTCGCGCCAAGGATGAAGCTTTCAACGCTGCAGGAAAATGTCTTACTCCAATTGTGGTGAAGCGACTGGAAGATTTAGAAAAATCTGTGCGCTATGAGGAAACAGCATTGAGAGAGGTTTAGAAAGACTGCATACGTAGTATTAGGGTAAAAAGCCATTAGACGTAGCAACATCATTATCGCAGACTACTGATGTATAAAGTAACGGAGACTATTGTCTGTGAAAGATGGGCAATGTTGATATTCTCAGCTCCCCCACACATAAGCATAACCTCAGCATTCATGCACTATTTAATATTGAGATTGCGAGCGCCCATAATGCTTATCGTAAACAAGTATATATTTTAATACTTACTGTACGTTCGCATTAATATAGCGCTCAACCATCTATGAAAATGTAGTAAGAGGTAACTCCTTCTTTATAAGCCAATCGTCCTCTAGCCCATTACATTTCAATAGAGAAGGTCGTCTGTTAAGTCGTGTAATTGGCTGCATGATTCACCATCATTTGTAGTTGGCTTACATAATTCTACCCAACAACAGTCGCGTGACTCGCTAAGCGGCTTCAGGCTAGTAGTGCATCACCACCTTTAAATCTAAGCTCTTCCAATCTCACAGCTCACGAAGCCATGGCCACACTCACAAATCTACCACGGGAACTCCGTCAAAAGATCCTCCTCACAGCCGTGCAGCAAGAAGACCAGCTAGTCGGCAGCACATGGCCGCAAACCATCACGACGCTCCTCCGCGTGTGCAAGACGCTCCGGCGCGACATGCCATGGGTGCTCAACACATGGTCTCCACAGCGCTGGTTGCAGCGCCCCTCCGACCTCACCACACTCCCCACCACCCTGACGATCGACGGCGTCGCCTGCGGCCCGTTCGCGTCCAAGCCCATGCACACGCTGCGCATCAACATCTTCCACGATGCACTGCCCGCCAACATCCGCAAAGCCGACTGGGCCATGAGCCGCGCCGAAGTCCTGCACCCGGAGCTCATCGACGCGTGGAGCGCCTTCATCCCGCAGCTCCCCGTCGACGAGACCATCCGCCCCACCGTCCTCCTCGACGTCACGCCCGCGCCAGGCTGGCTGCGCTCAGGCCACATGTACGAGCTAAACGCCCTGCTGCTCGACGACCGCACGGCGCGCCTCTTCATGAGCTGGCAGGTCGACGGTGTCGCGGACCTCGTGCTGCGGCTGCACCGGCACTACGCGGGGCGCGTCGACGTCAAGCTGGCCGGCGCGCTGGCCGTCAAGAGCTCGCAGTTCGTGGCGGGCGTCGTGCACCGGCTGCTGTGGAACAACGGCATCCGCGTGCACTTCGTCGGCGAGTACGTCGACCCGAGCCGCGCGGGGCTGGGGATGATTAGGCATGCGGTGTGGCGGCTGGCGCCGAAGAAGAAGACGGCGGAGGTGGAGGATTGGGAGAGGGCGAGGAGGTTAGCGCCGTTGAGGAGGGTGGAGTGGTCGAGGAAGTCGGTGAAGTTGTTTGATAGGGCGTGTGATGGGGGCAGTGTGGAGGCGGTGACGGAGGATTTGAGGGAGGTGGCGGAGTTGATGGTGGATGAGCGGAGGACGAGGCTGGAGATGCCGCCGGCGGGGAATGCGCATCGCGCTATGGTGCATAGTGTGGCGCAGGATATGGGGCTGCAGACGGCGTCGGAAGGGGAGGGTGAGAATCGTTACGTTGTAATCACTAAGAAGTCGGTTTGGAGCTAGTTGGTGAATGGAGGCGGTACTTCCGCTCAAATGTGTTTTGGAATGAGTTACTGTGATTTCTCCTTAACTCTTTCCCCGAAAACGGATGTATCATCTATTAGCTGTCTCTGAACAAAAATACCGGAATAGATTGCTTTCAGTGCATAAATTAAGCCATCCTGACTAGAATAGATCGAACTTGAAATGCTTGGGCTTATAATATTTCGCAAGTAAAAGAGAAGAAAAAAGATAAAAAGAAAATAGAGAAAGAGAAAGAAGGACTGGGAAAGGTGGAACTAATGGTGCAATAAGAGAAGAGGATTCAATAAATAAATACAATTGGCAAGGGGAAAATGGTTCAGCTTTTTACTCTTCCCATATCAAGGCCAAACCTCATCGGTCGTCCAGTAGAGTCCTCTAGATCCCACCATCCCAACCTGAAGATGCAACCGCCCCAAACACTCTTTTCCTCCAACTCGTCATCCGTGTACCACTGCGCGTCTTTAGGTAAATTTTCCGGTTTGAGCATGTCTGGCTCTCCTGCAATCAAACTGGCAGCTGCCGCTATCGACGCAGGGTTCTTGGGCAACACCCTCCGTGTATCCATCAATTTGAAGGAGATGGCGATGCAGATAGCAATGGAAATAAGTAATCCATCGAGTATGCGGGTTGATATTGGGTTTTGTTGAAGGCGGTAAGTATTTGAAGTGGTAAGGATCCCAGTGATTGTTGCCGGAGGTGCATGTGGTGCACTGCCGTCGTACGGCACGCGGAAAAAGATGTTCGCGTATTGTGCGAAGGCGATGCGGTAAATATGTCTTAAGTGGGCTTCTAGGCGACGGAATCCGTCATCATCCATGAATTCGGTGATGGGAAAGTTGTTTTGGTCGTCGGTTATTCCAGAACTGTATATGATGGCTTGGAACGTGGCGTCATAGGAGCTGTATTTCTTACTGTCCATTATCTCGAATCCATTGTTCGAATGAAAAAGGGTTGGTATTGCGTCGAAGAACGAGTACCAGATAGAATACGTGGCATTATTCTGCACAACTCTCAAAGTGCCCTCATTCGGCTCTGCCTTCAGTATGAGGAGACTCGCCGCATCCATGGTAACGTCAACGTCTAGTTGACTCACGGTGCTGACGCATTCGAAGGGTCGCCAATTCATCTCACTTGTCCCATACGCTCCTGAATCGGAGCTAAACCATCCGAAGGCCGTAGATCCCGGATGGATTAGGGTACGACGAGAGTTACGGGAATGGGCATCTACGAATGGTTTGGAAAAGGTACTCCAGACGTTTGATATCGTATCTGAAACGTTCATGAATTGTTCGGGTCCGCAGTTGCAACTCAGGTCGGCTCGGAGTGCAGGCAATCGTGCAGTAACGATATTCCCAGCCTGTATGTCGGAACTGTTGTCCGAAGATGTATCCAATTCGAGTCTGGTTCCAGGGAATACGAGCTCATCATAAGTCGATGGTGGGTACATCGAACCTTGTGTAAGGAGCAATCCAATATTGGTAGAGACTTGTGCAAGCATCTCCCGAGGAAAAGCCCAAGTATTTGAACTGTTATCCATCATCATCGAGGTGTTTAGTTGATTCAAAGTTAACAGAGTAACGTCGCTCTTAACGTCCACTGGCTGTGCTGTATAGAGGCCGCTCACAGCAATAGTAAGCAATGGACTCAGAAGCACTGTCAATGTCATGAGGAAAACTGGATAGTGCCTATTGGCAACCGATTTCCAAACTGATTGAAATGCAGTCTGCGAAATGTAATCCTGGAGGAGATCATTTCGCGTACTGGAGTTGCTTGACCGTTGTAGGAAATAAGGAAACGTGAGAAGCGAGGAGAACGTTATCATGCGAGTCAGCAGCTGTGCAATCAGCATAACGGTCGTAGGGATGTAGAGCCAGCTGAAATGCACATATCCTTGTGGGTCAACGTTAGTGACGCCATTGTTCTTTTGAGAAAGCGAGTAAACAATCTCAAGGACAACAACAAGGATAAGAAAAAAAGCAATGACCGAAATTTTGAATATTGGACGGAGAGATGGTGGGGACCAGAAAGTGGTTGAAGATGATGCCGTAGACGGTTTCTGGATATGTCGTGTATTACGAGCTCTTTCTTTCCTTGTCAACTCAACCAGGAACTGATACTGGTCTTTGGTTAAGAACAGGCTTTGACATTCCAGTCCATCCAAATGATTTTGTATGATTTTGAGATCTGATGCACCATCGTTGTGAAGTCGAGAGAGTAAAGTTGAACTGGAAGAGAGTATAAGGGCTACGCTTCCAATAGAATTCGGATCGCGGCTGGTAAAGCTCCGTGGAGCTTTATAAACTAGGAATATAGCCAATGCAGCTGAGAGTATGAGAGTAACACTCATTAGATAGAGTGAAAGACCCTTGACACGCAAGCGTTCTTCAGTCCAGTAGCAAGTCCCAACGATGTCGGAAGTGGATGGAACCATGAGACTCTCCTTTACCAGCTGGCTAGTTACCATGGAAAAGAATTCTTTGGTTAATGACTTGAGCTCTTCGACACTTGTGAGATTGTCTGCGAGATGGGCCCTATCGACCCAGGAACGGAAAAGCATCCATAAATACGATTTTTCCCACATCGTATCACTGAGTTGATCTTCAGTCATCCTGAAACTGGCCAAGGCTGAGGTCTGTAAGCTATCCATGAGATCCCAGGCAGGGAAAGGTTGGGAGACACTTCGCGGTTCATAGAAGCGTGAGACTTCTATTAGGTTACCGAAGACGTCCATCCTTGCAATGTTGCTGGTGATTTCATATTTTGGCGCACAAAGGATAGCCGATGTCTTGTGACTGAGAATGGGAAAATTAGAGGGTTGACTGCCAGTAATCGTTTCCTGGCTCGCATGAGCCATTATGGTTAGTAGCCGATTTGAGTCATGACCATCGCGAGTATAGTTGCAGCTAACGAACCGCGAATCTTGCCAGCTACATTCATTGTATCCAGGATCCCGGCCTATGCAGCTAATGATGTACTCGATTGGCTGCACCTGGCAGGTCGGAGAGTCGACTTTGATGACTGGATGCCAGAAGCCGAACTTGCGGACTTTAGTGCTGACGCTCATCACAGTTGCGGTTTCACAATCAAGTTCAGGGCGTAGAACGTGAACGAGCCCCTCGACCTCAACTCCGACAGCTCCTGCGAGTATTTTATTAGCTGCAAATATCGACTCAGGCTTTCTAGATTCATACCGGATGGAGGCTGTGCCGCTTCAATATGCTGAAAAGCCAAATCGCGTGAAGTCCCAGGAGGATATGGTATTGTTCCATTTAGAATGGCAAATGTTGATATAACAGGACCACTTCCGATTGCTGAACTATTGAAGCTACTGACAAAGTCATTTGAGGATCTGAGATTGCAGTTTTGGCGCACGATCGGGGTTCTTTGTAGAACCAATAGGCCAGTCGATGCCACGGTGATCAGCTTTATCAACAAGGAGTTGCTTATAGCGGCGGCGACCGGCCAATGTGACGATCGTATTGAGCTGATTAAAGCCTTGGGCAAGGATGGGGTTATGTAGTCCAAGAGCAGCGTTTTGGAAGCAGGTGTCGGTCCCTGCTGGAGCACCTTCCAAGGCATCGCTTGCTTTGTCCGATGTTCGACTTGGCCCCACAGTGCAGCGACAATAGAGAACACTTCCGCTTGTTAGACTCGCTCAACGGATGGATGGAACGAGGCCTACCAGCGGTTGGTCCATAGGTCCACAAGTAGTGTTGACTGCTGTTGGCTGTCGCGATGCCGTTGAATGTCACATCGATGAGGGCCAAGGCTATTATCGCAAACAGAAACCCAAATTTCACAGCGACAAATCCGCTAAGCGTCGTGCGTCGTAGGTAGAACGGTGTCCAAAGGGCAGGGGACTTTCTGGTCTCAACCGAGAGGCTGCTAAGGTGGATGTTGTCTAGGCTTTCGTTTATAGAATTGTTGATGGTCGTCACGGGCGCAAGACGTTGAGGTTCGTAATCCGGGTTGCTCTGTTGAGGCTCGTTCATGGTTGTGTTTGGATGCATTGACAATTGTGTGGACGTTAGCTTTCTTCTCCACGAGGACGGGCGGACTATTAAATGCGGCCTCTGAGCAGACATGAACGCCTTTGCTAAATCTAGCAACCACATGTCGCGGCAAGCTGCAATGTGCGTAACACAAGAGGGTGTCTGAAGGCTGAACTCAACGCAGGGCGGGCGAAACACAAACGTCATGAAAATCTCACCCAGAGTACCACGGAGTATTTTGGGGAATCGGATTTCTAAAGTAGGCATCGTGTGTGATGTTTCCGCATTACAAAAAGATCAACTGGTAGGCTGTGTCATACGATGCCAAGGACTACCGGTACACTACGTGAAGACGCAGAAGTGAGCCTTAAAGGGGTTACTTCTAGGCAGCAATGACAGCTCATGTGGTTACACCAAGTTCATCCAGCCTCAAAAAAATACATCATTTGTCTCATCTGGCTACAGCTGTGTGCCACCGAAGAACCCCATGAATGTGGAAGGCCTCTGTGCACAAATGCCATTCCCAAGTTGCCCAAGCCTCAGCGACAAATAACATGCTACTAAGGCGCACAGAAATATACTTGGATACATGTATACCGTAACCACCCATCTATAAGTAGAGAAGGGAGAGTGATGTCATATGTGTAACTGGACGAGTAGTCCACAGCATCAGGGTAGAAAGTCCTTATCCTGAAACCAGCTCTCCACAATCCCATTAAACTGCTCAGCCCCCTGCTGATGCAACCAATGCCCCTCCTCCAGCACGCTCACCCGATCCCCCACCCCCACCTCATCCAACCCAATCGCCTTCTCCATATCAACCTTATACTCCGCCGCCACGACCGCCAACCTCGGCACCCTCCCCACCCCCGTCCTCGCCCCAAACCCCTCCCTCAAATACCCCTCCGCATTCTCCCACCTCCCCAGCGTCCCATCATACCCATTCAGCTCCAGCCCCGTCTGCACCACCGCATCCACATCCGCCCCCCACGTCCGCAACTTATGCCACGTCTTCTCCCACTCGGGCGTGCGCTCGGTGTACACCCCCGGCACCGCCTCGAACCACGCCGTAATCGTCTGCAGCGCGTGCGCCGTGTCGTTCCGTATATCCGCGTTCAGCGCCGCCGTGTCGTTCGCGGCCAGGTAGTACGCGGAATCGACCAGCACCGCGCCGCGCACCTGCGCCGGGTGCTCGATGGTCAGGATGGCGGCGACGAGCCCGCCGAGCGAGTGCCCGAAGACGAGCGCGGGCTCCGTGAAGTTGAGGTGGGACAGTAGGGCAGAGGCGTCGGCGGCGAAGGCGGTGGGCGAGTAGAGCGCGGGGAAGGCGGTGGGGGACGGGTAGGCGGGGGAGCGCCCGTGGCCGCGCAGGTCGAGGGCGAGGACTTGGAAGCCGAGGGTGAGGAGGAATGGGATTTGGAAGGACCAGTCGAGTAGGTCGCAGCCCCAGCCGTGGATGAGGAGGATGGGGGCGGCGGTGGGGGGACCTTCGAGGGTGTAGAAGAGGGAGGTGCCGTTGGTGAGGAAGTGGGCGCCGCTCATGGCTGCGGTTTGGTTGTTTTTTTTCTCTCTTGCGCTTGCTGGGATACGGATCAAGCTCAACGCAGAATTGTTTGAGTGAAGAGTTGATATGGTCGTCTCCGAAGGCTACATCTATATACTGACGCTCTTGGCACGCAGTGGAGCTCGCATCTTTTGGAGGATGAATTGTTCAACCTAGTGTAAATGATGCAATTTATTTAATCAGCAGATTACCACTTCAGCGGAATACGAACCGCGCTGATAAATCTTTGCTATGGGAACTCGAGAGGTGAGTCCACGCAGGCTTACAAATGCGTGCGTGGTCAGGCGTTTGATTGGTCATTGCCATCCTGGTCGCCAGAAGGATTGTCGTGTTGGTCCGCGAGATTTCGTCCACATAAAAACGGATTTGGTTGGTGGAAATGGACTTCTACATTTAAGCTTAATGTCGACAATTGAGGCTGTATACAGTCCCCTCTCGCGGCCGATGGCTAGCGTGGATTTGTTTTTTTCTCATATCATGGGTAGGTGAAAGAATCATCCGGACGAGAATGTCGAATTAAAAATTTTACATACACGTCCGGACGATAGCTTCACATACCCATACATGTTTTTTTTTACTAAGGCAGAGCTAGGGAGCCCTGCTATTCTTCGCGCTAGCCATCGGCTGCGAGAGGGGGCTGTATGTTTAATCGAAGGTGCCTTGAATTTTGCGGAGAAGGATGCATGTTTTGAGGCTTGATAGTGCTTAATAATGACTGCAGAGGGCTTAAATAGCATTATAAGATTCTGTGCTAGGTAATTTGTATACTAGTGTATTTGAATTCTCGTGTTATGCTCTCACTTTAAAAGATAGGGAGATGAGGTGGCCATCATGCCAAGAGTTGTGAGGAACAGGGCGTCGGAAGGCGCCGCGAACCCGATGGTAGCTTAATTTTCACACGAAACTGGTGTTCTGTATCTATTAATTATGCGAATTGATGTATTAGCATCATTTAAAAGTCCTATTAGCTAAATAGCGCATGGCTTCATCGCCACTACGATCCATCGAAGTATCTCTCAGCATCACGTGGAACGCATGCTGCTTACGTTAGATTCCTACAGCACTACCCCACTTTCTATCTGCAGAACACTAAGTCGTGTGACAATCGTGCTCAGTCTTCAATTTGCTCTCGTATGCGATCATGTCCCAGCGTTGCACCAGTTTCAATGACTGAAGCTCGACCAGAATCATACCAGGCAGAAGGAGAAGGCCATCGAGAGCAGCAACCAGACACTGGCAGGATAAAAAGGTTCTTCATTACGTCAAACAAATCGTTCAATATTCTTACACAACATCTTCATCTATCTCGCCGCGGTGCAACATTGCTCTAATTCCAGCTCCAACAACCTCGATAAAGCGGTCTTCGTCTATCGAGACGTCCAGGTCATGCCAGTCTCCCTTCTCGTCACTAAAGTTTGCGTGTGCACTAAAGTAGCGATGCCTCCTCAGCTTTGCCAGATTCCTGAAGCCTTTGTAATTCAAGTTGTGCGGTAGGATTTCCACCACGCTGGAGCCTTCCGGAAGAAACATCGAATGCGTCAAGCCTGCTCCGTGGACACCGACGAGGATGTCCGTCTCTCGGATGATCTGCAGCTGCTTGGAAAATGGGATAGCCGCAAAATCGATTGACTGAATGTAAACGTTGGGAAAGTGTGCTTGTAGATTTTCAAGATGATGTGGGGTGTCGCGGAGTGTTCGAGTCTCACGACGGTCGATGAAAGTGAGTGTCAGGTTCGATGTAACGTCTCGGGAATAGGAGGAAGATTTCATGAGGCTGGCGTAGCCGTACTGCGAGAGGACGCGTCGCGAGAAGATGTCGAGTAGCGGGGAATGTGTGCAAGCGCCAGCATGCCAGTCACCACGCCAGAGCGGGTTGCTGCCTCCTGCGAGGGGAATGATGACGTTGTCGAGGCATGCCGGTTCGGAGCCAAAGGGCAGCTTCTTGAGACGAACGATTGGAAGCGGGGCGAACAGCCTCCAGAGGTCGAAGTATGGTCCGTCAGGGTGGTCATCGAGGATGACAATCTGTGTTGACGGTATATCTGCAGCGGAAATGAGCGACTCGGATGTCGGTAGATTCAATGGGTCGAGAGGCGTGATGCGTAGAGCGTCGATGGTCAGATAGAGGGAGAATATCTCCAGCAGCGAATGCCAAAGGTTCCCGTCGCCCTCCCGTTTTAGGAGAATAGTGTACTTCGGGGAGGATGATTGCGTGCAGAGACGCTCTGGGGATTTCTTTGTGGTTGTGGAGAAGTATTGGGAGTAGATGTGGTACGGCCCGGTGTTGTACATGTATTTGGGAAACGATTGTGCGTCCAACACTGCTGCAGAGCCATCCGCACTGGAGCTATCCCACGTCGTGCAGTCGAGCTTGAAAGTAGTCGACTGCTGTGTATGCAGCATCGATACCCCCTTTGCCAGGCAAAAGATGTCCCTGCGTTCCTCCGTGATGTTCGTGCCGAAACAGTCGAGTGAGGAATTGGACGATATCGGGTTGCAGTACGACTGCCGCCCATCGCGCAAGTTGGTGAGATACGCCGTGCTGTACTTGCTTTCGCACCATTCTGGATCTGTGGCTTGAACTTCATACTCTGCTGGGAGCGGTAGCTCCTGAGCTGGGTCTGATTGTTCGATCGGGCAAGACTTCGAGGTAATGATCGGCGAGGCGTAAGGATGGGCGGTGGATCGGTTGAGCGATAGGTAGAGGTAGGTCAGTAGAGTGGAAGTGATGGCAAAGACAACCAAAACTCTGCGCCGCCAGCCAGCGGGCAGGATCATTGCGTAATTCATAACGAGTGGACTATCTACAAACACAAACTCTTCAGCAGCGTGACAGGGAGTATATCTGGGGCGAGTCTCCTTCCACTCCCTTTCCTCGGCATCGTCAAACTCTTCATGGACGATGGAGCTCGCTAGACTTTGCAAGTATGATACACGGCGCCACCCAGCGTACGCGTCTTTGGATCCTGTGGAGGTCTGAGCTTCCTGATTGAGCGCGTGAATACGAGATGCTCCGAGGAGAAACCATTTTGGTGTTTGGAGACATCTGACGAGCAGCGTCGGCAAGCGGCATTTGAACCGAATTCACATTAGCTACAATTCAAGCTTTTTTAAAGGAGGATTCAAAGGGGCTGTGCAAAAGCATTCTATTGGTGGGTGTGTCGGTGCACGTAGTTGCGGGCTTGTTTCGGTGCACGAGTGGGCCTGCGAACCACTACACGAGACGCCAAGTCTGACCAGCCAATCAGAGTCAATGGAATTGGCGAAGCTTGCGGTATTCTTAGAATAAGACCACAATAGTATAAGCCACATGGATAGGACGATGGGACGGTGTCATTGATACTTACACAACAACAACTACACACCGCTTCAGATGTGCGGCTTTTTGACAGAATCGTTTCTATCCCATCGATTCGAGCGTCTATTCTGTTCAATCGAGACCGCACAGTGAGCATTCTAGAGCTCGTATTCGGTTCTGTCCCGAGGAAGACCTGAAAAAAAGTACCAAACCTCATTGCTATTCATTGTTATTGCCGATTGCATTTGCCGTTTTTCATTTCTTCTTCTTCAACACCGAGGCAAACCCCTTGTTCATCTCTCCACAATAACCTCACTCACCAATTATTTTTTATGACATCACCCGAAGCAATTGGGGTATATAATCAAGTAGTTTACTGCTCTATTATGAGAATCATCAGCGTCTAGTTTAATTGATTTCCACTGTTCAGGAGAAGCCATGCCACTACTATGCAATCCACAGTCGATATCCATATGCTGTTCCTTGTGTAAAACTTTTGCCGAGACTCGGATGGAAGAGAGATAAGCATATGTTGAAAGAAAGTGAGTTTCAACTAAAAAAGCTCTCTACTTTAGCGGCTGAACGCCTTTACCTTGCAGTAAGTCCATCTGCATACTAGGAAAAACCAAATGGCAGGTCTCGTTTGGAATTCATGCTGTGATGTGACTGAGTTGTGTAATAGGGGTGGATCGCGAAGCAGTCATCTGATTAAAAAAAATTTACAGAGGCAAGCACATTACCGCCACCAGCCCCATCCCGCCGGCCCCATTACCCTCGGCTCCATTCCGCTCGGCCCCCATAGCTCCATCACGAACTGCCACGCGTCGCATCACCGCCGTAGGTTGACCGGGAACGCCGACCAACCGTCAAAATTAGAACACCCGAAGGTGAAAGATGGCTTAGGTGGTGATCGTGTTCGGCGTGGTGCCGGTGCAGGTGCCGACGTTGCAGAGGAAGGTGGGGCCGCTGCCGAATGGCAGTTACGACGTAGAAGGGGCGTGGGGCTTGCATATTGTGTAGGGGGCGCAAGGTCAACGATGAATTTGAATGGTGCAGTGGCAGAGAGATAGCGGCGATCGGAGGAGACGTCGAGCTGTGCGGAGACCGTGGGTTGCGCGGGGTCCTTCAAGACGGTGACGTGGGTGGAGTTGCTAGGGTCGCGCTGGACCGGGGACTTTCCCTCATCACCCGAGGTCGATGAGGCTGAGGGAGGAGTTATTGTCACTGCAGTAGCGGCTCCTCACTGCTATACCCTGAGCCATGAGCTTGAGGATGCACATCTTGTTCGTGCTTGTCTAGCATGGCGCACAGCAGAGCAGCCCGGTCGGAAAGAATGCGCCCAGGCCCTCACCTCAATACTACCAATCCCGCAATGGTCTCCAAACAGACTCGACCGTGCACTCGAGAAAAAGACTTTCTACTCAAACAGCTCGGTATGTATGGTGGTGTCGAATCTTCCATCAAAATTCTCGGCGGGCTTGATCGAATCATCGAGATCGAGCGCTTGCGATTGCAATGGGGTAATATATCCTGATTTGTTGCAAGCGCCGGTCAAGCGTCTTTTGCTGGTCGGTACCTTCTATGATAATCTTAGCGTTATTACTATCTTACATCTCTTGGAGGATTGATGGGTTAAGACTGAAAGTTGTTCAACTATGCACGTACCATCATAGGCCCACTTCTGCAGACGATGTCGCTAATTTAGTAGACATCCCGGTTCTAAGCGGTTGCAAGCGGTTTTAAGCGGGTTGATGCGTTACCTTTATGTCAAAGCCCGTTCAGAAGGGGTGGACAGGTAGTTCAGCCAAAAAGGCAGTAACGATAAGGACGGTCGGCCGACGCTCGGGTTCAGATGGAGGATCTCATGACTGAAATAGCTGCCTTGCCTAAGTCGAAGTGAAAGACTCTGGCCATTGATGGGTACCACGGCAGCCAAGTCGAGGGGCATTGGTGGTCCGTGCAAGGTGATTCTTATGAGCCACAACTCGTGGATTACGTCTGAATATCGTCAAAGATGTTATCCTTGCCCTCTTACTCCGTATTTCAGTTGGTGACAAACACTGCATCGTGATTATTACAATCTGTCAAAGTATCTCCCGATATCACGTAAGACGCATGCCGCTTCCAATCCCCTCTTACAGCCGATAGCTAGCGTAGATTTGCCTTTTGCTCATGTCATGAGTAAAACTCCACATTTCCATCCGGGTAATACCTTCAGCTACCCACATATGTCATTTTTCCAAGGCAGAGCTGGAGAGTAGTTTCGCTATGTTCTTTTGTCCTGCTATTTTTGGCGTTAGCCATCGACAGCGAGAAGGTGCTGTACGTTGGATTTCATTGGGGATACTACCCCACTTTCTGCCTGGAAGATACTGAGTCGTCTTACGGCCGTTATTGACGTAAGTAACTCTTCAATTTTACATAGTACGTTGTTCTCACCGCACCCATGCCAAAATGCTACAACGGAGAATGTTCCAGCGAGTGTATCAATATCGTCGCCCAACGCTGTGTCATTCCATCTTGCACCATGTCAACTCGTAGCAAAATGCAATTTATGGAAATGCGCGATGAAAGGTTTAGCTAACATTATGTCCGAACAATCAAGTACTAGCTGGAGACCACCATTGTCACTAATTAGTCCACTACTTTCTTCCAGACCTTTCTCTTGCTTGTGTCACCAGACGTTTTCCCTGCGGATGCCTCAGATCATATCCATAGGTTGGCCGGTCTTCAGGGCCATATGACGGCCTATCCCCCCCTCGCCACGCGTAAATGGTTTGTGAAGTTTCTGCTCCGCGATCCTCAAGCATGTCAGTAATACCTTCCTGACAATTAGATCTGGCTAGGTCAAGTGGGGTTGTGCCCTGGTCGGAAATGGGTGACAATTCAGCACCCCAATTGAGTAGAAGACGCACACATTCGAGTCTGCCATTATGTGCAGCCCAATGTAAAGGTGCCCATCCGTACTTAGTTCGAAGTGAAGGATTTACGCCTTGGTTCAAGAGGAAATCCACATCTCGCACGTGCCCGCCTGCTGCTGCCCTGTAGAGGATGTTCACCCCGTTGAAATCCTGCATGTTCTGATTGGCTCCAAAATGCCGCAGGAGTGACAGAACTGCGAAAGGTTACTTTTCTGATATTCCATTGCTTTTTGTAGACTTGGTGGTTTACTCACTTTCAGCCCTATGTGGGCGCGCATTAGCTGTCCAAGCCGTCAAGCCATGATTGTCCTGCAAGTTTGGCGACACTCCCTTGTTGAGCAATAGATTTGCCATCTCAATATAGTTGTGTGAGACAGCGCGATGGAGTAAAGTCCGGCCCTCATGGTCTTGGATGTTGGGATCCTTGAGATTCTCTAAGAACTTCCTCATGATCTGAACATGACCCTGCTCAACGGCCAAGAAACAGGATGTTTTCACAAATCTGGCCTGCGTCTGCTGGACTAGGTCTGATTCATTGAAACTTTCAAATTGAAGAACAACATCTGAGGTTTGGATGAGGTTCGTCATGGTTGCTGTGTCTCCGTTGTATGCCGCAGAGAGTAGCTTAGTGTAGTTATGCAGTTCTTCTGGCTGCAAGCTTCCCAGGACAGACCTGCTTCGTCGAAGTGGTCTTGGTACAAAATTATCTTCGCTATCGTCCGTCGCCTGGATGGATACCGTGCGGTAGCTTCGATTGATGAAATGGCTGTAGGCCATGGTCATGATGCATAGCAGGAAGCTCGCACATTTTGCGACAAAAGGCCAGTGGTCATCATGACAGTTCAACATATCAGTATCAGAAAGGGTCTCTCCTGTGTAAGCCCGTCTAATGATCTCTTGAACTGTTTTCCGAGAATCTTTCTGAGCAGCGTGAAGGAGCAACGAATGACCCTCGTCGGTAGTGAGGTCAATGGTGGCACCATGTTCTAGGAGAACGGTAATGATTTCATGGTAGTCTCCCTTGACGGCAAGAACTAAACCAGATTGCCCATAATCATCTAAAGCATCAACATCCTCTCCTGCCTTGATGAATTGACGGACTAAACTGGTACAGCCTAGAAACACAGCCAAATGCAAAGACGACCTCTTGAAGTGAAACGAAGGATCACTTGACGAAGAGTTTGACGAAGAGGAATCCTCCGACATAGAGCCAGAAGAATTGAACAAGGTTTGCGAAACCCTCGGATTCGTGGGACTCTCGGATGGGATATTCGCAATGTCCCAGGAACGCGCGGCTAATATAGACTTCTCAGAAATATCTGTGTATGTCGCGCAGCGCCTCATTTGGTGCGAGTCCAACCACCTCTCTGCGTAGGAGTCCAAGTCACTCTCCTTGTACCAGTAGTAGTGACTTCTGAAATGGTATGTTCGTAGATGTATTAGAAGACGTAGGTAGAAGTTCCTTTTTCGCCGCTGCTCCAGTAGTGGTCGGATGGTCGTTGCGATTTCTTCGTTGGCTGAATGTTCAGGGAGATGCCTGAAGTGGCGACCCAGGTACACCCCAGCGTACCTGATCAGAGGAAAGCCCTTGAGCTTCATCTCGAAGGAGCGTCTTTTAAAGTCCTCTTGATCGAAGTAGGCTAGCAGCCCACATGTGTGTTCGGACCGTTCTTCACGCTGCCATATGTCGTCCGACTCGTTTAGAATACCCCTCTGGCATTCATAAAGATCATCTGTAGGAGAGGTTTTCTTCCAAGCTTCGTCTTGTAGGTCATCGGGTTCCTCCAAAGGGAGCATGCAGAGATAAGTGGCGCAAGTAGAAGCGATCCGGCGGTGGAAATCAGGGAACAATTTATCTCTGTTGATGGTGAAATAGTTCTGCGCTGTGTAATGAACGAGTCGTACCGTCGATGTTTCGTTGTCAATTACGACTAATCCGCAGCAAAATTCTTGAAGGTCTTCCCTGAACAACATCTTGTCTTCATAGAACTTCTTGTCTCCTGCTTCGACGGCCAGAGCATGCAGCAATTCCGCCACTGATAATGGCCGGAATGCACACACGATCCAGGACAGTATTTGGATGGCATATTCTCGCTTGCCTTTATCCTGGGCTCGGATGCGCTTCATTGTATTCCTGTAGGTATGCTCAGGGCTTTTTGGAAGGTCTTCTAGTTCTTTTCGGACGTCACGACGTGATACCTTACCAGCGATGGCGTCCATGTGAAGTTTGGCCAGAAGGAACCTATACATGTCAGCGGCGTGCAACTTTCAAGCCAACGTAACTTTGTGAGCTTGCCGGTTCATACATTTGCGAAGACTTCTTGGTGACGTTATACCTAATGTCCTTTCTCAAATTGTGGTCGATTCCAACCATGCGCTTCAGCCGGCTATCCTTATCGATGACGTAATCAATGTACTCGTGGATATCCTGGCTCTGAGCCGCGACTTCGAGCCGCTTGAAGCCGTGAGCCATGCTGTCGAGGCCTTCCAAAAGTCTCGAGGTCACCAACAGATTGATGTCCTCCCTGATTTTTCGAAGATGCTCAACGAGCTCGGTCCGTAGGTCTGGTGCATATTCGTCCAAGGCATCAACGATAATATAGACCTGGCGACCTCGAGTGACATCTGCAAGTATTTCATCAAGCTCTGTAAGCGATGGGTAGTGTCGGCGGACTGATTTACTGTCGAATACCCGGCGCTTTTTATCCCAGATTCGCCTGAGCGAGCCGGGGAGCTCTTCCGATGAGCCCAGAAGTTGTTTGGCGACGCTACCCAAAAGGTACTCCAATGAAGGCTGGTCTTTGTACGTAAGGTAAAGATACGCTATTGCTGGGTGCTGGTTGCTGGACTTGAATTGCGGTTCTTCAAGATGATTGATGACGATTGAACTTCTCCTAACGTTAAAAGTCGAATGAAGGCGATCTTGTGGACGGGCTAACTTACGCCAGGATGGTCTTTCCCGCTCCAGCTTTGCCTTGTCAATGAACGGGCCCTTTTATGTGTAGATACTGAAATACTTACGCATTCCAACACACCATAGCCTGTGTGATGCTTTGCTACGCCAGGCTACGAACTCCTTTGAGTTGAGTAGCCACTGGCCTGTGTTTGGCGCAGTGTTGCGTTCGAATTCCCGCTGTTTTGCCGAGTAATCCAGGGGAGATAGCCAAGCTAGCGCTTCGTACTTCGTCCTTCCTTCATCGTTGTAGTCTGCATCCATTAGATCTATAGAACAATGGAACAGTAAGGACTAGGCTCACAATGATTGTTTTGTTGCCCTGTGAAACTTCTATCAGACTGGTCCTTAACTTTATTGAAATGCTCGCAACTTACCCACAACTGTAGACTCATACACATCTCCAGTGACAGCGCCTCTGTCATTCCAAATATGGTTGCAATGTGTCGCAGCGACTTCTAGACCAACTCTTTGGAGGCGATCTTGGTCCTGCATCTGATCCTTATTGCAGTCGACGTCTTTGAGGAAATCGGCTGCCTCAAACTTGATGCAAGATAACTCTCAGAAAGAATTGATGAATCGCCCATTAGGAGAAATTAAACTTAGTATATATATCTATATGGTCCCTTTCGGATTTGACAACATCGGGTACATCTGCCCTATTCATGTGATTGTGCGTGCCTTTAGGTCTGTGTGGTACCAGCTGGATGTCAGTAACTTTAGTGACCCTGGTTCTAAGAACATTTGCGTAGGGTGTTCTTAATCGTATACATAAGGTTGTCTTGTCCATGGAACTGCTTCCATTCATCCTCATCTAAATGTGAAAAATCATCATAGACACGATCTTTAAGGTTACGTGCGAGTGAGTAGAGGGGATCCGCAAGGGATTTGACGATCTGGACCTAATGAGTTCTGCGGAAGGGATTCACTAACGCTGTTTCAGCTGAGACCTTTCTGCATGCAAACAATGTAAGTGTTTAATAGTAAGACTAAGCATCTGATTATGATTATCTCCCACTCCGATATCTTATGGCAAACATGGGGAATCTACTCGTAGTCATAAGGAGATAACTCAATTTTGTTGTGTCTGTCTATTTAGAGCAAATTGTTTTACGACCTGGCAGGAATATGGCCAGAATGCGTGAACATCTCTTGTAGTCAACTACCGAACTTATGGAGCCGACAGCCGTGGCATCCTCCGCCCGATAGCTTGGTAAACAACTTAGCGAACAGCTTAGCACTGTGTAATGTAAGCACTAGTGAGAAGGACGAACGCGTCAAAAAGGTTGCATGAAGCTATGCCGTTATAATTATCAGGCTTTGCAATGGTTGCAAGAGAGGGCATTATGAAAGGCATTGCTACCAAATAACGCATCTCTTCTATAGGCTATTAAGACGCAGGTAAGAAGGATGAATTCAACAAGACATTTTGACTAGTATATGGATCAATCGTAACTCGCATCGGCAGGGGGTCTTGCGCTATACTATTTCCGGTGAACTAACCATTTGCGGGAACTCTTCTTGCAACGATTAAAATATTTGCTGCAAAGAAAGAGCTAGCGAATCCCATTACCGTTCCTGGTCAGTCAGCGCATGTGAAAATGCAATAGGGTGGGGTGCGATAGAGATGTTCCATCTGTTGTTGTATTTTCTATTAAAGGCGAAGGACTGTTCATCCCCAGGGAAAATCAGTGATCGAACGGCGAAAACTTATCTGTCTCAGAGTAACCTCATTACCATAAAATATGTTCAGCAGTCCCACTGTCAACTCCAAAGATCACGAAGTCCCAGACGTACTCTCTGATCCGGCAGATGCTTCGGTCGAGTAACAACCCTGTAATGGTGCATTCGTTAACAATTCCCGCTGACCCTCCCAGCATCGTTTTTGTTCACGGGCTTGGTGGCGACAAAGAAGGCACATGGACCTGGATCTCTCCCGAGAAGTCTATTCATCAACCTGAACGAGTGTTTTGGCCCAAGGACCTCTTGCCCAAAGACCTTCCTCATGCGCGTATCATCTCTTTCGGTTATGATGCCAGTTTCGCCCACTTTTACCCTCTCTACGGACCCAAGAACATCCCGCAGGGAACAACCTTAGATGATCATTCTACTGCACTGTTTCAAAGGCTGATCGCCCTTGAAGATAAAAGCTCTGTAAGTATCATCATTTTTACAACTCCAGTAGGCTGACTTGCATGATCCAGTCTGAGAGGCCGATTATATTCGTCACACACAGTCTTGGCGGTCTCGTTACCGCCAATGCCTTGTCTCGTCTGAATGGAACGGATAGCAAGAAGGACGAAATTGCCGACAGAACTGCCGGAGTGATCTTCCTCGGCACCCCCTTTGAAGGTTCGGAAAAGGCGAGATGGGCAGCAACGGCACTGAGACTGCTGTCTTTCGTGAGCTCAACCAATGATGAAAAGATCAAGGATCTCGAGGAGAGATCAGCGAAACTCGTCAGCATCAATGATGCCTTCTACAAGTATCTGAGGATGAGGGATCGGTCGAAGGTCAACAAGAACTTCCTTGAGGTCGCTTGCTTCTTCGAGGAATATCCAATGAGGATTGGAGGGAAAAAAATGCATATCGTGCCAAAGGAGTCGGCATGCCTGAGGGGGATCGATCCGCAATCCATCTCAGCAAATCATTCGGACATGTGCAAATTTGAAGATGAATACCGTAATGGATATAAATGTGTCTCAGGCCAGCTTCAGCTCTGGATCAAAGGATTGAGCTTAGTGGCGGCCGAGAGAAGAGACACTTCCCAGGTTGTCAACCATTCTGTACTGTAGATATGGTGCTAACATGCTGTTAGGGATATGAATATCTCTCCGGAGACGTCAATTACCACGACAGAATTTGGAATAATGGTGGCATTGTAGTGGGACAAGTTCGTGGCACCGAGAAGGATTCGAACCGTTTGATTGGGTCTTATATAGTCGTGAGTATTTCCACTCTGAGAACTGAGCTTCTCTGACATATAGTAGAATAATCATGGAGCGAGCAGGACGCAGTATCCAGAAATGGGAAACATGTTGAACTGATGAGAAGCGGAAATTTTGCTTATTTGCTGAGGAGTCCTAGCTAGTCCGTAGATGGAGGATCTTTACTAACCACACTGTTCGCTATCGCAAATTTGCAGGCTTTAATAGAGAGTGCGGTGCCGTAATGAAGAACATTTATGCTACCGAAACATCTAAATGGTAATTCTTTTTATGCTCTTCCCTCCTCGTATAGGAAAATGATTTTATAGCTATTTTATTATCTGTGGAGGAATCCGAAACCTACAATATAAAACGTTTCTTCGGTTTTCTTTTTCTTTTTAGCTAGCCTGCTGTGATAATATACAAGCATTGACAGCTGTTATAAGGGACGCAAGGTTTAAATATATCTAGAAAAATGAAAGTAAAGTCGAGAAACACAACGTGATCATCTTCTAGTAATACCGGCTAGTAAAGCCTATGAAACGAACTGTGTTGTTCTTTGGGCCTACTATTTTTAAGCGGCGAAGAAAGGTGAATTCTATTCTTATTGAGGAATTCTTCAGTAGCCGAATTTATCTCTCATCCTTAATTAAAATTAAATTATAGCGTTAATGCCACGAGGTCGTTATATAGTTACCTAAGAAAGGTGTACTGGTTCACACACTTAAGAATTCACATGTATGGCGATAATGATTCTCCGCTGCATTGTTATGATAGGCTGAGTAGAGTACCCGCATTATAATGTTAGTGCATCTTAGTCACATAGATTACGAAGTTAGTATAGTCAAGAACGCTGTAACATGATGATCGAGAAAGCGTACGGTCGGGGGGATATCTATCCGATCGAGGTTACGTCTGATTTCGTGCCCGTGCTCGATTCGCCCAGAAGATCTTGCTAAAGCGGTAATGATTCATACACGTACGCCCTAACTCGTACGAATGTAAGGTTTCATCGCGCTGGAAGAGTCTCTGTACCCCGCTCCGTACCACCTCCTCCTTAAAATTTGCAGCCCCCACGTAATGCAAGCCTCCCTCAAAAGACCGTGCACTAAAACATTCCGGCGCTGTCTTTAGTTCATGCTCCATTCAGGTATTCATCCCCGTGGGTTACACTACATGTTTCTCTCATGGTTCGAGAGTTCACTGGGTATATAGAGTCAGCCCTCAGTTGGCTTGACGCTTCTTTATAGTCATTGATCAAGTCAATCTCGGCCAACGCATTCTGTTACACAATAGCCCCACACTACTACCATCGTCTCCCAGCCTTCAACTCACCATCGAGCCGTAACTACCTCAGTCACAGGGATCACAATTACAGCGCAAGTTCAGTTCCACATCGATCCGACAGATATTGCAAGTGCTCGCGCATCCAGCATGGCAGTGCCATGTCCTCCATCTGGGCAGATGCCTGAACCGGGAGACACACGGTCGTGAGCTGGCCTGTCTAGCTTCGGAGGTGCCTACGTTAATTTTTTGCAGAACATCGATTGAGCTGACAGACATTACACGATGTCATTCCTCTCGACGGGCGCCCTCCGAACGCGATAGCACACTACCTCTCGTTTCCCCCATGGAGAGTGCCGATTCTGAAAATACAATCGAGAATCCTAGCTTTGCCGAGCTGCGAAGGGATACGAGACCAAAGCAGAGCTTATGGGAGGAACAGATGTTCGTGGACCGGTCGCTGAGAAGCATGGCTGCGTTCATGGTTGCGCTTGCGACCATCATGATTACTGCATGCGTCTCACTTGCTCCCAAAATCGACAAAAGCAACCTCAGAACGACGTCAATTCCTATTGCCACTGGTTCTAAAAGCGACATGAACGCGAGATGCGAGGTACTTTTGCCCCGAATCCTTTGCTGGCATAATGGCATGGGCTAAACCGAACACAGGTCTTGAAGTTCTTCATCAACGTGGCGGCCACCGTAGTGCTCAGCTCATCTAACACTTATCAACAGCTGGTCACGTCTCTGGACATTCAAGACATTCGTCACGCGCTCATCAAATTCGGAGATTCGCGGGTGGCGACCAATTCACCTATCGCGATAAAACATAAGCGTGCTGGCCGCTGGAAGGCGTCCTCGGCGTGGGCTCTTCTTATCTGTACATCGGTGGTATATTTCCTCTCCACTCTACATGTGACTCGAAGCTAACAATTTGACCTAGCCCGTCCATCTGTTGGCCAACTCGGTGATTGGGATTACGCGGACTGAAACATTTGCGATTGACGAATACCAATGGATGCCAATCAATACCTCTACCCTGTCGGACCAAACGACTCTGCAGTATAGCTGCTGGAGCATCTTCCGACTCGGACATTATGCTCTGGATCCTGGTGATGTGGATTCGTTGTCTGATTCGAACCTTAGTTACTACCCCCATCCATACGATTGCGAGGGAGTGGGCCCAGATTCACAGGAAAGTCTTCAAAGTCCGGAAGATAAGTCTGGCTGCCATTCCCTAGTAAGAATCTTCTACGATGACAATACTTGTGGGCAGTATTTGAACCAATCGGCCAGTTACGTGGATTCTTATAATGAACTCCATGACGCACTGCACGGCCCTGAGAACATAATCATGGGAAATTGTACTGCATCCGGCGTCGACTGCAGCTCAATCAAAACATGCAGGCGAACTGACTACAGGCTAGTGGTTCGATTTTCAGCCGCGGTGATTCTGGCTGTTTGCCTTACCATCAAAGCTGCCTATATGGTTGCTGTTAATGTCCGGGCAAGGTCACGTGTCAAATCGCAGTGTCTAACCTTCGGCGATGTTCTTGTGGCATCGGTCATTGAGAACATCCGTATTCCTGGGGAATGTTTGGTCAATGGTGGCGACTTTCACCGACAGAAGACGACACACACATGCCACAAACACTGCAAGGCATGGGCCGATAGATCCGATACTGGTGACGACATCGGCCACTGTCAGAGGTGTCACAAGTTCAATTCCGTCGATCACATGTCCAATCTACCGTGGCCAGCCCTCGCAATGAAGCGCAAAAAGTCCCTTATCTCAAATCTCGGCCAGACGGCGCTTACGCAAATGCTGATCCTAAGCCTATGCTCTACTGCATTGCTGGTCGTATCAGTCATCCTAGCATTATACATCTCCTACTATTCTCTGGAATCTTGCTCGAACTGGACGACATATAATAATCAGTTTATTACTGCTCAAGCTCTCTTCCACATGCAAGGAGTCACTCTAGGGGATGAGATAGCAGCGTTCTGTATTTCCAACGGAGCGCAACTAATCTATTCCGTGCTATATCTCCTCCTCCTCTACAACCTTACTCTTATCAGCATAGAGTATGAATGGGGCCAATTCGAGAAGAAACGCCGCCGTCTACGTTGTACGATAGTCAAAGGACCTGCATTTGACCAGTCATATCTTCTACAACTTCCTAAGAGGGTCATGTTCCCAGTCATCGGCTACAGCATCGTAATGCACTGGCTACTTGGCCTCTCAATATACGCGGAAGAGACGATTCTCACGGATTCGTATAATGAATATCCGAGCTACACAGTGAGTGTACGTCCGATTAGAGTATTACCAGCTCACTCGGATTTATATCAGCATTCCGTGGCGCTAATAGTCTAGGTTATCACCGTTCCGGCATCCGTTTGGGGCTCAAACGCCCTTCTACTCGCAATGACCATTGGCTGTTGGTGGGCATACACCTATAACCGTGAAGGCTACATACCACAGATGTTTGGGTCCGTTCGTACGCTGTGCGCCGCTACGAGCGAATTAGACGTATTTCCTACGGAAGGTATTCAATGGGGCGATTGTAAGCTAATTTGTGTTCAATGAAAATTTGATCTGCTACTAACACTGTTCCTGTAGTGACAAATGATGAACACGAAAACACCTGGCGCCGCGCTGGACTTTCGTCTACCCCAGTCAAGAAAATGATACCAAATGAGTTGTATGCTTAGTATGGTGGACTTCACCCAACAGCATTATCTTGTGTCTCATGATCAGTAAGGGTGGGGAAATCATAAGTCAATGAGGTGGAGCTAAGTATCAGGAAGGCGGGAACAAGGTGAACAACAAACGTCCCACAAGCTTTATTTTCGGAGGCAATATTAAGCATAGAAACAAATACAGGCATGTTTTGCTGAGAACGTCAAAGCCAGCTATGAATATTCATTAGACTGGCTTCCATGTGTTGAAACTGTCGCTCACGAAACTGATCATCCATGGCTAAGCAAGAAAATTCTATAGCCAAATGGTTCCTGCACCCCATCTCCTTGTGATTCAATCAGGGCGCCAAGGCCATGGACCCATTCCATTGTCTCTGAAGATGATTGTACTGGCTGACGCCTAAGAAATCCAATGCATGGCGTCGATGACCTCCCGCCACATCGCCACGACAAGCCGAATTGACCTCTCATTTCAAATGAACATATCAGCTTCCTTCATATCAGTACTACGTCTTAACTTACCGATTAACGTAGTAGAATACGCACAATAAACTGCTCGAGGATCTCGAATTCTATGATTCCGAAGATTTCAAGGCCAAGAACGTTGTATGAGGATAACACTGTTCGGAGGATATCTATCGGATCCGGGGAATACCTTGATTCTACTTTGTCTGCTCCTACAAGTATTCTGTTGCCTTTATGCAGTCTGTACTGCTTGTCTGTCGAGGCGCCTTGTCAGCACAGATTGAATTCCGGCAGGTACACCCAGGTGAGACTTAGATTTTGTAATTTATAAAAATGAGCCCAGACATCGTTGGGGTCAATTAGGACTGTGTAACTGTTTTCATCATATCTACTTGCCTACTGGAACGGAACCTTGATGTATCCGGTGGCACTGACGTCGCTGACAAATATTGCGGCTAGCCGATGGCACCAGCACTGCTTACGTAAATTCATATCTACATACTTAACAACGCTGCGTCTAATAGATAGTGACCTTGTGAAGAAGTATTTTCTCAATCAGAAAACATCAAATCAGATATCGGGCTTTTTTTTGTGCTCCACTGTTCTGCTTCAGGCACTGACCAGAATCAACATGGCCACATCATTCACCACCCACTACCAAGACCGCTACGGTCCGAAACACCGACCACCAGACTCCAACACCCCCCTCCCTCCAGCCCTAGACCTCATCCTCCGCCACAAATCAATCCGCAACTTCCTCCCCGACGCCCTCCCCCCCGTAACCCTCGAACACCTGATCGCCGCGGGCCAAAGCGCACCCACCTCCTCCATGCTGCAAGTCTGGAGCGTCATCGCCATCGAAGACCCATCCCACAAAGACGCCGTCGCGACCCTCGCCGGCGACCAGGACTTCATCCGCCAGGCGCCCCTCTTCCTCGCCTTCTGCGCCGACCTGTCCCGCCTGACGGCCATCTCGGAGCAGCGCGGGCAGCCGGGCAAGGGGCTCGAGAATATGGACTTGTTCGTCATGGTGACTATCGACGCGGCGTTGGCGGCGCAGAATGTCGTCGTTGCCGCCGAGTCGCTTGGCCTCGGGACGTGTTATGTTGGCGCGGCGAGGAACCGCGCGAGGGAGCTGTCGGCGCTGCTGGATTTGCCGAAACGGGTCGTCGTGTTGTTTGGATTGGCGGTTGGCAGGCCGGATCCGGAGTGCTTGCCGTCTATTAAGCAGCGCCTTGGGATGGACGAGGTTTTGCACAGGGAGAAGTGGAACCATGAGGGTCACGCGGAGCGTGTTGCTGAGTATGATGAGACCCTTGATAACTTTTATGAGAAGATGGGAGTTACTGGGAGGAGTGCGTGGAGTGAGTTCACGGCGATGTGGTTGGCGTCGGGAGATCTTGATGGAAGAGAGGAGATTAAAGATGTGTTGATGGAACGTGGCTTTGAACTGAAATAGATTCCGCCAAGCGGCAGTAGAGAGGTTTGGACGTTAGACTAGTTTAGAAATAGAAACGTTACACTTGAATATCAACTTAAACTAGCCATTACTAGTGATTTAATTACTCGGGAATAGTTTAAACCAGCAAGCTAGCTCAATACAAGAGGGGTAAAGTATCAGGATCATGTCTATCTAAATATATACTAACGAGTCGCTGTCATTCTAACGCCCCCGCATGAAAATCATTGAGAAAGATAGAGTATCCCCTAGTAAAGAAGGGAGCATGTGCCGTACTCTACGACCATGTTAACTGTCACAATAAAACCTCCAACTGCTGATACTCCGGTTATAACCACAAAAAGTGCAGACGCCACCCAATCAAATACTTTCCGTGAAATAGTGGACTTGCAAAGCATCAATGTAACTCCGTTATACTCGTACCCAAACACAATACCAGATACAAGCCAAGCCATCGTCCAACTTCGCTGCATTGCAGAGCTCTGTCCAGGTTTAAATCCCGAGAGTGCGCCGATAATAACAAGAGCAAGAGAGTTTATCATAATCGCGCCTAGCCTCGCGAAGAAAAAAGATATTACTGTGAGGCTCGTTGGATGCTGTGAAGTACGAGGACGCGTAGGAATGATAAGCTCATCTGCATACTCAACAATCTCGTTCTTCCCTCCGTTTGAGAATTCGACTTGCAACAAAACCTGGCCAAATGAGCTCACTATGTCTTCAGAACCTTCAGCGGGAACCCGGTGGCACAGCACGAACTCCCCACTCGCTTCAAAGTTCCCCGAGAATGCTTCTTCGGTGCTGGAGGTACCGTCCTGTATGTCTTCAATCCTCCCTATGGTACACTCAAACTTCCCACCTCTTCCAACAGCTTCGTCCATGATATCGGAAGAAGCCAGATATAAATATGAATAGTATGGCGTTACGGTCAGAGCGACAAGGTTGAGAAGCGACATTATGAGGTACGGGGTGACGGTGAAACCAAATGCGGCATATCCGTAGCGATCCACCTGATCCCCTCTAGTCTTGTAGAGTGTTATAGAACCGCATATCAGCTGTATAATGGCCCCAATTGATTGTGCAATCGGCCGTGAGGAGATGAGCTGTGACTGAATTCCATGCCTAGTATTGGCATATGACATAGTGGTTCTATTCGTGTCTTTGGTTCGTTCGCTTTGCATCAAAACCGGTGCGTGAGGCCCCTGTATTGGAGCATATGGTATGACAGTAGTCTCCATTGGAACTACGGCCAGGCTGTAGCCGTCAGGGAGAGAGGAGGATCCGTAAACGTCATAGACAAGAAGATTATTCAGCCTATTTCGTGGAGCTAATTCATGGGGGGCCGCGACCGGTATCATTGGAGCCCAGAGTCTGGCGAATATACGCTTTTGCTGTTGTGTGGAATCAGCCTGCGGCACTGATGGGGCGTTTCTCTTGAGTCGCATTCCTTTGATTGTCTCCCCAGATCGAGGGCGCCAGGCGTCGGTTCTAATGACTTGACAGACGGCACCAGCTCGAACTGCCCTTTGAATTGGCGATTTTTGGAGCCACGGTGCGCGTAATATGGCAGCTACTCCCTTGACCACACCAGAGGCTGGGAGCAATAGTGCTCCAAATGTCGAAACAATTGTCATGAACACAGGCTCCCCGGGGTATGCGATTACTGTGGATGCGTGGGTGAAATAGTTTCCGATGAAGTACACGACGATTGACCAAGTCCGAGATGGGAGGCATAAGAGCCTTGGGTTTCCATGGTTTGATGCGCCTTCGGGAACTTCTATTGTCATATTTCTTAGAGGAGGATTCGGAACAGCAAGAGCCAATTGAATCAGGGCTGCAAAGAGTAGAAGCAACAGTATCGTGTGATACATGTTGGAACTGCCACGGGAAGAAAATTCCGACGTGATCGATTGATGGATCAAAATGGTCTTTCAGTCTCATCTCCTGTTATATATGGTTGTTCTCCCTATCACAGCCCTGCCTCGGCTCAGCTGAAGATCGCAGGGTACCAACATCATCATTGGATATGAACTTCAGCCTTGCTTATATGGCCACCCTATGGGAATCTAGGCCTCTCTCCTTATCTTTAATTCAGCTGGAGCTGAATGGCCGCCACACATGATTTTTCACTAGGCAGCCACAAAGGACTCTTTTCTCGTGGCTGTGATCTTGAATGGAACATACGTCAATATGTCATCTTCCTGCTGAGCTCAGCCCCGCTTGCACAGCCCAAGGGTTTCACCGAACGAGCCATACCTATGCTGCGCAATAGTAGCAGAATCTCAGAAGTAACTTGCAGGGGCAACGCACCAGCTGCGCACTATCGAAGCGTCGTAGCCCGTGCCTGGCAAAGTCCTGGTCGTTGAGGAGGTCGAGCGAGAACGCGGCCTGGCATGTGATGCCATGGCGCTGCCGCCGCTGCCATTATTCCTGCCGGACCCTGGAAGGAAGCAAGCAAATACAAGTGAGACACCATGTTTGTTTCTTATCATTTGCCGGCCACCTCGACTACAGGTTGGGCACTGCTATACTGTGGCTTCGGAGCTCCCGATTCTGTAGAAACGGAGGCGGCACGTGACGTCAAAAAATGAGGCAAGTAGGCCGTCGAGTCTGGGGAGTGGCTGAGGTTTTTGAGTTTTTTGGGGCGCTTACTGCGGTGGTACTGTCGCTTGGGGCCATTGGTCAGGGAATGGAGCTGTCTTTGGTGTGGCGCTGTCGGTAGGCTCGGCGTCACTGGTATCTGTCGAGGTGGTGGTGGTGATGGGTAGGCTGGTAGGTTTGTCACACTGTCCTCACCAGTTTCCTACATAATTTAGGGCCTTTTAAAGCGCGGATGTACATCTGGAGGAAGGATATCCAGAGTCTACTTTACTCTATGTATTAAAGAGAAGCTCTAATAATCAAATATGAAGTGAAGTAGCTTATATACAGTGAGCTGGCTAAGCAGTCATGGTAGGACAGACAGATAGCCTGTCTTCCATCAGTAGCCAAGCTTAAACCCACCCCAGTTCAGTTTGTGAAACACGCCGTTCGTGTCGTACTTGTCCCTGATTTGTTTCATCTTCTCAACATTCTCAGGAGGAAACCCTACAAAGACGTCTTGCCACTCGGCAGCGTCGCCCATGTAAAGGAACTCGGACGACAAGTTCTTGGCCTTGTTCGCTGCATGAAACTTTTCAATCAGTGAGCGACTCCAGTAATTCATGCGTAAGTCATCATTGCTCGAAGCCCAGCCGGTGGACAATTCCCACCCTGTGAATGTCCGTTAGTCTGATGATTAGCCAGGAATTTTGTTGGGCAATGCATACAGATATAAGATTCATCATCATCGAGACCCCAGGTGTTTCCAATTCCGTTTGTCTTGGCCACAGAAGCAGCAGACTTGGGTGCCATGTTCAATGCAAACGTAGGATACAGGCCTTCGACATCAGAAATGTCATCAACGGCGGCTTTCCACTGGGTGTACATGTCATAGACGGCGTCGAAGTCCGGCTTGATGGCATGATGACCGAATGAATTTCTATATGTTGATTAGAGACTTGATGAATGGTGCATACCGGCGTAGAGACTCACCTGAACATCTGGAACGGCGAATCGAGGTTGGAATGCCATTGGGGCGGAGTTGTAACGTTGTTGATCCTCTGCACTGCAGGAATGGACGAAAACTCGGCGAACTTCGAGGGAGGAGATTCCGTGCCTTCTTGAACACCAAGAAGCGTTGGAGAAACTTCCTTCGTCGTAGCGTTATAGGTGATTGCGATGACTGCGCCGGCAGCAACCGAAGGATCGTCGTGCAGAGCAAAAGCGCAAACAGCTTTGATGAAATCTGCAACCGTACTCTCGTTGAATGCCTGGATCGTGGTGCTGATCTTGGGGATGTCATATGTCTTGGACACAAATTTTGTTACCACTCCAAAATTGTTGGCACCACCTTTCAGGGCCCAAAAGAGATCCGGATTCGAAGTCGAGTTGGCGACAACCTGAGTGCCGTTACCCAGGACCACATCGTAGCTCATGACGTTGTCCATGGCATATCCGTATTTGTTGGCGAAGTAGTGCACTCCGCCAATCAAGGTGAGACCTGACACTCCGATTGACTTGAGCCGACCGCCGATCATGTACTTTCCAACTGCTCCAAGACCTTTGTAGGCGTTCTCCCAGCGATTTCCAGGCCCGAGTTCAACAAGCCCTTCATCTTCCAGGATTTTAAAATGATCGAGTCCGTTCAAAGCTAGCAAAACTCCATCGTCGATGTTGTTTGAGCCAGCGTACTATCTTCACATCAGCGAGAGCGGTATTCAAGGACTCCTGGTCACTTACATTCATATGTCCTCCACCACGCACCGCAAACTGAGCTTGGTGCTTGTTGAAAATGGCAACCGAATTGGCAACTTGGTCCGCGTTGGTCGGCTGGAAAATGCAGAGCGGCTCCAAATTTGCTTTCTTGTCCCAGTAGTGCGTGGCCTCGGTTGTGTAGTTTGTCGAGTTTCGAGTGAGGAGAAGGTCTGGGTACAGGGTGGCCAACTCTCCGCAAGCGCCCTCGGGGCCTGAGCTTGTAGCGTTGTTTGACGCAGCCAAAGCCGTGGCAAAGATGCCCAAGGCGGTGAAAAGATGAGGAGGTGCCATGGCTGTCGGGAACGTAGGAGCTGATTGTAGATTGCAGATACTGTGGATGGAAATCTTGGACTACTTCTTTTATATCTTTCTTTACTTGCAAGGCGCAGCTCCCCTTCTCGCAATCCGAACGTTGAAACCCGAATGTCTTTACCGTTAGGTCGTATTCGCGGCCCACTTCTACTGTGGTTGGATAGGCTCGCACGGACCATGGTGCCCTACTGCCACTTGATCCCTACTTCTAACAGGCACCCATTCAACCCTTGTAGGATTCACAGTTGAGCCGGAGCAGCCATAGTACTAGGTATGAAGCTGAAAATGCTTGATGTCAAAAACGGGAACCATCACAGAGCCTATTAATCCCATTCATTTTCTCGACTTCAGTCGCTCTACCAACTCCTGGGTAAGCATACTGAGAGACCACAAGCCATATCAGATCTACTGTATACCCCTAATCTCAAGATTTGCGTCATGTTTCTGGCCTGAAGGGGTGCACGGCATGGTTAATCATCGGCGAAAGTGGCCGTTGCGCCCGGTGTGTCCTCGAACCCGAATTACGAGACACGAAAGAACCGGTGTGCGAAAGTGGTTAGTCTTGCTGTTGTTACTGCTGATGATAATGATGACGATGCTTATGAATCCATAGGCCGTCCTTTTAGCCGGAGGCAGCTGTGTGGTATGCGACCGGCTCCCCCGCTTCCGAAAGAGCCGCGTGAGTCCAAGCGAGACAGGGGAGACCTGCCTGCTCTCTATTTAATTATAGCTTCCTTGCGCATCCGGCCTATGACAGCACAAAGACGACGCGAGGATAGCAGATCCAAATCGTGATTCGGATGATAAGTCGCGCCTCTATTGGCTGGTCGGACGCGTGTTCGGACTGCCCCAGCCTCAACGCTGCTACCGGCGCCGCGAATATACGATCTGCAGGAGTAAAGCTTAACAGGAGACGCAACCGATAAAGTATAGGCGACAGATCGCGGCCCAGAGATACAGTTTGCGATGCATGGGGCGATCAATGTGCCTGAAGGTTGCATGTCTCATTGCCTGAAGTGACATCGCCGGCGGAAAATCGCAATGGCGCAACCTCCCACGAACACCTCTTACCGAGTCTTGTCAACCCAGCCACACTTCAAATAATTCTATGGGACGGCGACGTTGACGTTGAGATCCATTTCATCAGTCTACATGATGGATCTACCCCGGAAAATCATCTGGATTTCACTGCATTACCGGCCCCGGCGTACCCACCTCCATTTGCTCCCAGATAGGCATCTCTGAGCGAGCACCGCAACCTGAACCGGCAGCTCCGGTCTCGGGGTAGCAGAGCAGGTCCGGCTAATCTCGGAGTTCTTCAGAGAAGCTAGCCCCTGAAACGAAACAACCTATTCCAAGGAGCATTGCACCGTCGAAACTGTCCACAGTATGAGAAAGTCGCAACCATTCGTATTTGCAACGATGGTACTTGCGTGACAGCGTCTGAGAACGCGAAGTGGCAATCCACGTTACAGAATATTTCAGCTGTAAAAATACACCGGTCAGCTCCGCACAAGTCAGGACCCGGCTGAAATTGAAGAGTTAGCCGAGCCAGTAATATCTGACGGCCGCGTCACAGGCCGTGGACGCTACGAGACTGTCCCCATAGCGGATATCTAACCAGACTCTTTGCAGTTAACGGAAGAGAAGTTCGGGCGGGAAGAAATTATCTGCACGCATCTAGCGAGAAGCCGGTTGGAAGAGTCTTTAACAGGCCGGTGAGCCGCGTGAGATGAACTTGACTTGATTTCGGTATGTAGACATATTCTGTTCTGCTCAGAGTCTGGAGTATGAACTCATTACATATGGGAGTAGCAGGAACTTTGCTCGACCAATACAGCCTATGAGCAATGTCCCCCATCAAACCGACTTCATGATGGATTTCTCCACCGCCGGCACTCGCACGAATTCTCTCAAATCCGCCACAAACAGATCTGGACGCTCCAACGAAGAAAAGTGTCCGCCCTGGGTATGCTCTTTCCAAAACTTGATGTTTGCGACCTGCGCAGCCCAATCTCGAGGATATTAATTGCAAAAACGGCCAATCAGCACACTTTCAGCTGCGTTTCCAATACAGGGTGTAAACAATGACTTACATTCGACTGCTCATTCGGATACATACTCACCCCCGTCGGCACCGCCACATACGCCTCAAACGTCCTCTTCTCCTCCTCCCTCCTCATCTCCCCAAACGCCTCTCGATAAAACCGCAGTCCTGGCGTCGCCCCCTGTATCCAATGCAACATGACCAACGTAATGATCTCCTCATCCGACATCCCTCCCCCCACCTCCATCCACGCATGCAGCTTCTCAACAAACCACGCCAGCAACCCGACCGGCGAATCCCCCAGCCCGATCCCCAACGTCTGCCGCCGCCTCCTTTGCCGCTGCCGCTGCTGCTGCTGCTGCTCTAAGCACCCGCTCCCATGCACTTCTCCTCCTCCTCCTCCTCCTCCTCCTTCTTCTTCCTCCTCTTCTTCTTCCTCCTCCTCGTCAACGCCCTCCCACCCATCCCGCCCCACCTCGCGCTCCCACTCGCCATACGTCAGCCCCGCAAACCGCCAGCGCAGCCACGCCAGCGGCGCAGACAGCACCGACGTCGGCCGCGGCCGCGCCGGAAATACGTGCTGCTGCGCGCGGACGACGGCAGTCGGGTACTGCAGCGCGACGGACCGCGTGACGAGCGCGCCGAAGTCGCCGCCGCGCGTGGCGAAGGTCGCGTAGCCGAGCACGTCGGTCATGAGGAGCTTGTAGGCGCGGGCGACGACGGTGGGGCCGACGCTGGTGGGTGGCGCGGGGGAGAAGCCGAAGCCGGGGATGGAGGGGGCGACGAGGTGGAAGGAGGAGGAGGGGTCCTCTTCGGGGTTGGTGTTGGTGGTGATGAGGGGCGATGAGAGGGCTTTGGCGGCTTCGGTGATGGAGCCCGGCCAGCCGTGGGAGAGGAGGAGCGGGGTCGCGGTCGGGGAGGGGGATATGTTGTGCGTGTAGTGGAGGACGAGGGGGCCGTGGCCGGGGACGGCGAGTTTGACGAGGTGGTGGGTGAGGATTGTGTTTAGGTGGGTCTTGTTGAAGGTTAGCGTTGATGCGTGCGCCGGTTGTGCAACAGGTGCGGCGGGAAACTGGTTGTGAGGTCGGAAGGAACTCACTTCTTGCTTTTCCCAGTCATATTCATCCTTCCAGAACTGCACAAGGCGCATCACTCGTGACACTTTTGCTGCCTGTGACCAGTCATCCTCGCCGAAGTCGCTGTAGTCCTCGGGATATCTGGTGAGCTCTAATTTCTTCTTCGTGGCTGCAAGAAAGTGTCGGTCAACCTCGATTTTGTATGGGATCGGCTCGTTGAACGTTAGCTGGTCGATTGATATAGGACACTTAAGGCCCATCTTGAGGACGATCAATTTTTGGCTTTTGAAAATCCTGTTGCGGGGTCTTTTAGTATAAATCAATTGAGCGCGTGGAATTGACCTGCCATATGCTGAAACATTTTAGCAGCAACGGCTTGTATCTCCAATCTCGGTTAGCGTGCGTGGTCTGTAGCAACCGCAAGCGCAAGCGCACTGAATTTTTCCAGAAACTCCGGCCGGAGCCTGAATGTCTCGCCAGCCGCTCTCGGTTGGTTATTGTTTTGAAAGGCTTCTACGTCATGATTTGTCGATTTAGGCGATAGGGAAAGCATTTCCCAGATAAAGCAACTCTAACCGCCGCGTCGCTTGTTTTTCCCTGGTGGGGCGATTTTGAGATGAAAGTGCCCCGGTAAGTGGATGTGGAACTCTAAGAGCGCCGAGCGCTAAGTAGGGGGCGGCGTAGGATTGAGGTAGGTAGGTGGGCGAGGCATAGTAGGCGACGGTTGGGGTGAGGTAAGGGGTACAGCCCGGCTTGTGGAGCCGCTCTCGCGCTGAAGGGTCAGGGCGTGGGATGAGCTGCAGGAGGGTATTGCGGCCGAAGGCGGGCGTGGATATTTTTTTTCTCCCGTGCCATGGGTGGTTTGATGCTGTCGTCTGGATGTGAATGTGGAGTTAATAATTATACATATACGTCTGACAATAGTTTCAACTACACATGCATGTACTTACTTATTGTGCAGAAAAATGGAGACGCTATGTTCCAAGGCCCTGTTATTCTTTGCGTTAGTCAACGGCTGCAGCACCTCTCTGTAAGAGGAACAGCTAGCTAATTTTAGATTTAATTCTGTTGTAAGAAGGGCTTAGAGACTCACATTGTGAATGCATCGTGATTCATGACCCAAACACCCTGGAAGCGTCGAGGCTCGCACGAGCCAGGCAGGCAAGTCGCGTGCTCCTCACGGGGCCCGGGTAGTGAGCCTCGCTTCTCAGACCTATGCCTGGCATCCGTAGTCCTAACACTAATAACCTCAACGTAACGTTACGCAATTTATCGCCACTGGCCGCAATATCAAAATGATTTACTATACTAGCTCGAGCCTAAGCAGTACTTTTATAGGGTAAATACAAAATCGCATATATTTAGTGGCCACCCGGTCCAAACAGCACACCCGAACCCAAACAGCATATATCGAAATTTTATAACAACGTAAAACCCTCAACGCAATAATAAATATAAGTATTTTTTAATATATATAATACTATTAAAGCTTAAATTTACTAATTTTAATAAAAAATAAAAAATTTTATCGTAAAAATATCGACTTATTTAGCTAAAATTATTTTTAAAATCGACTTTTTTTTTCGCGTAAGAAAACGTTAATAAAGACTAAAATTTAATTATTTTTTATCTTTTTATAATAGTAAAAAGGCTAAAGAATAGTATTTACTATAAAGATATCTTTTATCTACGTAGAAACGTTGGCGTTTTAGAAAAAAAAAAATCGATATATGCTATTTAGGTTCGGGTGTACTGTTTAGACCGGGTAACCACGGAATATATGCGATTTTGTATTTACCCCTACTTTTATCTGTATTAAGAAAACTACTCTAAAAGAGGCTTAGCGTAAACGTATTATTAGTTCTTAGGTACTACGGGTAGATCTAGCTTAAAAAGGAAGGAACGAAGTCGAGCTCGTCTTCAATTTAAAGTTCCCAAGATCTTTCACCTTCAACTATATTTCGAAGTATATTTAGACTTTTCACTCTAAAACGATAGTCTCAAACCTTCGCTCCGCCTTGGCCCAGCTACGCATAAATATCCATCCAATTCCCATGCGGTGGCAGATACCGCTGCTACGTCGTCCGATAACCATGACGTTTACTACTGGACAGGGTAGCAGAGCCTCTCCAGTGCTGTCAAAAAAAGTGATCTCCTCAGCCGCGTCCTTCATAATACGCTCGAGCTCCTTGCGGCTATCCTGAACGCCCAACGCATGCTCCACACCACCGAGATCCTTAGCAGATATTGATAGGGCCATGAACTCGAACGTTGACAATGACTCAGCCGAGAGCCGAGGTGAGATTCTTGGTTCGTCCGGGTAGATGTATCCACAGGTCAACAATGATTCATCCAAGACATCGCAGTGATGGCACAATCTCTTTATCCTGCTCCTACAATCCTCAGGGTGATGCTTCCCCATCTGAAACCAGGCCACTTGCGCACGAGTGACCAGCGGGCCTGGTTTGAGACTCTGAGGAGATATGGCTCTGTTGATATCACTCTCCCAACGAACCAATATGCTGCCCTGGTCTTTGACTTGACACAGCCTTTGTATCTCAGCCCTAAAGCTTGGATATGTGGGAAATTGGGCCGATAGTGCATCTCTTCGATTTGCGAAAGGAGAATTCGTATCCCAGGGAACATTATCTTTGGAAAGTCCCTCAAAGAGTCCGAGCTCGCAGGCGAGAGCCAGGTAAATTTGCGGAAACCAGTAAGGCTCTTCGATTTCTGCTGCTTCAGAATATCGACCAACTTCTCTCCAGGCGAATGGAGGATTGGGCTCATCCAGATAATTGAGCTTCAACTCTGCTTTGCCGTCATCAAGGTAATCATATGACGCCCAACTCAATAGTGTTGAGCAAAAGTGATGTTCAAAATCAGAGGGTATTGTCGTAATACCGCCCTTGAAAGAAGACCACGACCAGCTGGGAAGATAGACGTCTTTGGATATACGGATTGGTGATTTTCCGGGAACATGGCTGCACATCCACATCAAAGCTCGATCAAAATCCTTGCAGGGAAGTCCGTATAAGTGGCGCCCTGAAGTATCCTTGTATAGCTCTGATATTATACCTTCAATAGCAGAGTAAACATCGGATTGGTTGGTCAAGTTTCGGCGGCAATACATTTGCATATGCCTCATGAATTCTGTGAAGACTTCTTTCTGTTTTCCGGGTCTGAAAAGACTGATTGGCCGTAGTGTCGCCCATGGGTCGCCGACTTCCCGCTGAATGCCATGGCTGCAGTCGAACCACACCTCGGTGGGCGTGAATAGTAACTTTCTTCGGGCCAGCACACCTTCCTGGTATGTCCATCCACGAGATGCCCAAATACTCTCTCTGTTTATTCCCCAGTAGTGAGGTAGTTGAGGCGCAAATCGAAGCCCTGGAAGTACTTCACGAGGGTGAGGAATCTCCCTCGACTGGGAGACGCCGGCAAGGCCAGCATCCATGTGTCCTCCACAGACGGCAATGATGACCAATGAAGCGGAAGCATAAATCCCTCCCATACTTGAGATCTGTTCTCGCTTATCCTGAATGTCATCCTGGATAATACATAGGCGGTCTGCCCACAGATACTGCTCACCAAGCTGACGGCAGGCTTGAATTGCATCTTCGATAGTTGCAGGGAGTAGATCCAGACTTCCAGGAATCTGGAGGGCGGCAATGTTGTCTCGCAGGGCCGTTGTCGATTTGCCTTTTGGCTCAGCGCCCCAGACATAGCTGAGGGCTACGAAGCTGAAGTTTGAACTCGGTGGCATTGAAATGATGCATCGTTTGTTGACATCGATTAGCCGGAAGCTTTTCGGTAAAGATGTTGGTGGCCCATCCTGTAGATATTCTGGTCGCCCTTCGCACTGGTCCATCCAACCTTTCACCTTTTCCCATGGTATCATGACACTCGGCATAGCCTCGGACTTTTGATCTGATGTTGGTGTTCTGACATCCTCAACTTTGACCCTCAGCTCTACAGACTCTTCCTGGAAACCGATGATGGCAATGCTAACGTATGTGCAGTCGTTCAACTCGTAAGTATCGATGCCAACCCAGGCCCTTTCTCGAATCTCTATTTCCCGCTCCTTTTTGATCTTCATGATGGTGTCCACTATGAAACTGCAGAAGCGGCAGTTCGTTCTTTCCTGGAGATCATGAACAGTTCCAAGCTCTAGCATGAATCTTCGGTCGTGACCCATGCATTGGATCAAGTGTCGAGGTCGCATATGGATGCAAATGGAGCAAAGAAGAGAGTCGTCGAGAGATCCATCCTCTGAGGAACAAGAGGCACATTGCTCGTGGAAAAAAGCCCGACTTTCACTCTCTGAAGGGTTTCTCACAGAGCCATTGGGCAGCTTGAACCCTCTCAAAAGACTGCAATGCTCGCATTCCGCCTCTTGCGCTGCTTCGAGTGTGCTCGTATCGTATCTGCCAGTCTCTTTGTTTGTTTTTTCCGTGAAGTCCATAGATATCGGATCGACAAGTTCGTTGGTAATCCTTGGGAAGATTTCATGTAACGGATATCATTGCGGAAGGCCAGACTCAAACCGAAGAAATTCGCATGACTGATCGCCTGTCAGTGCAGCGCAGCCCCGCTCTCGCAGCCCCCACTTGCTCGGCCCCCAATCCCTCAATCCCTCAGCCCCACCAATCCTACCTTGTGGACTCGGCCTTACTGCGGCCAGCTGGTTGGGATTGCTGCCTAATTACACTGCGAGTCTTTAAGGCGTTTGCAGCCGGCTCATGCGAGGCGCAACTGTTCGCGGCCTTCTCTAACCGTTTTCACACAAATCGTGCTACAGAGATGGATCCCTTGTCGTCACTCGAGGTGGCAGGTGACGTCATTCAGTTTGTCGATTTTGGCATCAAGCTGGTCTCGAGATTCAAGGAGATCTACCGCTCCGCGGACGGCGCACTTCAGGAAAAGGACGATCTTAGCGAGGTACGCCCTTATTCACCCTTTACAGTTCCCACTCGCAGCCAATGGCCAGTTTGGATCTATTTTGCACTCATGTTATGGGTAGTTAAAACCATCGTCCGGACGAAAATGTAAATTTTAATTCTACATATACATCCGGACGGTCGCTTCAACTACCCACATATGCCATTTTTCTAAGAACGAGCTGAGGCATAGTTACGCCTAGGGCCTTATTATTCTTCAAGCTAGCCGTCAGCTGCAAGAGGGGACTCTAGCTCAGATTTCGCTAACTGAAAGGCTGACCAGTTGGCGTCGCGGCTGGAAAAAATCCCAGTTCATCCAATTCAAAGCATTGATGGCTCTGATTTTGGATTAAAATGCATTTCTCAGAGTTGCTTCGATACTTCTAACAAACTATTGGAGTTTCTAACAGGCTTGCGAAATCATACAAACCACCATCGAATGCTGAGCGCCGTACGAATGACATTCAAAAGTATCACGAAAGAGAGAGTGATCAGAGACTTGGACAGCAAACTTCAGCAACATCAGCAACAACTGAACACGAGGCTATTGGCGCTCCTCCAGTAATTGATTGTGGTTCACCTTCCAAGAACGCAGTAGCTTACCTACTTTATAGCGGCTCCAATGGTCTTTTAGCGGCAGAGATTACTGAAATTATCGACACAACCCAAACCTTTCGGCTGGAGTCGACAGCATCACTTGACAAACTAATTTATGCACTCGAAAGATTCCAAAATCTGTGTCAGAATGTCATATGGCTGCCGGATATCGGACAACAGATTGGTGCACTCATTGAAGAATCGAAGTTGGCGGGCAAGAGGCGACGCATTATGAAAAGTCTGTGGTACGACATCATGTACGAGCGCTTCGAAGATGTCGATAAGGCATACGAGAACACTTTCCAGTGGGTGCTCAACGATTCGGCCTTTGGATTTTCTGAATGGCTGAAATCCCCGTCTGCACCCACTTACTGGATCACCGGCAAGCCTGGAAGCGGAAAATCGACGTTGATGAAATATATTCACCAACATCCTCGGACTCAAGAACTCCTTCGAGAATGGGCTGGCACTCGCCCTTTGATCATCGCCAACCACTTCTTCTGGGTGTCCGGGGACCAGTTGCAACGACATCAGATTGGGTTACTGCGGTCACTATTGTACCAAATCCTTCGCGAGTGTCCGCAGTTAATTGAGAGCGTCTGCGAGATGCGCTGGAACGACGACGAGCTGATCTGGGACGAGCCGTGGGATTTTCGAACTTTATCCTCTTGCTTCGAGCACCTGGCAAGCCATGAGGCCCTGGATGCAAAGGTTTGCCTTTTCATTGACGGACTAGACGAGTATGATGGAGATCATCGGGAGCTGGTCCGGCTGCTGAGTGGTCTGACGAGATCATCAAACTCGCAACTTTTCAAGCTCTGCGTATCCAGTCGGTCTTGGAACGTGTTCGAAGCTGAATATGGGGGACTCTTGCACAAGCTCAAAATGCACGAGCTCACCTCAAACGACATACGTTCGTACGTCGAGTGCAACCTACATGAGGATCCATATATTAGTGAGATCTTCACTGCGCAACATGACCAAAGTTCTCAGCTGATCCGCACGATCACCGAAAAGGCTCAAGGTGTATTTCTTTGGGTCCATTACGTTGTCCGTTTGGTACTTAGGACGGCCGTGGATTGTCCTACTATGTCGGATCTCATGAGAATGGTGGATTACTATCCCGCCGATCTGGACCCGCTCTTCGAAAGGGTTCTGGCCGCTACACCAGAGGTTTATCGTCGGGACACTGCTGTGATGATCAATATCTGCTTGGAGAGCGTATCCCGTCCTTGTTTAGTCCTTCTTAGGTTTGCGGAAAGGGGAATAGAGAACGAGAACTATGCTCTACAGAAAGAGATAAGCGAACTCACCAAAGACGATCTGAACGACATGCAGAAGTTTGAGCAACGGCTCAAGGGAAGATGCATGGACCTTATAGAAGTTAATCTCAGCAGGTCAGGCCTACATCCTGACATCCCACCGGTAATATTCTCTCAGGTCGACTTCTTCCATCGAAGTGTTAGGGACTTCCTGCACATGAAGAATGGATGGATCAAGGATTGGGCAGGTGAAACATTCGATGTTCATCTAGCCATGTGCAGAGCGATCCTTGCTTTCTTCAAGATTCTTCCATCACCAGTATTCGCATGGAATGTGGATAACTATCTAATTGCCAGGAACCTATACCAATTCTTCGCTTTCGCACACATCCTAGAAACGCAGCGAGGTCTGGCTATTGGACCCTTGCTTGAAGAACTTGACGATGTCTTAACGAACAGGATTACTACAATTGAGGTAAATTACCGAACGACTAAAAATTAAGCAACTGGCGATTTGACAGTGTCTACAGAATTTCCATTGGAGCAGTCTGATCCATAAAGTGTTCGCTCAGTCAAGTCGCCATCAGTCGGCTCGGCCCACCTTCGACACGAATCTCTTACACATTGCAGTACAGACGGGCCTAGTGCTGTATGTAAGGGATAAAATCACACCGAACCCTCCAACAGGGAGTGAACGAATTCTACAATATGCGCTGGTAGCGGACCCTCCGTTGGTTGGATTTTCTACTCTGAATCTGGACGTTATCCGTCACCTGCTCGAATGTGGCACAGACCCAAATGAAAATTATAGTGACCAGCCGGTGTGGTGCAAATTTCTACAACTATGCCTGAACAAGGAGGTGATTATTCAGACAATCAATGCACTTTGTGATCCACACGGCTGACAATCGACAGGAATTGGCTCATCAATGCCTGGATTCTACCTCGATTGAGACGATCGAGTTACTCTTGCAATATGGCGCCAATATAGACGCTTTTTGTAATAAGCGCTCCCCAGACGAGCGCGGACAGGTTACCAAAACACAGAGTCCTCCAATGAGCGTTGGAGAGATCCTGAGAAGAGTACACCCTGACAAGAGCCGTCTCCTCACTCTGCTGGCTGAAGCACGTGAAAGGCGATTGAGGTGGCAGCTTCATACTGGGATACTGGAATGGCAAGATACGGGTACAATTTTGCGGGCCTTGGATCTGCAAAGAACGTCCCTGAAAGTACAAAGTGATGCATTACGGAGTGACTACGTAAAAACAACACGGACAATCGTAGAGACCCAGTGCGAAAAGCCAGAACCGGAAAAACGGAAACGGGGATGGAGGCTCTGGGCATTCTTGAACCGGGTTTTCGCTTAGCTTGCATATCTATTTGATTACCAAATGAATTTATTTGGCCGGATAAATTGCCCTTGGGGATGGACGTATGCTCTTGTTTGACTAGAAACATGGCTGCTTATATGTGAATGAACCTTTTATTATACGCTGGTTAAAGTGCGGACAGATTCAAATTATAAGAACTCCTCTTTGTTGCTATTAGGCTCAATCTACACACGGCCAGCAGGATGCACTCGTTTCCTCAAATACCAAATTAGTAGATCTAGACTACACCCAGCCATAGACAATGGCATGTACTCATATGTAAGCTCTTGAAAATCAAATTCGACACAGAATAATCATTACGCGAAAGCACAGTATTACTGCCTATATTAATTGTCATTCTGTATGATTCCATTCCCCAATCTACACCCGGCCCCAATCTGTAAGCTGTGAAATTACCCCGACAGCCGAGGATGCAATATGGAATTTTATCAAACAACATTCGCTTTCTGTTACCTATTGAGGGCTAGAGACACGTCTTCTATCGGTAACTGCGCCAATAGACTGTTCAAAGACATATCTACGCGTTGAGATCGTCTTCGTAAAGAATTGTCTTCCCACCAGTAGTATGAGAGCACGTCAGTGTAGACCCACTCGTACTGTGGGGGCGAAAAGCATTTCCCTTGCTGGGTTTCTGCCAATTCGGTTTGAAGAGCCGCGCTTCCGACTATCAGGCTTCATAGATTGGCCATTTGTTCCCCTCTGGATGATTCCTTACGTATCTGTCTGATTTCAACGTTCCCAACTTTTGCAGCATCATGAGTAATTGGTGGGATGAATTTTCCAACAATTTGGCGACAGACCTTGCCCCGCTGGTTTCACTTTTTGGGGAGCAACCTACCAAGCAATACCTCAGCGAGTGTGTAACACTACTTGACATCATCATCTTCTCAATCGCTCCGCTGGGGATTATTACAACAATTGTTTCCACAATCCGCGTGTGCGGAAATTCATCTCTTAGGGCATTGATTGGACGATCGCAAGAAGGCGCAAGAAACGCTGAGGTTGAGTTATGCTCGTCAACAAGTCGCGAAGTATGCGAGCTATACAACAATGGCGGCATCGCACGGGTATTCGGTCGGCCTTCGCTTCTGGAGATCGTCTTCGACACCGAGTCGACCTTGGATGATTTTTTCAACCCGAGAAGGAACAAGGAAGCGGCCGGAATCTACTCTTTCAAGGGGTACATACAGAAATTCAAGACAGAGCAGGAATGGTACGAGGTGAAGAAAAAGAAGACAGACGAGGACGAGACGGGCCGACATGGAGCAGTGGATGGAACCCGATCCCCCCTGGAATTCGCCCCAAGTCCCAATCTCTCTCTCAACGTTGGTATCAAATCGCGCAGTCAGGGCTGGTTCTACGCCGCCATTGTCCTTGGAAGCGTTTTGCAATCTGCCGTGTTGGCCTGGGCAGGCCTCTCGAGGCCCGTGCTCAGCCTTGGGAACTCAAAAGTGGAGGACGCCTATGCAGCGCCTATGACCGTGATTGGAACGGTCCTTTTGTCATTCGGAGTCGGGCTATGTGCTTACTTGATCGAGAGGAGCACAGACGAACGTGTTTTCCGGAGGACCCCACAGAGTGAGACTAATTACCGGTCCAAGGTATTCTGGATTCAGCCCGGGCCTCAGTATGTTGGTGATCAAGCATTTGATTCCTTCATATACACGCATGATAGGGGACCCTTTCACCAATACACAACCTCATGGCGATCAAAAAAGTCGGCCCTCATACCCCAAGTCTTTTTGGGTCTTTTCCTGACTCTTATGGGGTATGTAATCCAATTTATTGGCCTGAGAGCATGCCATTCCTCCGTGGCTGTTGCCCAATTGGGCTTGACCTTACTTATGAGCTTGATTCGAGCTCTACTTCGCACCGAACGAATGGCCGAAGACGCCAACCTACTTTGCAAGGGCTCTAGCGGTCTGGATACACATCAGGGACACGAACTTACCTGGCTCGCATCGTACCTCGTAGCCGATGCCAAATGCAAGAAATGGCACATTTCCAAGAAGAGTGGGTCACGCTTGAATCGCCTCGGGGAGTTCAGTCCCAGAGGAAGAGAAATTCCGGAATGCTTGAAGAAAGCTGTTCTCCAAGTCGACCAGCATACGTCTGGTCTTCGCTCACGTGTGGAGGATCCGGAAATCGAATCGCAATTTCGCCAATGGCTCCAGAACCCTTCCAGAGTCGGCAGGGTGACCGAGCTTCCCGATCTAGTCCGCGTGGTCCTCTACCGGGCACGTCTTGCGCACCTGACTCGCTCATGGCGGGATGAACACGTTGCTGGCCGGCGTATGGCTCGAAACCTCGCACAGGCCATCGAATCTACGACAGAAATCCTTTTCACTGCAGATTTTGAACTCGAGAAAGGATGGGACGAGGCATCCACCATATCCTGGGCCGTTCCTTGCGTGTATGGATTCCAATCACAATTCCATCTGACTCTGCAACGAAAGATGGGCTTGAATGGCTATAGCAAAGGATGGCAGATAGATCGGTCTAGCCTTGAAGCTATTGTGAGCTTGTGGATTTGGAATCTCGGATTGGAAAATGCCCACAAGCAAGATGATCATGAAGATAATGAGGAGCCCTGCAATCCAGGAAAACCATTTCGACGTCTCTTCCTGCCTAAAAGAAACAGCCTAAACCTTATGGAGTACTTGGGCACAGGAGTAACGCCGATCAGAGGGAAACTACTGAGGGAAGGAGAAGCCACCCAAAGCCAGATCCCACCATCCACGTCCCGTGATCTAGCACTAGACGGAGCCAATTGGCGTCGGCTGTTTGGGATATTCAATTGCGGCGTCGTGTCCCTCCATGAAAAGCCAGCTTTCTGCGAACTTCCAACTTCGTCCAGTTCTGCGATGCTTTGTGTCCAAGAGATCTACTCGTTCTTCTTTTTGGCAATGGCGAATATCATCAAAAGCATTGGCGGACGGACGCTAGTTGCCAAGCACGTCAGAGAGTTCCGCATAACCAACACGAACCTCTCTCAAATTCAGGAAACGTTTGAGAGGAGTGGTCTTGGCAGCCGCGAAGATTGCTTGCAGTGTATCCTTCCACCATTGATATCTCAACAGAAACTTTCACGGACCATCGAGGACGCATTGCGCTATGCGATAGAGGCGGGTGACGATGAATCCGCAAATCAACTCCTGGATACCGAGGGAATTGACACAGACTCCAAAGATGACAAGGGTCGCACAGCCCTGTGGTATGCGGCAAGTCGCGGCAGGCAAAGTGTCCTTGAACGATTGTTAGACACCGGAAAAGTGGATTATAACGTCAAGGCCACAAGGCATAGACGATCGCCGATATACGAAGCGGCAGAGCGCGGCCATGCAAAGGCCGTAGAAAGGTTGCTCAAGGAGCCAAAAATTATCCCTGATGCTCAAGACAAATACATGGAAACCGGTTTGTTTTGGGCGAGGCGCCATGGCCATAGAGAAGTTGAAAGGCTACTTGTTGAGTACCACAAGGCGATTGGAAAGCCCCCAACAGAAAGAGGTAGATTCCCCGAATGTGACTGGGACTATGAGCCCTATGCGGAGCAGCCGAGACGCGGTCGGTAAAAGGAAACTCGACCTAGTGTGGTAGCTTGTATATTTAGTTGTGGATGCCAATTGGGGAGTAGTCAAACATCTAAGAAATGCCATTTCAGCGTAAAGTGAAACGAAAGGTTCAATTTGGGATCGGTTTCCAAGCGCTGAGAGACCTATACGAAAAGCTGCAGCCAAAGCATGGCTACATACAACGCCGTTATGAAAGACAAATGAAAGGATGTTCGGCACCAGCAGGCCATGACAAAACCTCTCCTTCAAAGTCCCGTCGAAGTCTGCTGAGACGACATGCATGATCCAGAGTGCTCTCTCCACCATACCTCCCAAACTGTCGAGTAAGAGGGATTCTGAAGGCCTGCAGCCCCGCCCAATAGCCTTTTACTGCCTGTCCTGACTCGCCTGATGCACACGAGATCGTGCGTTGTTCAGTGAACCGATCGACTAGGAGCCAGTGCTGGATCTGAGGGAAGCAGTCGGCAGACTTGACAGCACTGATGGTCCTCTCTCCGTCGAAGTAGGTCATTTTTGCGCCGCGGCGGACAAGAGTTGCAACGACAGCAAGATGTCCACTCTTGCAGGCTGTCATCAGTGGAGGTCCAAACTTGCAGCCATCTACGTTGACATCTGCTCCGAAGTCGATAAGCAAGTCAACGATTTGTTTCTGTCCTCCTGTGGCGGCCCAGCACAGTGGTGAGTATGAGTCCGTGTTCTTCTTAGTACTAATAGTCTTTCGTGCCGCACTTTCTGAGGGAATCCGCTTCAACAATTTGTTGAAAATTGAGACCTTAGTGTCGTCGAAGAGGGTCCAGAATGCGAGGTCGCATATATGATTTGCATATACCCCCATTACCAATTGAGAGTTCAGGACCAAGGATGGAAAGCCTGCCACAGAGTTCCATGCATGGATCGTAGTAGTGAATGCTCCGAGGAAGTTTGCGGTTGGCCGGTAACCCTTATGTAGAAGGAAAGCCAGCGTTTCACTACTGGAAGAGTACAGAGCGGCATCTAGAAATCTATCGTCTGTGATGCTGCCTCTACACATATAAAGCCCATTTTGCTCAAGTACAATGAATGCCTCGAGGTGGCCAGCGTGGACAGCCCACAAAGCTGGCGTGTACCGAAATTCGTCATATGAATGAGGGTCAGCACCACAGGCCAACAACTGCTTCAGGACTGAGATCGATCCCTTTTCTGCCGCCTTGTGGAGTGGTGTTTGCCGTTGCCAGTTTCTGCTCTCGATGTTAGCTCCCAATCGCATGAGGGTACGGGCTGCCTCCTCGTTTCCAACGATAGCAGCAACGTGCAGAGGGGAGCATCCATCCAGATTGTAGGCAGAAATATCCTTGCCAATCTTGTAAGGTCCGTAAACCTTGTTCAATCTGATTGGAATGTTAAGGAGCAATTGGAATTGGCTGTCTACGCTGGCGTTTTTGTTCATGACGCAGCCCAAATGCTTGGAGAAACAGTCATCATCCATGCCCAGGTAATTTTGTAATAGCAGCTGGAGTCCAAAATTGTTCCCTTGTGCGACTGCGAAGTGGAGCGGATGGATGGCATGGCCGAGATGCAAGTCCCCGGGGATGGTTTTGGAGAGGATCCTGCGCAGTGCTCCAGTAAGTGAGTCGTCTCGGAGGACAAGATGTACAGCAGAGGCTCCTGGGTAAGCCGACCTTCTGCAGGTCTGCCCACCGACATCCACATCTTTGCTCATAAATAGATCAACCAAATCGAGGTTGTTGGCTTCTAATGCAGTAAGCAAAGGCGAGCAAGTGCAGCAGCCGTCATGGCCATAGTTCATCGATATACCGCAATCGAGGAGCTGAATGATGGTGTCCCGATCGTCCTCCAATATCGCATCAGACAGGACCGTGAAAGCTCCCGAGATATACGCGCGCTGTTCTAGAGTACAAGTGAGTTTTAAGAGCTATATGGACATTTTCCCATATGAGCTGTCTATACTACAGGGCCATGTAATGGATGTTCTAGCAGTTCTGCTAAGTTACATACCTATGCCAATGGTTCGGTCTTCCCGGAGGAATTTAGCAAGTTCAGTATGCTTATTGATGAGAGCCAATAGCTCTGGAGATCTCCCGGCACTATCGGGGAACTGCTTGCAATTCTGCTGAACAAGTTGTTGCGCAATGTCCTTGAAACCATGCCTTGCTGCGTAATGCAGAGGAGTCCGCCCGTGGGAATCTTTCGCCTCATATTCTGAACCATGAATAATGAGAAACTCGACCATTTCTGGGCGCTCGTATATGCAAGCATAGTGCAATGCGGTCTTCTGATATATGTCTTGTGCGGATATATCTGCGCCGTTTGACAAAAGAACGCGGGCTGCGTCAATTTCACCAAGTATCGACGCAATATGTAGAGGGGTCTGGCTCTCAGCATTGCGACAATTCAGGTCTAGCGCCCCAGATGTATCCAAAAGCTGCTCCAGAGCTCTGGCGTTACCTGAACACATATGGACCAAGGTGCAGCCTTCAAAATCGTACGTAGACGAGTCCGATAGCGTCAGTTGTAAAAAGATAGGTTTTAGCTGCTCGACATCAACCTTTCCGAAAGCTTTCAGAACTGGTTGGCCTGACCTATTTGCTGCGTAGTGAAATGAGGTCCAGCCTATGCTCGAACATTTTGTTACGTCGGCGCCATATTGAAGGAGAATTTCAATTGTTTTAGTGTCGGCAGATTTAGCGGCTAGCATCAGAGGAGTTTCCATGCACGGCTTGCACGTAGCATTGACGTCTGCTCCAGCGTCCAAGAGGATTCTCAGATACTCGTGGCTCTCCAAGCTTTGATGTTCACAGCACAAATGAACAAGCGTCGGTCCAGAGCTATGGAAGCTTCTATACGTTGCTCCTTCTGGTTTCTTAGATACCAGGCTCTTCAAAATAGAAGGTGACGCCTCTGAGTCGATGCATATTTCGAATATCGATTCGTCTTTCCCCCCCAGCAGTTCCTCGGAGATGTTGCCAACGAGATCTAGCAACTCGGTCACCAAGGCCTCATGCGACTCGGTCACCGCCCATATGAGAACTTCAGCTGTGACTGTGGGGTCGGAAAGCATAGCGGAGCTTGTAGGGTGACGCAGTATCTCTAGGATCAACTCCGATAGTGCAATACTTTCTTTCTCGGTCCAACCATCCTGTGGCTCAGGGTCGATGAGATGTTGAAGGTGGAAGTTTCCGCTAACAACACAAGCACTAAAATCCATTCCACCTTCGAGCAGCCTCTGCAATCCCCAAAGAGTTTTTAGATCCGTAGTTATGTGCCGAAGGTACAAATGGATGGGTAGATTTCCATCGGCATCTTTGGCTAGGATGGCGGATGGACTGGCGACCTTGTCGATGATGTCTTCAAATTCTGATAGAGAAAGGAACCCGTCTGTGCTCAACAATGCGTGAAGAGGTGTTCTCTTTCCGTCATCCGTTGCGCATGGGTCCAGTCCTTTGTCGATTAACAGTGCCATTTTTTCTGATCGGTATGAAATGTTGTATTCACAGCAAATATGAAGCGCCGTTCGGCCCTGCCTGTCTCTTAGATTAAGGTCCACGTCTAGCGAAAGTACAGTCTTGAACGTGTGCAGGGATAAGAACGTGCAGAAGTGAATAACGCCCCAACCGGACTCTTTCGATATTCCAGAGAGGTCATTGCACATCGTGAGCAAATAGCGAAAAGCGCTTTCGGACATTTTAGCAGCAACGAGGACTGGTGTAAGGCCATCATTGTTCTTTTCCAAAAGGTCTGAGACTTCGAACTCAGGGTATATGCAGAGGGTCCTCAAAATCCGAGTATCACCCTTGGTGGCGGCCAAATGGTATATGCTGCAGCCGTTGTTATCCAAGTCATTCTTCTGAGCCCCATAGTCTAATAGCAACGATAGGACATCTCCATCGGAATTTGTGGCACACTTGTGTAGTGCGGTTTCTCCTTTTTGGTTGCGTTTTCCAATGTCAACACCTGAGCGTAAGAGGACTTCAGCGCATGCGTGTGAGCCATGCTCGGATGCAACATGCAACAATGTATCTCCAGAGGCTGAATCTACAGTATTGGCATCAAAGAAATTGCTTTCAATGGCTTCCATGAGAGCTATAGACTGATCCATCGAAGCTGCGAAATACAACTTCCCGAAATCGGTGTTTGTTGATTCGACTTGACTTGTGCTTACGATGGCTTGTGAGCTTGCCAATCTCAAATGAGCAGGGATCTTCATCTCGCGACAAAGTTCCATGAATTTTTGCTGAAGGCTATCTTTGACGTTCTCTGCTGATAAGCATTCCAACACAGGTCGAACTCGATTCACGGAGCCGCGTCTGATCTCAGCATGACCGAAAAACAGCTCGTCAACTTGTGCCTTGGCTGATAGCAAGATCTTCACGAATAGAGGAAGTTGTGACAGATCGGAATCCGGATGCGTGAGAAGGAGCATGGATAGAACGGAACGCTTTCGGCCGCTCATGGTGACATAGGGCACTGCATCGTCGGCGCCTGCATGTGCCAAGACTTTGAGGACTTCTGCCTTCCTTGGATTTATTCTGATGGGAAATAATGTTTCCGCAATGTTCCTGGACAAGTACACATCCTCTTCGAGAAGAGCGAAGTGCAAGGGAGAACCATACAGATTTTGCTCATTGACCGAACATCCTTGGTCGATCAGCCACATGCACAGTGGAGCAATTTGAAGCAACGCAGCGAGAAGGAGAGGAGAGCCGTCCTGAAATTTTGATGCATTGACCAAAGTTTCATAGTCCAAGTGATAGTCCCGGAAACGTTGCAGCAAAGCCAGGAGAATGATGTCCTGTGCGAATCGAAGGAACATCCTGCTTTTAATAGGCTGAAACAGTTTCTTCATAAGATTGAATGCAATATCGTCTTCGCAATAAGTTGTGGCGTACCACTTGAACCATGATACACAGTATTCCCTGAAAGGGAAACTTGACAGCCATTGATCCCATTGCACAAGGTCATCCGTGGGTTCTTTATCGAAGTCGACGAAGCTCAGATATGTCAAGCATGTTTTGGTAAGCTCAGCATGGCTTACATTTTCGGTGAGAATATATGGCGCTAGCTGTGGTGGTGGTGTTTTTGATCGGGCCGTGAGGAATTCTTGAACCGTAAAGTGTGCAAGCTCAAGGGAGTCGCCGTCATTCGAGAGCCGAACAAGACTGCTGCAGTGTGTCAAGAGTGTTCTGATCGTAGGCCTTCGGGATATATCAAGACGATGCGTCTCTGGATCGATTGAAACCGCGACACAGAGCTCATTAATTTTCAGGCGTCTCTTTGCGTAGATGAGCCATCGGAGTGTCCGCTGCACGAGGGTTCGGATGCGAGGGCTCCGAGAATCCACCCTCATCAGTATACGTTTGTAGGTCTCATCAAGGTCCGGTGGTAGGGACTTGAGCGCTATCCATCTGTCATGATCATCTGCCTGTTCGCAAACGTAATCCATTTGGCAAGCAGCCCAGCGAAACCTGTTTTCAGCACAGTGAGCAATAATTCCGAGTAAAAATAGGAGCACAGGTGACTTACATTCCATCTGCGCCTTCAACTAAAGTCCTTAAAATCTCATCCTTCATACTAGCACTGCTTAAGTCCAACCTTCCGTCCATGATGCGATTTTCCATTTCACTCGCGACGTATAGCCTTAAATCCTCACTGCGGGCAGCAATCTGGATATGAACAAATTCTTTTTCCAGTTGTTGTCTGATCATTTCTTCTGACCTTGATAGCAGAGCGATCTTTGCATCGTTGCCGCTCTTGGTAAGTTGGTCTGTCTGGCGGAGAAAGCTGATTACTTCGCGGGCATGGTCTCCACATTCGTCCAACCCATCGACGATGAGGTGAATGTCCTCAAAAAATCTACACATTTGCCGGATAACGTCGACCAACGAAGAAGCCTCTGGAGACCTCGACATGCGGGACACGGGGTGACAATTCCTGTATAGTTCCCTGAGCAGTTCAAACGCTTCAACACTCTGCTGAGCGAGCTGTGTGGCAATAGAACCGAGGATCTTGACAGGGTTTTGGCTGTTTTTGTCTTTGTAGTCGCAATAGAAGTACGCGACGGCGATCCTGCCAATCTCCACGCGGCTCCATGCTTCCTCGATAATGACGGAGGCTAACACCGTCTTTCCCGCCCCCGGAATGCCGGTAAGCCAAAGCTTAGGGCTTCGTCCATTAATCCAAGCGATGAAATCATCATCATCGAGAAGCCACAGGCCTGTCTCTGGATGGCGAAGTCGCATACTAGTTCTGTGTCGATCCTCTGGCGATTCACTTCCGAAGAAACCGTAGATGTCTCGCTGTTCCTTTTCCGAGTAGAGAGTAGACAGATGCGCTTCGAACACCCGTTTCTGCTCGGCGATCGCAGACTTGATTTCCGCAAGGTCATCCTGAAAAGATCGGTGGGCTGACAAAATATCTTGAAGAGCTTGGACGGTATCTGCAGATAGGGCTAACACTAGTGCAGACTTGTGTTGCTCGATTTTTTCCAAGATCTCCTTGACCTCTTGGGTTGCGAATGGCCACTTGAGCTGCCGCAAAGCCGAATGTGCACGGCTCAGGCCAGATTCAGACGGGTCATACTTTTCGAGTTTCTTTCGTATTTCACCCAGCAATTGAGTACAAGAGTAAACGAGTCGAGGTCGGTAATCGGCGGGGTAGTCGCTTGCATCGCTCTCTGCGTCCAGCCGCGCAGCAAAGAGAGAGAGGCCATGGAGGGCACCGGAGAGGCTCTGGAGGCTGTCGCAAAGTGACTTTACTTCGTCCTTTGCTCCTTTGGCGGATTTGATGTACTTCACAGCGCGGATAAAAACAATATCAGCCAAGGTAACGAGCCCGGCTATGCTGGCAGACACGGACAGTGGGTCGGTCATTTTGCAGATGCGTCCGGTGTATGAAATGGTGAGTGAGCGGCAGGAGAATCTTGCGAAGCAGAGCGCGGGACCGCCTAGCATAATATCTTAGCAGGCTGCCGTTCGGAACAGCCTTGCAGGGATATTACCCTGCATGCGGGGCAACATTGAAGTCAGCCTTGCGGATCGAGCATGTCGCCTCGTGTACAGCCCCCCTCTCGCAGCCGATGGCTAGCGCGAAGAATAGCAGGGGTCTAGAACATAGCGTAACTATGCCACAAGTCTGCCTTAGAAAAACTAATATATGTGGATATTTGAAGCTATCGTCCGTACGTGTACGTAGAATTTTTGATTCGACATTCTCGTCCGGAAGATAGCTTTACCTGCCCATGACAGAAGAATTAAAAAGCAAATCCACGCTACCCATCGGCCGCGAGAGGTAACTGCATTGCCATACCGTCAGCTCTTGGTGAGGCAGACGTATGGGCGATAATCGTTCCGCTGATTCGCCTAGCCATCTCGATCGGAAGGCAACCAAGGCTCAAGATGTGTGGCAACTTACTTTAGGTGGTCGAGGCTGGGGCTTGACAGGGATATTATTGGTCTTCGAATAGGGCAATGCTGACATCGGCTCTCTCAGCTCACCTTGCATCACTTGCACCAAGCCGATTTCCTGCCTAGCGCAATGCAAGACATTCCCAAATTTTACCGTGCACAGTTCCATGCCAATGATTGGCTACAAGATAAAAAGCCTTTCTAACCCATACGTAGAACAATGAGACACCACACCCCCGGAAAGTCTGGTCGGGTTATTTACTCGTCACCATAGGTCTCAGGCAGTAAAAGCTGTACGCCGATCGCTGCAGCATAGACACAAATCGAAAGCACTGTCACAGCATCAGTAACGCGATGATACTTGCTTGAAGGGAAGCAACTCACAAGGGATGTACCGGAACGCAGAGAGATACGCTTTGCGTACAATCAGGCTGATGCTCTTTGGAAGCTTTTGATAGAACCTCGAGTCTTTGATAATCTCCTCAATAATCTGTAATCATCAGCAAAACCCCCTATGTTCATGGCTCTACAGAGAAGTAGCCAAGCACGTCACGCCATCATCACATGTACTCACTTCATTCTTGTTCCAACCCGGATCATCCACGCGTTTAGACGGCAGCGCTTTCTGAAGACTCTCTGTAAATAAGTTTCGCAAGAGCTTCGCAGCCACGTTGGCTCCTATGACGCAGCCGACCTGCTGTGCGAGGTAGTAAGCCGTGACTCCCTCGGCCGAAAAGCGCCGCGGCGTCGAACGAGCCATGCCGACGAACTGGGCCGACATGGTCCAGCCGAAGGAGATACCGACTATAAAAAGGTATAAGAGCTCAGAGTGGTGGCGCTCAAGGTCACTGATACCGCCGTTATCGTCTGGGCTACGAGTCCAACGAAATGCAATGCCCAGGTATGCAGCAATGCCGACAGTGATGAAGATGAGGGAAGGGAGCTTGTAGCGAGTGAATCTTTGAACGAGGTCAGTTTTCCACCTGGTCCCGCGTCACTGTCCAGACGCACCTGGTGAATATTATGCCGGAAGAGACACCCCCAACGGCAACTCCAATGCTCGTGGGGAGCATATGCAGCGCTGCCACGGTGTTGCTGGCGCCCTGGCTGTAAATGATGAATGGTACTAAATGCGTGACTGTCTGTAACGATGTCAGCAAGTGAATCATTTGGAAGGATGGAGATGTCTTACCGCAAATATTCCAAACAAAATGAAAAACTGGATTATACAGAATCCACCTCCTGCTTTCAATTTTAGTAGTGATAATGGAATCAGTGGGTTTGTAGCCCAAGATCTTTCGATCATGACGAAGGTGAATGTGGAAACTATGCAAACTACCGCCAAACTGATGGTCAAAGGATGCGCCCACGGGAGTCGATCCCCACCCAGATCTATGAATAGAATAAACGCGGTAACAGCGACCATGAAGGCGAGGATGCCAGAGAAGTCGATCTCGCGTACGGCTGCGAGCCCCTGTTTGCTCTCTTGTTGGGGCGTTTCTTCTCGTGCCAAGTTTTTTGGTAGGGTGAGCGCGATGAATATGGCGCAGCATACGGTGAGAGGACATTGTGCAAGGAAAGACCTATCTTGATCAGTGACCAGAAAGTGATTAGACCGGTGATGTTCGTACCAGCGCCATCCGACCATGTCAGCGAGCATTGCCCCAAGCGGCGGTCCGGTGCTTCGCCCAATTGTCGCAATCACCGTTACGTAGCTTCGGAAAAGGGCGATTTGGCGCGGATGTGCGACGTCTGAGAGCATGGTCAGTAGCTACGCAGTGGGAGGTAGAGTGGTATGCCCGCTTACCGGTAATGATGACTGACACAAGTCCGATCAGGCCTGCGCCTCCAAGGCCGGTGACGAATCGACCGGCGACCGCAACCCAGAGGGATCCAGAAAGTCCACTGCTTTCCATCAGTTTCCAATTTTTATGTTTCGGAGATTTTTCGTTTGCGGATCTAACGTACACCCAGAGATTGCCAACAGCGAACAATGCATACATAACGAGCAATGGATTCTTGCGGCCGTATATCTGAGCAAACTTCCCACACTGATTTCACACGTCAGCATCACTCGTTTAGCCATCGTCACAATTCCTTTCACGCACAATTGGAAGTGCTATCGAGTAGCCCAAGTTGTAGCTGATCAGCAGCCAGGATGCCTCTTGCAAGCTGCGGAGATCGGAGCCGACGATGGTGTACATGGAGATCATGAGTGATTCGTCCGCCGAGGCTAGGAACGCACCTATTTTCCACGTCAGAATACATTTTTTCTTTCGATGCAAACCATTTGACTTACCCAAGAGTGTGGCAATAACGCATAGGACACCTCGAGCGTAGGAGGTGTCTCTCTGGGAGGTACTGTCATCGTGAGGGGGTAATAAGCGCGTTGTCTCTTGGCTCTCCATGATTTGGCGAAATGATGGCAGAGATAGTATGCTAGATGACTAACTGCAAGTAAAGGTAAGAGCAATTGCTTGCAGGACGAAGACACATCGACTGGCGTTCACAGTCAATAAGAAGTAAACTGGGTCAAGAGCTTTCGTTGGTGCTGCCACTGACCAGTCCCCACCAATTTTGTGTACAACGGAGCGATCAAAGCGGGGTCAAAGTTGTGACCCCCTCCCAGAGAATTGGTCGCGTCATCAATGTTACCCACAGATAGTCGCATCCCGCAACAGTTCGAGCAGCATTAGATCCGCAGGCCCTCGATGTGAGTAGGATTCGATTGGGTACCTGTGGCGTTACGGCTAATGAATGTCTCAAGGAACATGCAGCTCTCCGTGGTCACCAACGTATTATGGCTCTCAATCAGACTGGAGCATTCAAATCAAGACTAGGGTTTCAATGCGAATGATTTTCTTTCGTAACCAGCAAGCACAAGGGGCTATGAGCCGAGATTGCATTTACCTATAAATGGTAGATTCATAGAGCGCTGGGTCGGTGGGTATCAGATCACACAAAGACATTGTTACATCAGGCGCTAGACGGCCTGTGGTGATACGAGTACCCGCGGTCGCCTTGCATGATTCCACCCACGCAAGTAGACCAGAATGCCACAGCACGATGTGGTGAGAACTTTTTGCTTCTGCTTGGACTTATGAAATTACTGACGCGGCTGTGTTCTACGCTCGACTGATGTTTGAAGATCAATCCTTTTTCGTAACCCCAGGTTCCTTTTGCCCAAACACATTGAACAGCTTTTCTTCATCATCGTCATGTCGTTGCCTCAATATCTATGATGATCAAAGCCAACGACATACACAAAGGTGAAGTCGTGGTTACGCCCGCCTTCAAGCTTTGTGACTGAAAAGAGATGGATAAGATCTTCAAGAATGCCTGTGCTTAACAGGTGCAATCCTCTTCGATATCCACAGTAGATCCATTCTGAGGAAAATCCAGACGGCTCAACGATCATTTCAGTCAGCTTCATGGATGGAGATTGATGACGTCTGCAGTGAAAAGACGGCTTGGACATTGAGGAATCCCTAAATGGCGTGTAACACCAACCACCCCGTCCCAAGCTAGTCGCATTATCATGAACGTGACTGACGGTCAGAAGGCACACCCGAGGACCAATCATTCACTGCTACACTCAGTCGTGCAGGAGCGGTTCTTTGAACACGTGAGAAAATGCATGCGCCTTCTTAGCTCTCGACGGAGGTTCCCCCTGATGAACCCATTGGTTCCCAGGTTCAATGGCCTCGATGTCCCACAGTTGAAGCCCAGACGTGAAGGTTTAATTCTGCGATATTTCTCAAGTCATTTTGCGCAATTCGCAGCACCGTCGTTCTATGCCGCGGGGGATAGTCCGAACTCAGGTGCTGATCTCTGTCAGCGGAATGTGGTTAATGCAACAGCGGGGCCAGACGTGGATAAACATCAAGAGCAGAAAGGGAGGCACGCAAAGGTCCTTCATGAGTAATGACGATTGCGGTGATGCCGTATCTCCCGTGTCCCGGCAGCATGGGCTGGGCCTTCCGCACTTCCGTCGTACATGGAACGCGAGCGATCGTACATTAGCGAGGTAGCCGCGAGGCGCTAAAAGATGTGGCGGCGTTAGTATCCAATGATTTGGTCGTTCTATCGAGGGAGCAAGGAGTGGCAGTATGCGTGTTGTGTGGCTCATCTGAAAATGTGGCGGAATTATTGTTTCGGAACGACCGGGCTTCCCTTGCTGTCCATTTGCCGAATTGATGACCCTCCACACATGTGAGTTGCACACTGCAATGTGAGCTGAAGTCTCGCCAATATTTGTACCATGACTTGATCTTTCGCATATCGTAAATGCAAGTGAACCCAGGGACTATCGTGGTACGATCTCATATTTTGGTGGGCTGGGGGCCAATGGAGAGCTTTGTTGTTTTCCGGATCGCCAGTAACCCACATTGTCGGTCGTTATGACGCTAATTTAGAGGCCATGTACCACCCATTTGGACACGCTAGCTGGTGGAAGATCTCGAATGTACGACGTGGGCGATCGAACCGAACGGCGAACAGCCTGCAGGCATACAGATCGACAGCAGTGCGGATACCTCCCGGTGCGATAGGCGGGAGGGGTGCAGGACAGCCCGATGGAACACAAAATATGAACGACACGGCATCATTAGATCGCGGGACTGCCCGCTCGATTGACTAAGACAAACTCGTTGATAGGCCTGATTGCCAGCCCGACTCATCGGTCCAGCCCTTCACAACTTCACCCTCTCGCTCGACGAACGACGCAGACATTCAGCCGCTTCACATGAGCTTTTTGACCATTCTACTGTCCGCCTCGTGACCCTTTCGCACCCACACTGGCGACGCATCAAGTGCTTCCGAGAAAGACGTCTGCCACTGCCGACCGTTGAAGGCCGCCGGATTTGACAATTCATCTATTTTGCGGCTTCCAATATTTTCCCTACACAGGACGCGCATACTCTGAGAGGCTTTATCATCGTGAGATGGAAATACACGCGTTGCCTCTCTGGATGAGGTCGTCGAGGTTCCCGAGCATGGTGTCGGAGTCCATAGTGCAACGCATGACTGCGGCGGAAGCTAAGCCGGTGACGGCAGGTAGAGTAGTAAAAAGCTTGGATTTATTTCATTTTTTGCTGATAAAAAGGCTTCTGGGAATGAAAAGGGACAATCGTAGTGACGCTGTTGTTAATAGTGCTGCAGCTTTCACTAAGCCTCTGCTCGATCGACGACCCTCTAGCTTTAGGACTCGTTGAGACTATGACATACGGGATCAGCGGAAGGCTTAACATGACATTTCCTACATATAGTGTAAAATGGCAGATCAACTGCGGTGGGCACCTGTCGCAATATTTAGGCTGTAGCGCGGTCTGCCAATGAAACTGGGTAGATCGTATACACAGTGCTATACCTAGCTACAATTGGTCTACTACGTGTAGATCAATACCCTGCGCGCGGATCGGCGCGTGACCCGTCCCGCTGAAGGGATCCTGGCGGTAAGATCTCGGATCTGAGCACGTCCAAAGTGAGATCGTCAAGTGGGGCAGCTGAACTCGCACGACAGCTTTCGAAAGCTGAAAGCTGTAGGTGCACACTCTAGTCGCAAGCTATTTGCGAACAAAGACAAGCGCGTAGCGGATCTCCAGGCCAAGCACCCTATCCAAGCATCGCGTCGCGTTAACATACGGGAATCGGCCCTTTCTGGTGGCGTCGGGCAGGGCTGCTGAACCTCTCTAGTGCCTCCGGTAGTCTATAAAGCTCTCCCCTCCTCAAAGAGAAGAAGCTATCCTAGCAACAACAACAACGCACTCTTCCACAAACCCACCCATCAGAACAATATGTCAGACGACGAGTACGGGGCTGAGGCTATGGCCAAAAACCAAATTCGGTTCAAGGTCGAAAACCAAACCGGCTTTCAATTGACAGGACAAAGTTGTTTTGCCGATTGGGGAGACTTTGCGGAACCCCCGTCATCTGTAAGAAATCTTCTCACTTCCTGAGGTTTCTTCCTGACTTGATTCGACAGGTTGCTCCCTATAGTACGGGTTCTGGTGGACATGTTGTCTCCGCTCGGAGCCCGTTCACTGGCTCGGCTGGAATGGTGGGCTATAAAATCTCAGCGGGTTCTGAGACCTTATATCTTCGATTTCTCGGATCGAACCCCTACCTGAGCGCGAAGGACAATTACTCAACCTCGGCTGTCTTGACGGAGGACAGATCCATCGGTCAGGGTGATTATAACTGGCTCTACTACAGGCAGGACAAGGATGACTCAAAGCCGTTCAATGGCGGAACTCTAAGGGTAGGGATCTATTACATTCATCATTTATGCCATGGGCAGTTGCTAACAAAATTGACTAGGTCACGAGCCACATCGGCCAGGCCGATGATTGCACCGCCCTTTTTACGGTCACCTTTGAAGAGTGAACAATTAGCGTGGCGCACGGCCTCCTTGTCCATTCAGGGCATAAACGAGATAGTTATTCAATCAACCATTCCTAAATTTGTTCTTGGTGCATAACGTAGACTTTCTCGAGCCAGTGATACGTCAGTGACAGTGCTCTGTTAGTCTATTAGCTTCCGACGCTCCTTGTCTAGAGTGAGGAAGGTGAGCCATAAATGGGTGAATTTGCTGAACATGCTCAGCCCGTAGCTGACTGTTTGCGGCCCTGTTCCGCAGTTGCAGTCGCCCGATACAACGTCCCCAACTCGATTCTAGCCAAAAGTCCCACACGACAACGGAGAATTCTAATGAGAATTGCAATGTAGATGCTGAGACAGAGCACCTGTGTTAAAGAGTAGATATGCAACCAGATATGTAGATGATACCACTTCTTTAATCCCTCTTGATTTCAACGCTATCCTATCTCAGATACACTTTATAAGTTGAATCTACTGTTGTCTTTGGAAGGTATTCATCTCCTTCGACAAGGGCTATGTACACACACAACCCCTCAAGAACACCCACCACCCCCCTTCCCCACCCCTACCGCCCTCACTGCCCCCGCATCCCACGCCTCCCCCGATAGCTCCGGCACCGCCCACTCCTCGACCTCCGGTCCGTCTCCCTCATCGAACATGACGCACACCTTGGTATCGCCGTGCGACGACAGCGCCAGGTACGTCCTGTTCTCCTTCAACACGGGCGCCAGCTGCGGAGCCAGCGAGACGAAGCCGCTGGAGCAGTTGTACGCGACCAGGTTGAGCGTGGACCGGTTTGCGGACGAGTAGAGCTGCTGCTGCGTCAGTGGGAACGGCCACGAGCAGTCCGGCCGCGAGGTGACGCTGAACTGCGACGTGTTGTTCTGGCTGGCCGTGGTCATGGGGACGCTGGTGGCACCGCTGAGGGTGGTGTCTGCGGTGCGGTGCCGTGTCAGCCGGGGGCGGATCTGGAATTTGGGGGGGGGGGAGGTGGATGGGACTCACCTGTTGTCTCGGAGAGGGTGTCGTTGGCTGTGTTGTACTGGTGTTGCTCCAGGCCGCCGTCGGTGGCAACGGCGTAGAGCAGGAGATCAGCCTTGCCGCCTCAGCGATTTCATAGCGAAGGCGGCAACGAAGGGGGTGGAGAACTCGAGGTCCATGAAGACCTACAGGTTGCTAACGGTGGCGTTGCTCGTGTATTTGCCCATGGTCAGACCGCCGGCCGCGTCGCCGTCTTGTTGCCAGAGGGAGGAAAGCCTCTGATTAAAGTTGTCGGAGTCCTGTTCCCCATGCGCGGCGAGGTACGGGTTCTTTCTGGCGACGGAAAGGCCGCTGAAGTCGTCGTCTCTCCAGTTGTGTGAGTCAATGTAGGGGACCCGGCACTCATAAAGCTTGCCAGCGAACCCCATGTATAAGACAGTCGTGACTTCGGAGGAGGCAGGGGATTCCAGGTGGAAGATATCAAAGCGTAAGACTTGTTCCCGTAGAGTCATCCGGTGGCAGCTGCAAAATGAGTGCCCAGCGTGACGTTGGAGACGGAGGTGGCCATGTCGGAGAGATACCAGCTGGTAGCACTGGAGCCCTAAGCTGACTCTTGGGTGATTCTAGACTCCTCTTAGAAAAGGGTGGTAGCAGGTTCCGCCATCGTCGGCCCACTACAGGGCAGCTGTCGAAGGATTCTGGTAGAGCGGGCCGGATTCGCAGGTGGCGACGTCGGTGAGGATCTTGTATTGGCTCTGCCATGACATTTCACGTACTTCTCTGCCGAGTGGAGAACATCTCTCTAGAAAAGCTACATCTTCTCTTCTTATTTCCCATCAATCTCGTTTCAGGAATGTTGAAGCGGAAGATCAGTCCACAAATCGGTACGTGGAGCTGCTTCTTCGCCCTCTCAGTCGAGGAGTCTGCTTCGGAACCTCCAAACGTCAAATTTACTGTCAGGTCATGCGTCGCTGCTCGAATTTCGGACGTATTCAGAATCGTATCCTTCATCTTGTTCCATTTCTCCAGGGGAATGAGAGGCTCCAAAGGCGGGTCTTCAAAATTTACGGTATCAAAGACGTCGAATCTAAGCCGTCCCTGAGTGCCTCTTTTGCGCATTCCTATGGCCCCCCTCTTGATTACTGCAGCTACAGGCGAGAACATTGTTGACCCCTGATTATCTCTCACGGCGATATCTACGGTTCTGAGTAACAACATTACAAATGGACATGTTTCTTTGTTGCATCTGGGGTGTGTTGGTTCGTATCCTGTAATTGTTTCCAATGCTGCATGTTGAATTGTGTAGAAGATTGGAGTTCTTCCTTGATTGTCCCTCAAATTTACATCTGCTTTGGCGTTGATGAGAAGTCTCAAGGCCTCCATGTCTCGGTCAGCCGCATAGAAGATTGGTGTTTTCCCTTTGTTATCTCTAATTTCAACCTCTGCACCAGCAGCGAGTAGCTTTTTTGAGAGTCCTTGCTGTCGATTTTCCACTGCGATCGAAAGCGGCGTGCGTCCCTCATGGTCTCGAATGTCTACAGTCGACTTCGCAGAGAGCAGCATATCAGCTATAACCTCTGAATTTTGGCGCCAGGACTCGACGGATCTATGCAGCGGTGTTCTTCCATTGCTGTCTGGGATGTCCACTTGAGCTCCATGAGAAAGGAGGATTCCCGCCAATTCCGCATGGCCAAACGCTGCAGCATAAAAAAGAGGAGTTCTTTGATTTGAGCCTCCGAGATTTACATCAGCTTCGTAAGAAAGAAGAGTTTTGGCCAACTCCAAATTGCCACCAATTGCAGCCTGAAGAAGTGGAGTGTGCTGTCTCGAATCTGCGGAGTTTGCGTTAGCTCCGTGGGAAAGGAGGACTTTGGCTAATTTCACATCGCCACCAGCTGCCGCCTCGAGAAGTGGAGCATATCCACTCGAACATCCAAAGTGTATGTCAGCTTTGTGAGAGAGAAGGACTTCGGCCAGTTCCACATCGCTATAAGCTACAGCATGTTGCAGTAGAGTACGTTGGATCGACTCTGTGGAGCTTACTGCAGCCTCGAGAGAAAGCATTTTTTTCAGTACTCCCATCTGCCGATCCATGGCGGCTATGACAATCGGCGATTCATTGATATCTTTGTCAGAGTGCAGATCGGCACCTGCTTTCACCAATGTGCCTGCTGCATTTTCAAAGCCTCCCTGAATAGCCAAAATAAGTGGCGTGTTTCCCTGTCGGTCTTGAAGGTCGATGTTAGCTCCAGCCTTTAGCAGTGCATCTAGGATATCTGCAAAGCCTCGTTCTGCTGCGATGTGTGCCGCGGTTTGCCCATACTGGTTTCTTGCATCCCACAAGTCAATGCGAACCACATCGACGAGGAAATTCAGCAAACGTGTTAACCTCAAATGTGCACTAACATGCACTACTGTTCCTTGCCACCTATTCTCGTCTGCGGGGCCGCGAATTCCGTTCTCGTCTCGGAGGCTAGATAGGATCTCTAAGCATGTTTTCAAGACTAATCCATGATCATTGCTCAAGGTGAATCGCCCGTCATTCGCTGAGTGTTCATCTTGATGTTCAAATGAGAAACAGCCGAAGATGTCCGCTGGCTCAGCATTCGCATCGTAGGCGGCTTTCAGATGGAAGGACCAAACATTTGCTGCGTATCTCAGAAGAGGAAGCTTCCGGTTCCAGTGAAGACTGAGTGCTGGACCATTCCTCTGTGACGTGATGGAAGGATCACGAACATATCCTCCTTTCGTGGTTTCGAGGAACAGCTTTACATCTTGAAGCATCATATAAGCGAAACAGGTTCGGCAAAGCTGGATATTCGCCTTAGCGGGGCTCAATGTAAGCCGCGAAATGTTTCCATTGGCCGGATTCTGTCGTTCTAGAAAGTCTGGAACAGATTGATGGATGAAATGAACGGTATTCTTCTCGTCGATGAGTTCTCCGGCCATTATGACCCTGATATTACTTGATCTGACCTCTACGAGCCCTCGAGACAAAGTGATGACCATTCGCTCAAGTTGTGATCGAGCTCTTCCAAACTCAAATTCACGCTCGTAATCGTCAATCCATTGGAAACGCAGTTGAGCATCGACGGCTATCGCATGGAATAATTCTTCGAGACTCAACGGGTGCGCAGCGAAGCGGACCCATTCGAAGAGCCGGCCAGTTTCGTTGGATGGCTGATCTAGGATATCGGCATAAAGCTCATGAAGCTTTTCCGGGAGGGACTGGATGTGCTTTATGAGGCTTTCGAGAGACCATCCTTCCCGGGCCTTTTTGGAGATATCGCCAACGACAAGGATTGCCCATAGAAAAACACCATCTGACTTGACCACTACTTCGTGGACTAGTGTATCAGATCCTGCGACGCGTTTTAGTCTCTCCTCGACTACTGTTTCGATGTCAAGTTGGTTGAAATATTCGAGGCTGATCCATTTGCCTTCGTCTAGGCTGAGGATAGGAAAGTGTCGACATGAGAAGATGATCTTGAGATTTCCAGGTACAATTCGGATCAGTGTTTCAAACATCTCTACAACCTCAACACCGACTGTTTCACCAAATTCGTCGAGAGCGTCAACGAGGATGATCACTCTAGCCTGCGTGGTGCATGCTTCCTTCAGTGTTTCAACCAAAAATCCTTCCAACTCGCGAGCCTGCCAGTCCCGCGACTCACCATCCATCGTGCGCTTATCCTCGAACGTCGAGGTTATTTGCTTCAACGATCGTGGGCAGGCCATGAGAAGTTGATGTAACAAAGATTGGAACAGGCCGACCTTGGATCTTTGCATGACCAAACCTTGGCCATACACCCAAAATGCTGCCATAACCCCGATTGACTCTCTGGATAGGCAGGTGTAGATGAACTTCATGAGAGTTGACTTTCCAGATCCTGGTTTTCCTCGAATCCAAAGTAACCTATTGGCGCTATTGCTCCAGTGGATGTATTCGGGATGTGCTAAGATCCAGTTGCAAGTTCCCTTTGCCTCTTCGATCATATCGAATCGATCTGCTACTTGAACACCTTGTCGGTGCAGAGAGAAGGATTGTAGGCACTCTGTATCATCTTTCAGCACATGTTCAGCTATTGGTACGATGTTTGGCATTCGTCTAACCTTGCTCAATTTGTGACAAGGTCTTCAGCTGTTTTGGTGCAGTAGCACTAAGAAATCGGCTTTCAATGATTTTTATCCCCTTGGTCGCCATTTCCATCAGTCGGGAGCTGACGACTCCGTAGTTCTCGTCTGATGGATTCTTGAACTTCACCATCTCAGAATGGGTATGTTCAATCGGGTAAATGTAGCGCTCGCTGTTCTGGCCATCTTCCCAGTGTCGGCCGTGTGTTGCAGACTGTTCGCTGACGAGGACCTCGGGCGTGCCGCACATTTTCCAGACTCCGTGGCTCATCTGAGTTACGTATTAGCCGATTTCACGTACCATGAATCTACTGTGAATGATTCATACTTCATATGCGGTGGGAGAGGGCTTGTTTTCATAGAAGGAGTATACTTCGGAATCTCGGAAATGGAAGCACTGGCGAAAGCTTCTAGACAGATCAAGTAAGACTTCAGACTCTTGACGTAGGGTTTCGATCAACATCCGATTTGGCTGATCGTTCACCATAGGGACTAATTTCGTGACGGCCATGCCTTGATTCGGAACTCCAAAGAAAAGGATCCCACAGATGCAGTTGAAGGTTTCCCGGTCCACGTCGTCGCATTTCGGCATCTGAACGATGGCCTATTGTTGTCAGTTGCCCATTAATTTCGAAAGATTAACCTCACGTCACCTTCTTCAGAATGATGCCACCCAAGCTATGGCCAATGAGTAACAGAGGTCTTCTTGGCTGAGATCTCCTAACGCCTTGTAGCGCATGGCGAAACTTGATGGCTAAGTCCTTTATGCTTTGTTTCGACTGACTCCCAACCAGCTTCGAATCGTAGCCATAGATGAAAATACGCGCGTCTGGAATATCGGAGGTAAGACTGTCACGAAGCCACATATAATTGTCGCCTTTCTTCTTGAACGAGCCAAAGGCATGACCTCCAAGACCAGACATGGCAACAATACTTTGTGGTAAATTAGAAGCTTAAAATAAATATGGGGTGATGTACTTACTCGACTTTGAAAGAGGCGCCATTCTCGTCGGAATGCAACGGCGTCATTCCCAAAAAATGTGTGTCCATGACAGGACCGTCACTCGAGCCATGCTTATATAATGACTTTTCATTGTCAGTGAGCAATAGATTCGCCGGTGCCTTGGAGAGGTCAAATGTAGCCGTTCTTCTCGATGACCCGGCCCCACTGGAAGCCAGTGATTTGACACGAATTTCAGTGTCATCATCCAGTTCTAGGCACTCTTTCACCATATGTTGTACGCCTTCTTTGTTTACGCTTTCTGGTAATCCCTGCAAACGGTAGGTTGTGTCGATGCGATTAGGCATGTCCGCTGCTGATGAAGTTGCACTGTCTGGACCATATCCATGCCGGGGAGCTAAGCTCAAGTATTAGTGAATGATAATATGCAGGAATATCTCTTCGACATACCATGTTCTGGGGTATATTTTGATGATGAAGCTGCAGCACGGAAGGCTTTCCTGAAAACGTCATGATAGAGTTCCAGCCTTGCTTTGCTTTGGGCAGGGTTATTTGCTGCCATTATCAGTCATGGAAGCGTAACGCATAAGCCAACTTGACTTGAGTGGAAGAGATCGTTATCAACGATAGGTTGTGGGCCTCATACGGGAGTGTGAGTTTCCAGGTGAGAAGGGAAAATCTGCGGCTGATGACCGGCTTGCGGGGTAATCCAGCCCTACTCTTTTGGGGGCCAATTAGGTAGACGTTGTCCTATGATTATTAATAAGAACGAATTAGAAGAACATCTTAAGCTCTACAGAGGGATATTGTAGCCGACGGCTAGCTTAAATTGAATTGTTTCATGCTATCGGTAGTTGAAGCTATCGTCCGGACGTGAATGCATAATTATTAACTCCATATTTACACCCGGATGATCGCCTCAACCACCTATTCATGTTCTTTTTCATTAGAAAACAAAGGAACTAACGCATACTTACGCTATATTCGAAGGCCCTGCTATTCATCGCGCTAGCCATCGGCTGCAGCACCCCTCTATACATGTTCAGTGGCCTGTACTTTCCCATGTCAGCCCGGGACCTAGTGGATGACACGTCGTCACGTGTAGGTCCGTTCGTCGGTCCACGGGCCGGGCCGGGCCTCACCTCCGCACTCCCTCCCCACAACTAAGCATGCCACTACGCCTACTTCTCCACGCCTACCTCGCACTCATCCTCGCCGCCATCGCCACGGCGCATCCAGACAACTCGTCGCTGCAATGGGGTCCATTCCGGCCGAACCTCTACTTCGGCGTGCGCCCGCGGATCCGTGAAACGGTGCTCATGGGCCTCATGTGGGCGCGCGTCGAGGACGACGGCCACATCGTCGCGCAAAGCAAGTCTAGCGCGCCCCGCGCTTCCACGCGCTAGTGACGGGTGACTGACAGCGGAGGCCAGATCTGCGGCACACGTGCGAGCAGAGCGACGCTATGGATGGCTACGGCTGGACCGCCTACGACCCGCGCATCGGCGGTTCCCAGACGATCCACGATCAAGCTAACGGCCTGGACTTGACTACCGATTTCGTCAAGGACGGCGCCAGCTGGGCCCTGCGCGTCCGCGGCACGCCTCGTTCGCATGTCGATGCTGATCGCCTGGCTACTGCGGTCATATTCTACCTCGCCGTTGACGCTGCTGGTGTCGTGTGCGCCCGCCCGCCCGATGCGCGTGTTGTTGAATGCCGCGCCGATGTCCCCGGGCTAGGTCCGTTCAAGCTGCACATCCGCGACGCGGTTTCCAAGCACGAGACAACCTCTCTCCACGGCTTGCATGTTGCCGCGGACGAGCTGTGGCAGGCGAAGAGTGAGTGCTGGCGTCTGCTCGACCTGCTCGGCTGTTGCTGACTTTCTGGCCCCCAGCCATTTTCCTCGATAAAGTCAATGCCATGAATGCCTCCGATACATTGGCGCAAACACACAATCGTGGAGAGGGAAACATGCAGTTTGTGCAGAAGGTTTTCAGAGGTGCTTTCGAGGTGCGTTGTGTTGCCGCGAAAAAGGACGAAGCTGACGGCTGTCCAGTTTGATATCGTCTTCTCTCCGGAAGCAGACCCGGATTCCATGCCGTGTACGTCTTGCACGCCCGCTACAAATCGCGCTGCTGACTTTTGCAGCTGCCAGTATCACGCACGCCCTCGCTGCTATCGATGCCTCCATCTCGTCTCGTTTCGACGCTGCCTTCTCCCCGCAACCGCCCTTTGACCGCGAAGATTACGCCAAATGCTCCAAGTCCCTGCTATCCAATCTTCTCGGCGGAATTGGCTATTTCTACGGTGATGCTGTGGTTGACAATTCCCACGCCCCCGAATACGATGAGCTCGATCTGAATTTCTGGGAAAAGGCAGCCGAAGCCCGCGCCAGGGCAACCCCGCAGAACATGGGGCCTTACGAGCTGTTTAGCCTCGTCCCGTCCCGGCCCTTCTTTCCCCGAGGCTTCCTCTGGGACGAGGGTTTCCACCTCCTTCTCGTCCTGGACTGGGACGCCGACCTTGCTATGGAAATTGTGCGTAGCTGGCTCTCCCTGATGGACGACGACGGATGGATCGCGAGAGAGCAGATCTTGGGCCCCGAGGCACGCAGCAAGGTGCCCCCCGAATTCCAAGTCCAGTACCCGCACTACGCAAATCCCCCCACGCTCTTCCTCGTCGTAGCCGCATTTGTAGACAAGCTCGCCGAGAGGTCCCCCTACTCGGGCACCCCCTCGCTCTACCTCGCCCATCCGCCCGAGGCCCAGCAACTCCTCGAAGAACTTTACCCGCTGCTCAAGCGCCACTACAACTGGTTCCGCAAAACCCAAGCCGGCGACCTGACGTCCTATACCCGCCCCGACTTCGCCCCTGAGGAAGCCTACCGCTGGAAAGGCCGCACCCCTGAACATATACTCACGAGCGGTCTCGACGACTATCCCCGTGCCCAGCCGCCCCACCCGGGCGAGCTCCACCTCGACGCTCTCTGCTGGGTCGGCGCCATGGCCGGCGCCCTGCACACGCTCGCCGAGCACATGGGCGAGGAGGGCGACGCTCGTGAGTTTGCGACCCACCACCACCGCGTCCAGCAGAACGTCGACGCCCTGCATTGGTCGGAGGAGAGCCAGACGTACTGCGACGCCACCATCGACGAGCACGGCGTCCACGCGCTCGCCTGCCACGACGGCTACATCTCCCTCTTCCCGTTCATGCTCGGCCTGCTCGACTCCACCCACGCACGCCTCCCCGCTGTCCTCGACCTTATCCGCGACGACACGAAGCTATGGAGCCCCCACGGCATACGTAGCCTCAGCGCGCAAGACGCGTTGTACGGCGCCGACGAGAACTACTGGCGCGGCCCCATCTGGATCAACATTAATTACCTCGTCGTTGCGCGATTGCTCGTAAGCCCGCCACCACCGTCCCCCACGCTCCCCTTCGTCGCGCTGACTGACTGACACTCCTCACAGGACCTCGCACAATCCCCCGGCAGCAGCCCGCACCAGCACCGCGCCCGCACCATGTACAACGCTCTCCGCCGCAACGTCGTCGACACGGTTTTCCGTTCCTGGCGTGAGACGGGCTTCGCGTGGGAGCAGTACGATCCAGACAGCGGTGCTGGCCAGCGGACGCAGCACTTCACCGGCTGGACCGCCCTGGTGGTCAAGATCATGGGGATGCCGGACCTCGCTAAGCCGCAGCAGCCGCAGCGTCCAAGGCCGATCGTGACGCCCAGGCGGGATTGGGGGTTGAGTTGGTCGGTTTGGTTGTCGGCGCTGGCGTTGGTGGGGTTTGTATTTAGGAGGGAGGTGGGGAGGGGAGTGAGGGTGGTGAGGCCGAGGGTGAGGGGGCTGTGGTGAGGTTGGGGTGGAGATGTTTATACCATGTAGATTGTATATTCCGCGGAAGTAATGTGAAATGATAATGAAGGATTGTGTGCTCCGTGTGACCAAATGGCGAACAGTACGGCGGGCTGTCTCTAGACTTAATCATTGAGCAAATCAGACAGAAGTGTGGCTCTATTGCGTCCGACGGGAAGGATTTGAAAATGGTAACCGAAGTGCCGGGTTGGCAAATCTCCGAGTCAAACGTAACATGCCGAGGCTCTCAACGTCTTTATATAGGTGATTGGAGTTGCCCAAATGAGGCCTGCATATGAAAGACTAAGGAGCATGTCCAGAACGGCTTAGTGGCGATTAGTAAAAAAGTCCTAGAATTATGGCAGTGGGAAGTAGGGAACCTTCAAGGTCACCATTAAATACGCGGACGCAGACAAATCCGTATGCACGACTGCACTACAGCTGCAGGTGCCCTTATCCCACCTGGGAAAAACATTTTGTATGGTCCGGTCGGAGTTTTCTCTAGACGTTTTGACGAGATCTGCGACGCAGCGAATAATTATTTGTGCGAAACATCATTGCTTCTGTCGACACCAATTGTTAACCACAGTAGATTCATTTACGCTGTCGTGCCCTTTTTACATCATACAATGCTTTCAATATTTATGAATTCAATTGAAAGAAATAGTAGTGTAAACATTCATCAAACCATGGTGTTTAACAACTCGGAAGTCTTATTTCTAGAAGCTGTAAGGAGTACTGGCCAAGTAGTTTAATCTAAATATCAGCGATGGGCTTGTATTTAGGTCCCAGTCCGTATCCTGATGCCTAAGTCTTACTTTTTTTCTTAGGATTCCCGGCCTGTCTTGCCCTCTCGTACCAAGTGTTTCTTGGCTGCAGACCCGTAGCCGAGCATGAGAATCCGGGTGTTTATACTTCGAGTACCATGTTCCAAAAATGACGACATATTCAACCCGAATACATCAAAGCTAAATCCCTGCGCGGCCCCTCTTTTCTCATGAAAATCGCCGTGCAATAGAGCTGAAAGTACTGCGACCATGACGGGTGCCAAGGCATTCTGCCTTGCCAAGTTGTCATCCTTCGGCAATCCCGAGTCGTACCACAGTCGGAAAACGGAAATCTCACTTCACGCTGATTGGCAGCCCGTAAGATTCCTCCTGGCAGCCACTCGAGGCGCAGTGCAGACATTCCAAATTCGGTTGGTCTTGGCGGAGTTGGCTGCCGTTGATTGGATAGGAGCTGAATCTGACATGGGGCCAAATGCGAAGCTTGATGCGGACTGAAATAAAATATACGCGTATACGCAGTTGAATCATCTCACTGTGGGAAGACCCGAATACAGTTGTGGAGGCGCAGGCATCGCAAGACGGATTTAAAGACAGTTGGATTGTAGCCCCTCAACATCATTACGCCTGACTGAATATCTCAACGCTTCCTTCTCAACCTCTCCTCCAATTTCTTTTTTTTTCCTTTGTGAAGTCTCTACCACTGTTGTTTCTCAGCGCGTTTCCACACAGAAATCCTTCCTTCCCTCCAATCCACCAGCAATGTCCGACGACCACCCCTTCTACAAATACGACCCCAACCGGAGCGCCGCCCTCGCCTACGCCATCATCTTCGGCGTCACAACCCTCACCCACATCTACCAATGCCTCCGGACAAGAACCTGGTACATGACGGCCTTCATCCTCGGCGGCTTATGTTCGTTTTTCCCCCCCTTCCCCTTCCACTTCCTCCCTCCCACCCCCAACTAACACACTCCCGCCCGCAGTTGAAACCGTCGGCTACATCGCGCGCTACATCTCGATCCGCGAACCGCGCTCCACCGCCCCGTACATCGTGCAAACCCTCCTCATCCTCATCGCGCCCGCCCTCCTCGCCGCGTCCATGTACATGGTGCTCTCCCGCATCATCCTCGTCACGCAGACCGAGTCGCTCAGTCCGGTGCGCCGCACGTGGTTGACGCGCATCTTCGTCGGCGGGGACATCGTGTCGTTCCTGGTGCAAGTCCTCGGCGGCGGTATCCTGGCTAGCGGGACGACGGGCGATAAGCCGGATGCGGACCGGATTAAGCTGGGGGAGAATGTCGTGATTGTGGGGTTGTTTGTGCAGCTGCTGTTTTTCGGGTTTTTCTTGGTGGTGGGGTTGTGGTGGAAGAGTCGGGTGGGGAGGAGGGGGATGGTGGCGTTGGCGGGGCGCGTGCCGTGGAAGAAGCATTTTGTGGTTTTGATGGTGGCGAGCGCGTTGGTGTTTGTGCGGTCGGTGTTCAGGGTGATTGAGTATGTGATGGGGGATGGTGGGTACCTGCTCGAGCACGAGGTGTTTGCGTACGTGTTTGATGCGGTGCTGATGGATGCGGTTATGGTGCTGTACAATGTGGTGCATCCGAGTGCCGTTACCAGGCCGTTGAAGGAGGTGCCGAGGGGTGATGTGGAGGAGGAGTATACGATGCTGCCGGGACGGCCGGGACGGGAGTACGAGGGAGGGATGGCTGGTGGGATGGGACCATATCATCAGTCTCACTAGAGAAGGAGGGTTCGTGTTGTGGGGATGCGTCAAACGGAGGTCAACTTTTTCGAGTGATACCTGGTGGTAATACTGTGGACTAGACGGGTTAATAGATTGTAGATATGACATTGTATATACGCTCAAAACGAACTTTTATATACTTATCCAAACGCTTGCTGCAGACGAAGACTGCAGCGGTCCTTGCCCGAGCTCATATTCCCGGCTGCAATCATCGTTGTCATCGTGGCCGACGCGAATCGTTCCGCGATTAATGGCTATTTACTTCGGTGACTATAGAATGGTATATGCGCCGCAGGTGGACGTGACTGACTGAGAAATATCTCTCGGTAGGTCGGTAGGCTAATAGTGGGCTGATAGGTAACGCAAGGCTGAAAAGGAAGGCTGCGGCTGGGGCTGTGTAGTAAGCAAGGGATCACATCAGGCTACCATCAGGCTAGGCAGCCACATCGCCTGCATGCGCACGCCGCTGAATAAGGTTCCAAATTCCGACTTCCAAACCATATTCAATTTAATCACAGCTACTAATATCTTCTCGGGACTGCTATTGCCCACAATAGGGATGTGGAACTCAGTTCTAGTAATCTTGCTTGCTTGAGTTTATGTACCAGATTTGGGTACTGATTGGCTAAAGTTTGGGTTTCCTGGTCCTACGCTGTTGAAGAACCCGCGACAAGTCGTTGGCATATGATATGCAAAGGTGCGAACCTTACATCTGGATATTGCGAGGATAGTATTAGTAGCCACGAGTGGAGGAATTTTGTCTTACCAAGGCTAATTTTCCACCGCCTCGCCAGCTGAATAGGTGGTTGTACATACAAGGCGGCGACCCACAATCTCGGAGATAAAAACCTGTTCAGCCCCCATTCAACTAAGGGAAACATGCAGTTCCAGCCTCCTCTACTCGATTAAGATCCTTTCGCGTTTCCGAACAGAGTATTTGATACTGCTAACGTCGAATCCCTTCCTCTGAAAGCATACGTATGGTGATCCATCTGACCTGAATTTGCCTTGCGGTAAAAGTCTCCTGCTGATTGCAGACCTTCTAGCCCCACAGTAAAGTCCTGAGCCTGTGAAGACTTAGTCAGACTTCTCGTGCAGCAAGATCGGCTAGGGATTGCAAGGCTGTACACTGCCACAATGGCTTCCACAGTTCACGAACCATCCTCACAGTGTTCGAGCATGACATGCGTGTACTATCCAAAGATACACCATGTTGTACAACGCTCAGATATGAGAAAGGTCAGACCGTCTGCAGAAAACTACGAGTTGCTTTTCCCTGGATCCTGCTCACACTGCTCAACATTGCGAATTACAATGGACGGGCTATGCCCTTTCTGTCAGCATCTACGGCTCCAGCATCTTTTCTATTGCCTGCGCGATCGGGAAACCGAAGTAGAGCCATGCTTGACCTTGGGTCGTCTTGCAGACCTTCGACTACGCTCTGGCTGCACTTTTTGTACTTTCATCCTTCGGGTGGTGCAAAAGGAATGTCAGACCAACGTCGGTGGTAGCGATTTCGTCATGCTATGGCTAAGCCTACTCGACAAAGTCTCGCAAGCGGACTTTGCTACTTCACCACTCTATGTCTATTTGAGCGATGCAAATGTTCAAGTCTGCAGCGGTTCTCAACATACGAAAATCGATTCATTTACGGCTGATGAGACTTGGTTTATTCTATACAAGCTTGATGCAGAGCTTCGTATACGTCGGAGAGGACTACCAGATGAACCGAATACGATGGGCCAGATCGTGAATTGGCAGCGACTCAGAACTTGGATAAAAGAATGCACGGATCACCACATTCACAACGACCCCATTCATCTACCCGGAGAGAACGTCTTGGAAGGTTTGCTTTTCATTGATGTTGAGAAAGGTTGTATCGTATCTGCCCCAAGCTCATGCAACTACATCGCTCTCAGTTATGTTTGGGGCAACCAGACAGGTGAGATGATCCAGACGACGAAGCGATCAATCGACAGCTTACGCAAAGTCGGTTCTTTAATGCACCACTGTATCCCTGCTACCATTAGGGATGCTATGGTTGTATGCCGCGTGCTTGGTGTACCATACCTCTGGGTCGACCGGTTCTGCATAGTGCAGGATGACGAATTGCAAAAACACGAACAAATACGCTCGATGGGTACGATATACTCCTGCGCGCTGTTCACGATTTGCGCCGCGGCAGGCGACAATGCAGATTACGGAATCCCTGGCGTCCAATCCAGACCGCGAGAGCAAGTTCGGCCTCGGACGTTCGCTTTTGGCCTCGAGGTAGTACTTGGAGGGCAAAATAATAAGTCAGCTTGGAATTCGCGAGGGTGGACTTATCAGGAGATGGTTCTATCCAGAAGGCGCCTCGTGTTCACCGATGATGAGGTCTTTTTTGAATGCAATGAGGGAGTCTCGGCTGAGGTCTCAACCCCCGTGGAACCTCCATCTCCTTATGTCTCTCTTGACGGGCTCGATATGAAGGTACAATGCTATATGGCCCATGTTTCGAACTACATCGGGCGGAATCTCTCGTACAAATCGGACGTTTACAACGCATTCGCCGGGGTTTGTGGCAGCATTTATCCGTCTAAGGACCTGATACACGGACTTCCAACTTCGGCATTTGATGAAGCAATACTGTGGGAGGGTTTGCACGCGCCGAACGCCGATCAGTGGCCCCGCCACAATCTCGAAAAAACTATTTATATTCCCAGCTGGTCTTGGGCATCCGAGTTTGGACATAGTGTATCATACGGTGATGACTTCCCAGTACTTGGGTCCTTCGCCAAATGGTCATTTGTGGAACGACAAGATCACGTTCGGGTTATAGAGTCAGTCGACACCCCAATGGAATGGAATTCAAATATAATCGGCTTATCTCACGATCGTCGCCTCTACTTAGCCCTGGCCTGGAGAGAACACCTTATCGAAAACGCCCCATCATTCACGATCTGCTGGGACCGACCCTTTAAAGAGATCTAGTCGCATGTCATCAAGGGATGGCCAACGTACCGCGAGTACTGGAAAGAAGCTCATGGAAGGGCACGAATTGAAACGAATATTCAAACAAAGCCGGTGGGAAGGCTACTTCTTCGGACATCAGTCGCCAACTTCAGGCTTGAGGCTCTCAAAGTGCGACCCTATATTTTCCACGACTTAGCTGAGTGCGTAGTATACTCAGAGGACAACTTTCCATGTGGTTTGATTCGTTTACTTCCCGAAGCTATCGAGAAAGAAATGCCGGAGACAGTAGAGTCTTTTCAAAAGTTCGGAAGAAGGAAAATTCAACTGGCAGCGCTTTCATGCGTATACTTCCGAGACTCTCGATTCCAAATGCTCTTTAAGGCGCACGATTGGCTTTCAACAGAAAAGAACTCAGAGAGGTACGAATATTCCATCGCTTTTATAGCTATGAGACTGAAGTTTGCTCTTAGTTTCCCTGACGACGAATCACTCTCTCATGTGTTGTCGGATGCGAGGGATACCGAAATGGAAGATTTATCGGGCTACCATGCGGAGTGGATCACTCCCAAGACGACGTATTATGATTCCACGAACTCTCCATTAATTCCGCCGCCTGGAATCAAAGTCATGATGATTAGCTGGCGAGGTGATGTTGCATACCGTGTAGGTCTGGGGGTCGTCTTGCTACGTCAATGGCATAAGGCCACACCTGCATTTCGGACAATAATTCTCGAGTAGAAAGGAGAGACAAGGAGGAATTGCGGCGGGGATTTTCTTTTGCCATGTACATGTTGGGCTTGAGATTGATGATAACAGTTTACTAGCGTACGCTGCGAATTGAACATTCTGCTAGACTTTGCCATTCATGGTGCGCACAAGGTGGCCAACAAACAAATACAAACAAATATAGCCTGTTATATTTGTTTGCTAGCCGGTGATCGTAATATTTGTTTGTTTGACTAATGTTTGTAAATAACTAAATATATTTGCGTGTTTGCTTGTAGATCACGTAATAATAGTATCATTTTTATTTTTACTACTTTAGAAAATTTTACAAAGACGCTCGGGAGACTGGATGGGGGGGAGGGGGGTAGCCGGTAATGTAAACACTATAAAAATTCTCACGATAATCCGTGCGTATACCTTTACGTTAAGAACCTATACATATAAGGTAAGTAGTCTAAGCTTAGCAACTAAGTAAATATATTTGTAAATATATGAATCGTTATATTTGTTTGCCTGCTTTAGAAAAATCGCCGTATTTGTTTGTTTGTTACAAATATAGAAACAAATATTCAAAAACATGTTTATTTGTTGGCTACCTTGGGTGCGCAGCAGCACACGGGGAATTAAGCATTTGTTTTAGAACGCGCATGCCTAATTTAGAAAGAGATCCGCTATCTGTATGGCTTTTGCATGAACCTGGTCGATCTCTTGTTTGTTTGGGACGAGAGCCTCGTGTTGCTCTGCAATACGAGGGATCTTGTGCAAATAAGGCAGGCAGCAAGAACAATTACTCCACAGCCAAGAACTTGGTCAGGTTATCGCCCTGGTGCACTGTTACCCCACAGTCGCCCATATAATGCCAGTGTTCGAAGCCGTGATGCCTTGTCACTAAACAATCATTTTGTTGCGTTGCTACTTTCGTTTAGCCTTCGCTCGCTTGAAGATGCTCCCAAAAATCGCTTTTCAGGGTGGCCTCATGGCGCTGCTCGTACAGAAAGCTGCAGCCCAAGTACGATGCGCCACTCCCGAACCCCCTAAAGAGCTGCTGGGGCATGCAGCGGAGATGAAAGCGCAAGAAAAGGCGATGAAAGATGCCGGCATCCAGCAAGCCCGGGCTCCCATCACAATCAATGCTTGGTTCCACGTCATCGCTGCCTCTGACGCCGTTGAGGATGCCAATTTGACGGTAGAGTATTTCTTCCCAACTTTGAATCGGTATCATCTAACGTTGTAAAAGGATGAAATGCTCCAAAACCAACTTGAGGTGCTCAATTCCAACTACGCTCCGCACGACATTCAGTTCAATCTTTCGGGCACAACCAGGACTGTCAACAGCAGTTGGTCTGACAACACCGATACGCTTGTCATGAAAACGCAACTCCGGAAGGGCGATTATGCCACTCTCAACTTGTATTTCCAGAGGGTAAGCTGATACGACTCGAAAATTACAATGGCCTCGGCTGACCGTTACGCAGAAACTCCCGGGTGACTCATCAGGGTATGTGAAACAGAAAGCCGTCTTTCGAAGGAGTTGCTCAACCGCGTTAGTTACTGCACCTTCCCCGGAATCGTTGAAGAGGGGACGCTAGACTTCTTCAACGACGGCTGCGTGATTGACGCCCAGACCGTGCCTGGAGGCAGCAAAGTCCCGTTCAACGAGGGGAAAACAGCCACGCATGAGGTAAGGAGTCCTTGAATCTGTTACGTTAAAGCGTTGCATTGATGTCTAACCACGGGTTCGTAGGTCGGCCACTGGTTTGGTGAGTCCCTCCGTTGTTCCTTCGCAGCATTGTGGCTGGAGAGTGGCTGACGCAGGAATCCTTCCCAGGTCTCTACCACACATTCCAAGGCGGCTGCAACGGCGGCGACGGTATCGACGACACGCCAGCTCAAGCAACCTACAGCGAGGGATGTCCCGTTGGTAGGGACTCGTGTCCGGATCTGCCTGGATTGGACCCGATTCACAACTACATGGACTATTCAGATGAGTGAGCTGTCCCCGCGTTCCCGATTGCGTTCGAACTTTCTAACACTCGGCTTAGCGCTTGCTACGAAGAATTTACTCCTGATCAAGATGCTCGCATGCGGTCCAACTGGGACTATTATCGTGCGGCCGCGCAGAGCAGTGAGTAGAGTCGAGGAACACGTTTTGTGTGGGGGTGTTTGGAACCGAGGGCTCCAGGCAAGCGCGAGGCGCTTATCAAGCTATCAATAAGCAAGATCGGACATGATTGGTTACTACGATTGGCCTAGCGCTGGGCTTGGCCGAACCAGGAGATCTTTCGGTTCTCTTTGGAACCCGTAAACCTTAATTGGGATAAACAAAACAAGCGGCTGAGCATCACTCCGGAAGTAGCAGTCTAGACCCCGCACTACAGGCAAGCGCACTTCAAGCTTATTATGACCCCGAGGCTGAATCGGTAATGCAATCCATCACAGTAGCACCAAGGATACTTGCAAAGTCAAACGGTCACCGGTGACTAATGAAATCTATGAATCACATGTCCTTCGGAGACATAAATGGCTTTTCGTAGGAATGTGCAAAAGTGATTTTCTAGTTACAGCCATCTTCTCTGCTGACGCTGCAGAGCTGAGTTTAAAGTTTGTCAAAGGAATAGTAAGCCACCCCGCCTAGTAAGGATTTACCCCGAAAATGCGTCTAACAGAGGCTCAGCAGACAGAGCAATTCACCAATCGCGTTCACCTCAGGTAGGACCTTTTCATGAGGGTGATGGCTAAGTAGGTCTGCGAGGCAACTTGACAAACGTGATGACTGGTCCAGCCCCTTCAGCGCGGAAAATGGGTAGGAATTTGCATACGGCCGCTATAGTGGAGTAGTCTTTGTAAGGAGAACTAGCAAGACAGTAGCAGAAATTCTGGCGTGGGTAAACTTACCGGAATTGACGTCTGTTTGATGAACAATTAGCTGGTTTAGATGGTGAGCCCTAAGATCAGGCTTTAGGAGTATGTCTCACCGCCAACAAAGTTATTGACCGCGTGATTGGTCACCAGATCTTCCGGACTGCACGTGAAGTCGAGCGTGCCGCCATTGGTGGCAAGGATTCTGAACGAGATCGAGTTGATTACGTCGACGTTTCTGCGCATTAGGAGGTCTTTCTTGATCTGGTATATCAACATCTGGGCCAGGGCGTTGGCAGTGAGGAGATCAGCAATTACTATACTGAAAAGCTCTATGTGTGAAGTGATGAGTGGGTGTTATGTTGAATTAAATAGATGGATTGACCATTATGATAATAGTACTATCAGGGCTGATGTATGAGAGTCCGTCTACGAATGTGCAGCAGCTTGTGATTGTGGTGTAGGATGAGATGATTTCCGATTTGCTTGAGATCTACCACGAGTGTCTGCGCAGGCTTTCATAGAAAGGAGTTGTGCGCTTTGTGGGTTCAACCAAAGTAATTAGTGCTTACACGAGCAGGGATTGCGTAGCTATGTATATGTGTGATCCGTGATTGTTTCGGAACAGACAGTTTAACAACTACTTCCTGCTTCAGTCGATACGTCAATTCCTTACTGAACAATGTCGAACAAGCCAGCCAAGAAGATCCATCTAGCCTAGTAAGTAACGGTCTAGGTCCTGCAACTAATGCAAATGCACATTAAGCTCGTTGAGCCCCCGGGTTGAATTGAGAACTGGAACAGATGTGCATTCATCACGGTGGTGTGGGGAAACTGTATCGCGTCGAAAAGTGATTAATGACTAGAAAGATACATAAACTACTGTTTTAAAGCATGGCTATAAGTTGTTTTTGTGGTTTTGTGGTAAACGATCAAATTAAAAGGCCGCCATATGCCACCCCCTCCAGCGGCTTTCAGAAGGTTGATAACAATGGATCCGGACTGCTGGCAACCAGTTTTGAAGCACGGAAGCGGGATGTTGGTAGTTATAGTAGCTTCTGCAGGGATGATTAGCAAAACCAAAGAAACATTCAATGCGGGTAAGCTTACGTCGACCCAACAGGATCGTTTAGCCCCAAGCCACAGTTTGCCGGTTGCTTTGTGGAAGTTCGTAGTCTAGACCATTATCACTTGCGGTCATCATCATCATCATCGTCGTCGTCGTCGTCGTCGTCGTCGTCGCCGCCGTCGTCACAGTCCGGGTCGTCGTCATCACAACAGTCGTCGTCGTCGTCGTCGCATCCATCTTGCCTCTTACGAACAGAGCTGGAGTCGTCATCGTCGTCGTCGTCGCAGTCCTCGTCATCCGGATCGCAGCAGTCCGGGTCATCGTCATCGCAACCATCATCGCAGTCGGGGTCGTCATCCGGACAATCTTGCCTTCGATGAACAGGGTTGGGGGAGCCCTTCGGATCAAACAGAACTCCCCTTGGCTGCGCAGGGTTGAGGGATGTTCCCTCTGGCTGGCCTCGAGGCAAAGCGACCAGGGGAGTGGCGCAGAAGAGCGCAGTGGCGATGATAGCGACAAACTTCATGTTGATGGAGATTGGATTGTGTGTTGAGCAGTTGAAGGGTTGAATCGAGTATGTATGAACGGATTGATGATTCTGGCAGGCTCAACAGGGCAATTTGCGAGTCTTTATATATGTGAATTAGATAGTGATTGTGGTTAAGATGGTAGGCAAAGCTTTAGCGTTACATTTACTGGTTAACCGGAATTGCCTGGGCGAAGGAATTGGGCATTGCGCCACTCGTATGCAAGGCAGCTAGTGGCTTGTAGACTGGGACCGCGGGGCTGCATGTATAGTCTGTGGCTGTGTAGCTTCACCGACCACATCCTTCTGGATCAACATGGCAATGTTTCTCCAATAACGCTTACCGAATACATAAGCTTCAGTAATTACCATGCAGGAGACGTCTTGTATCAATCTCAAAATGCACAGGTCCGAATTTGTAACGCTGTACAAAATCTGCGAAAGTTACTTGCTGCACTCTGACATTGGTTCAAAGTTCACGTAACGTCCATTGAGTATTTTTTTTTCTGTAACGAAAAAACGCTTCATCACCCATTCAGGGCTAACATCAGTACAATACCCTGAGGGAGCAGTATACACGTTTTTATCAGGAGAACGTAGAGGTTGTTAGTGCAGGAATTGGAACGGCGGACGAGGTGAGAGTCCTTGGATTTGGCGCTGCATTGAGAGCTGGCCATGGCGCTGAGCAATGGTGATTGCCGGGGCGTGTATGGTTGCTAGGGATGCGTTATGAGGATATCTCCGAGCATGGTCCAGGAGCGGAATCGCTGGGCAAATGCGGCGTGCGGAGGTTCTGATTGGCTGTAAGAAATGCACTCTGTCATTCGCATACACGAAAACCTTAAACCCGACTCCGAGGCCCTAAGCCCGACCCTGGGGAAGCTAAACCCGACCTCTTCCAACAGTCTGTTATTTGAATATCTATATTTTTCCTACAATATAGATCTATAAACCTGTTTACTATTAAAGCAGTATGAAAACAAAAAAAACTAATTGTAATTTCGCTACAATTTTCTTCGTGAGTCTCATTTTCAGGTCCTTAATGGAATTAAGTGCCAACACTACGTGAATCGTGATGGTCCAGGGCGTCTCAATAGCATAAGGGAAAATGCAACACTTAGTCTCCACCTTCATATCTCCACACCGATATCGGTACCCGCACTCCTTTAGCCGTCCCGGTTGTACCGGTGGGATACGAACGTATATAAATGACTGGGTTATATTCACGGGGCGCTCCCTGCAGCCGATCGCAGATGATGCAATCTAAGAACTCTATTACGACAGCTGAGTCTATCTCTACCACTCTAAACACTACAAACATGGTATACCAATGTAAATCTTGAATGGTTACTATCCTCCCATCTATGGAAAATCATCGGTGTTGACTATGATCGGCCTTCTTAATTGCAAGTTACTCCAGCTTTGTCAAGAAAGAATCTGAAATGTCAAACGCTGTGGTCCTTTCCGATTATTTTTATGTAAAATTGGCTTACTTCATAAAAAGTCCTACGATTTCTCAAAATTACTCCCCTGCCTTACTCTCGCCTTCCTCGGCTGAACTTTCCTCTCTTTGCGGCATTTTTCCTCTATAAGGCCCCCCTTGTGGCTGTGTACTTGACGAGCGTTTCGCCTTTTGCGGGGGCGTTTAGCATGTGGCTCTTTCGGCTGTAGGCATTCTCGATCCTGACGATTATTGGGGTTCTTTTTGGAGCAACGCGGCTGACCATGGATAGTGGCATTCGTCTGATATTCACAATTCTCGACAGTTTGTGATTAGCTTGGAGGATAAATCATCTGAAGAGGTTTGGCGAGAGGCCTCCAATCTTTGTCTTTGTTCGAATAATCAACATCCAATGCCGGCATTTTGAGGTAAAGTGGAGTCAACTGACTTTGTAGTCCTCGTGAAGTAGTACATTTCGTGATGCTACTAATAGTATGTAAATCTGAGCCAGCCTCTGGCGCATTACATAAGACATGCGAATGGTCAGGATTACACTTTGTGCCATCTGTTTTTCGAAAGAAACCTCTTGCCTTGAACGGCCCATCAAAGCTTCGCGTTCCAAGCCGCACGATCGGCACTTGGCAAAGGCTTGTCCTGCCCATCCCAGAAGAGCGGGCAGAGCTGGAACCATTTTTCTCTGCTGCAGTAGACGTGCACTGACCTCTTATGACCGAGATCGACGTACTTGAGAATGCTCAAACCATGGGCGTTCTCGTATGAGAGGACGGTTCCGTTGGTAGCTTTAGGCTCACCCACAACACACGGCGTCCTCGGTTCATCCAAGAAAATATAGTGGATGACGCCCGACCACCACGCATTCACTCTATGCGAGCCGCGGAACGTCGCATCACCGACGAGCGAATGCCGTCCTCTATCGTAATCGCCAGCATCGTAATGCGCGCCGTAATGATCCTCCTACAACCACGAGTCAGCACTGAACACCAACCTACCAGGGATACCCTTACCTTCGCCCAATACACCTCAAAATACGAAAACGGCGTCTCATCGAACCTCCCAAACAAACACAACACATGCTTATCCTCATGCAACCGCCGCAAGTACTCCCGATGCTCGTCCACCGTCCCCGTCTCGTTCCAACCCCGCGCCACCCTCGGATCGTTCTGCCACGCGTGAAACAGCGCCAAGTGCCCCTCGTCCCGCCAGTCCACGGCCACGAGCGAGAAGTGCTCGTCCAGGTGCGGTATGTACCGGCTGTACACGACCGACCCCGGCGCCGGCTTCGCGGGCCGCACCGGGTGCCGGCTGTACACCCGCTCCCGCGGGAACTTCATCGAGAACTCGTAGTCCTGCGGCAGCGGCGGATACGCGCTGGCGCCCTTCCGTACCGCAGCGCCGTCGGTCCCGGAGCCGAGGGCCCAGATTGGTCGTGGGCCGAGCGGGCTGCCGGCGCCTTGCCAGAAGGCGGCGCGGCGGATGATCAGTTCGTCGGAGGAAGGCGTGGACGTGTCTTCGTTGCCGGCGGCGGTCCAGGGGCGTGGGTGCGGTAGGGCGAGGCCGGTGCGGAGGAGTTCGGCGCGCAGGACGGAGCTGTCGGGGCCGAGGAGGGTGGCGCGGAGTTGCTCTTGCGTGGGGTAGATGACGAAGAGGGCGTGGATGGCGTTCCAGATCTGGGCTAGGGTTGGCGCTGCCACCGCCGCCGCCGTTGATGGCGGTGGTGATAATGCGTCGGCGTCATCGGCGAGGGGGGAGGTGGTGGTGGAGGTTGAGGAGGTGGTGGAGTCCCATCGGAAGGCGGTGACGGCGCTGCGGCGTGCTCGTGCCCACGGGCTGTTGTCGCTATCGGCGGGGAGCTGGTCGCGCGGCTCGTGCCATAGGTCGTCGAAGGTGAGGTGGGTGGAGTGGAGGGGCTCCGGGAGGGGCTTCCCGCCCGGCTTTTGGGTTGCCGACTTGACCAGCCTGAGTGCGCGGGGTGTCGAGCCGGGGACAACCTGGACTTGGTAGGCGGTGAGGAAGGGGTGCGGGAGCTTGATGACGAAGTTGGCGGCTGGTGATTCCGCCATGGTTGCCGAGACTAGTCCGGTGATTTTGGCAAACAAGAGTGAATGGGGGATAAGAGTTGGCTAAGCCGAGGAGTATTAGGTGCTAATAGCTTTGTGTTAGGGCGTATAAATATATCAGAAGCTCTCTCTGCTCATATGCCGAAGTGCGAGCTTGCCGAGCCGACGTTCCGCTGGCAGCGACAATATGGCCACCCGCCTTCGAAGACATCCCTCCGAGAGCGGGGACAACGGGTACTGTGATGTCTGAGTCGTATGAGACGGTGCGCTCCCTGTTGGTGTTTGGCACGATTCCGCAATTGGGGTGAGAATGCGCCGGTAGAGGAATGCGCTAATCATTTCGTATCCTTCAGGTCCTCCAGCCAGGTCAGGGTCAGTGCGGAAGCCTTGCAGGGTCACGGTTTACTCCGGAGTGGCACTGTTTGTAGGTGCAGTATAGGGCTTTGTGGAAGCTGTGTATTGCGTGCTTGCGAGAGCCAAGGATAAAAGGGTCATGCAACCAGGAATGAACCACCCCATAATCTCTCAGGAACATGGCAACCGAACAGCCCCACCCTCCAGTGCAACACTGCATCGTTTCTTTTCCTACGCCTCAGATTCTCCTCATCACGTTGAATAGACCAAAGCAGCTCAACTGTATCGACACGCACACGAGCAAGCAGATTCAACAGTTATGGAGGTGGTTCGATGAGAATCCATCCCTGCTGATCGGTATCATAACTGGGACAGGGCGAGCCTTCTGCACCGGGGCTGACCTGAACGGTATGCACGCCTCTCGGCTATAAAAGCGGGAATTTCCGACTAACATGCAGTGGCTTTTTTTTTTCTTTTCAGAATGGAACAGGCTGAACGAATCCGGGCAGATCTCGCCGATGGACGCTCCTGGGCTCGCCGGGCTACCGCGGCGAAGGGGCAAAAAGCCCGTCATCGCGGCCGTCAACGGGATCTGCATGGGCGGTGGCTTCGAGATGATCGTCAACTGCGACCTGGTGATCGCGGCGCGCAGCGCAGTTTTCGCCCTGCCCGAGGTCAAGCGCGGTATAGCGGCGGTGGCGGGATCCCTGCCAAGGCTGGCCAGGATCATTGGTAGGCAGCGGGCGATGGAACTGGCGCTGACGGGCCGCACTGTGACTGCTGGTCAGCTCGAAGTGTGGGGCCTCATCAACCGCGTCGTCGAGACCGAGCCTGTGGCTGCCGCCGTGGAGCTGGCCAAGGAGATCTGCGGGAATAGTCCGGATGGTGTCATCGTCAGCAAGGAGGGCATCGAACTGGGGTGGGAGAAGGCTAGCGTCGAAGACGGCAGCTCGCTGCTCATTGAGGGATGGTACGGCAGGCTCATGGCAGGGCAGAATTTTAAGGAAGGAATCAGGGCGTTTGCAGAGAAGAGGGCGCCACAATGGCTGCCGGCGAAATTGTAGGATTTCGACAGGGATCTCCGCGGAACCAGACCGCGGGCAACGCGATATTCAGGGCGGGCCAGTTTTAGCCGCTTCTAGAAAATCTAACGAAGGAGACGTACTTTTCTTTCGAAGCCGATTTCATTATCAGTCTGTAATTGGAAGCGCTTTGCTTACGGGCGTATTCAAAGCAAGTGGATTTTCTGACCGCCTCTCTCGGTGCGTTTCGCGTAGCTCAGGCACAAAGAGGTCGGTCCCGTGGGAAGGCGTGATCTGTGGATCTTGATGGAATATATCCATTATTTTTTTAAGCGAGTCAACGCCATCTCGGAGCAGACGGAGACCGCGGAGAGGGGCGGCGTGCTCCGGTCCCACACGTTCGCTTACAATTGTCGATCAAACGGCGGGTGGAATACTCTAATCAGATGGTTTGGAATGGTGCAATAGGCGGGGGATTATCTGATTGGTCTAATCTGATCAGGCGCCAAAAATCTAATCAGATCCTTTCGTATTCCGGCAGGAGCACGACCCCGGTCGGGCCCGACGGAGTCCGGATCTCTCTTTCTCTTTCTCTTTCGTGTAATCCATCCAAATATAACCAAGGCATCCCTCTCGACACCCTCGGCCTTTCGGCCTGAAGGGCATCCAACATGGCACTTAGCGCACGGGCAGACTTCGCTATCCCATGTCGTCTTCCCGTCAACACCTTCCCAACTGCCGAGATACGAGGACAAAGGACACTAACGACGTTACATATGATCCATTCTGTGCGGAAATGCGCGCACTTTGCCAAGAACAGGAACGCCTGACATCAGGAACAACATCGCCAAGCGCGGTAGAGGAGGGCGATCTCGGATGAGAGCTTGAGCATGCAACCCTCAGGAAAAAAATCTCTCCGGCATGTGGCAGGCGAAATCGCCGCGGCTTGATTTTTTTTCCCGCTTAGAAAAAGGCGCAGTAGCCAGTCATCTTATCTTAATCCATCTTATCTGGATCCATCATCTGACGGCGGCCACCAGCCAAGCCACCATGCAGTCTAACGACAACCTCCCGGTTGCCGAAGCGGTAGGAGGCACGTACGCAGGACTGTTGCAAGAGTCCTACATTCTGCCGTCGACGAAGGTTCCAGCCTTGCATCCCTTTCACACGGATGCTTCTGACGAGCGGAGTCATGGTTCAATCCGAAGACTCTCACTACGTGGAATTGAATCATCGGGCAAACGAGATGTGGCTGATGACGTCAGAAAATATGCGAAGGCCGTCATGGCGTTCACCGGGCTGGACGATATTGCATTCCGCCTCGTGATAAACGAATGGAAGGGAATTGTGCACGCTGTGGCTGAAGAAGGACCTTTAAGCACTTCTGTGAAGGTGTTTGGCTTGAACTCAGCTACTGACCAGCAAGTCAGTGCACACACGGACTTTGTGCTGCACTTCAACACGTCAAAGCAAGACCAAGAATGGAGAGACGACAGGGTGAGTTGACAATATGTTACTCTTTGACAACGATCTAATTTCAACCAGGCAAAGTTTGTTCTGGAGCTGTCACTGGATGGCCAATCAAACTCGGTGTCATACGATACGCAGTTGATCCCAGAACCAGCCGTTCCGAGCATCGTACACGCTTTCGAGAGCTTCATGCTCGGACTGGAGGACGATAGCAAGCAGTTGCTTTCGATAACCAATTTCCCTCCCTTGACGACGCCGCCCCAGATCCCTCAAGATGGAATCCAGACACCAAGCGTCCTGCTGCACTCAGACTTCGAGCGGCGCGCAGCTGAGACTCCCGACCGGCCAGCACTGGATTTCCTACATGGAGGACACCACACAATCCTGTCGTATGCGGAGCTGGATGCGGCGGCAAACACGTTGGCCGCTCAGATACTGGAAAAGCTGGGTCAGCCCAGGAAGCAGCCGGACATCCTCCCGTTCTACCTCCCCCCGTCCCCGGAGCTCTACATCTCATACCTGGGCGTGCTGAAATCGGGCTACGGCTTCTGCCCGCTCCCGCTGGACGCCCCGGAAGAAAGACTGAGGGACATCTTGGACGACCTCGCCCCACGAGCCGTCCTGGGCAGCGGCGCCGCAGAGACGCGCCCCAACGCCCTGCATTCACTGGCCTGGATCGACGTTGCGCAGGTGATCCGGACTCCCGCCAAACCTCAAGCGCAGCACATCGACCCGGCCGACGTCGCCTACGTCATGTACACCAGCGGCTCAACCGGCAAGCCAAAGGGCGTGCAGATCCAACACCACGCCTGCACCTGCTCCATCCGCTCGCACGCCGCAACCCTCCCCCTCTCGACCAACCCGGACAAACCATCCCGCTGGTTCCAGTTCGCCGCCTCGACCTTCGACCCCTCCATCATGGAGATCTTCGTCACCTGGTCGTCCGGCGCGACGCTGTGCAGCGCCGACCGGCAACTCACGCTGTCCGACCTGGAAGGCACGGTGACCGCGCTTGGCGCCACGGTGATGATGACGACGCCCAGCGTGGCATCGCTCCTCCGTCCGGCAAAACTCCCCACCCTGCGCAGCCTGTGGACGATGGGCGAGGCGCTGACGCGGAAGGTGATTGAGAACTTCGCCGTTACTCCTGCTGTTTCCCCCACCACTTCCCCCACCCCTCCCCCCAACGTCGATGCTGGACCGCTGGGCCTCGCCAACGCCTACGGCCCCACCGAAGCCTCCATCAACTGCACTTTGTTCCCCGTCCCGCGCGGCTTCCGCGGCTCCGTCATCGGCCCCGCGCTCCCCACGTCCTCGCTCTTCGTCCTCGATCCCGCGTCATCCACGCCAACGCCCGTCCCCGCCGGCTTCGCGGGCGAGCTCGCCATCGGCGGGCCGCAGCTGAGCGCCAGCTACCTCAACCGCGCCGCCGAGACGGCGGCCGCGTTCGTGGAGAGCGAGGCGTTTGGGCGCGTGTACAGGACGGGGGATCGGGCGAGGTTGGTGTGGGGGGCGGGTGGCGAGGTGTTTGTGGAGTTCCTCGGACGCATTTCTGCGGGCCAGGTGAAGTTGAATGGGCGGCGGGCGGAGTTGGGGGAGATTGAGGGCGTGGTGGCGGGGGTGGAGGGCGTGAAGGACGTTGCGGTCGGTGTGGCGAAGCAGGGGAGTGCGCAGGTGGTGGCGCTGGTCGTGCTGGCGCCGGGATGCCGGGCTGGTAGGACGGTTGAGGCGTGCCGCGAGCAGGTGAGGAAGCGGTTGCCCGACTTTATGCGTCCTGCGTACGTCGAGGTCGTGGCGGAGCTGCCGAGGCTGCCGTCGGCGAAGATTGATCGGAAGCGTGTTGCGGTGATTGCGCAGGAGGTCGTTGAGGATGCCGCTGCTCAGGCTCCGGCTGTGGTGACACAAGCAGTCGACTCCTCAGGTGCTGGATCGGAGCTGTTCACGCTTGTCCAGGGCCTTATTGCTGAAGCTGTTGGCACTGATGCGGCACAGGTGCCGGCTGAGGCGAATTTGTTCTCGCTGGGCCTCGACAGCTTGCGCAGCATGGCTTTGCTGCAAAGGTTGCGGGAGAAGCTGGACGTGTCTGTCTCTGTTGCTGAGATCCTACAGTGCCGGACGGCGGCAGGTGTCGCGGCACTCCTGGCCGAGAAGCAGGCTGATGTCTCGCCGTCGACGGCTGTTGTTCTGGGCGAGCGTCAGCGTCAGCTCGAGAAGTTTGCCCGCGACCACAAACAGGACTGTGCCAACTACCTTGACTTGGCGGACGATGAGGTGGAGGCCGTGTATCCTCCTACGGCTACGCAGTCTGGCATGTTGGCCAGCTTTGTGCGGAGCTTATCCAAGGATGCGCCGTGCAGGACTTACATCAACCACTCCGTCTTTGAGATACAAGAAGATGCGGATTTGGACAAGCTGAAGTCGGCCTGGGAGTCTGTACTTACCAGGCATGAGGCATTCCGGACCGTCTTTGTGCCGGTCGACGATGACATGGCGCCGTTTGCGCAGTGCATTCTTGCCCCTCATTCCACCAAGGCGCAGATCACTTGGGGAGTCGGAGATGTCCCGGGCACAACTTCAGGCCAGCACATCCAGGATGCCCTGCGCCGCATTGAAAGCGACATTTCTCTCGAGGACCCGCCGTACCAGCTCACCTTGTTGACCTCGACAACGCAACGGGTCATCATCGTCAGCCTCTTCCACGCCATTTTCGACGGTGGCTCTTTCCAGCTCCTTCTCGATGAAGTCGATGCCGAATACCGTGGAGAAACTGCGCCTCTTCGCACATCGCTGCGCAAAGCTGTCGATATGCACCACCTGGCCGACCACGACCAGCATGGCGTTTTCTGGTCCAGATACCTGGAAGGGTTGAATCCGCTGCCCTTCCCCAACCTAACCGGTCTGCGGCCCGAAGCCAGAACTGGACTCCCGCAGACCCACCAAATCGAATCAACGGTGCCTCTGACGCAGCTCCGAGATGCTGCGAAGGCGATGGGTACATCTGCCCTAGCCGTTCTGCAAGCAGCCTGGCTCGTGGTTCTGTCGGGCTATACTGGCTCCGCTGACAACGTCGTCTTCGGCAGCGTCATCTCAGGGCGTTTCGACAAGGAATTGGAGGTGTGCATGGCGCCCACCTTCGCCACCATCCCTGTCAGGACCCCAGTGACGGAGATGGAGCGCATCACGTTCGTCGAAGTTGCGCGGAAGTTGGCGCAGATGAACGCCGAGTCCTTGGGCCACCTGCAGGCCAAGATTGGAAGCATCACTTCGGCCAGCGGCCAGCTGCCGTACGACACGCTCTTCGCCTTCCAGGAGTTCGGCGTTGCGGGCGAGGAGAGCAGCATCTGGAAGTCGATCAACTACCCGCCCATGGCCAACGATTTTGCAGTCATGATCGAGGTGTGGCCGAGCAGCCAGGGCGCCATCACCCTGAAGGCCACCTTCACCGACGCCCACCTCAACCAGCAGGGAGCCGACGTCATGCTGACAGAGCTGAACGACATCCTGCACCACATCCTCTCGCACCCAGACCAGCCCTTCGTCTCCGGCCTGTCCGCCCCACGCGCCTCCCTGCTCTCCACCCACCCCGCCTCCGAATCCGGGCTGCAAAGGGTCGCCGACGATACCTCTCTGCTGCACTCCCAGCTAGAATCCCACGCGTGTACCAATCCCTCCGCCACAGCGCTGGTCTTCGTCACCGCCCTCGAGCCCACCCTCGAGCAAATCACATGGAGCTACTCTGAACTCAACCAGCGCGCCTCCGCCTTCGCCGCCCAGCTCCGCGCGCGCTTCGGCGACCTCCGCGGCGTCTACGTGCCGCTCTGCCTGGAGAAGAGTCCCACGCTGTACGTCGCGCTGCTCGGCATCCTCAAGGCCGGCGGCGCGTGGTGTCCCGTTGACCCGTTCTTCCCGGCCCGCCGCCGCCACGACCTCATCCTCCGCACGCAGGCCCCCATGGTCGTCGTTGACGCTGGAAAGCCCGAATTGGCAGACGGCATCCCGCGTGGAGTCTGGAAAATTGAAGTGAACAACCTAGGCGAATGGACCGATCCGCCCGCCCTCCCGCTCCCCCTCAACGCTGAAGACGAAGCGGCTTCGCTGCAGGCCACCCCCGACTCCCCAGCCTACCTCATCTGGACCAGCGGCACAACCGGCCAACCAAAGGGCGTGCCGATCCACCACCGCGCCGCCGTCGCTAGCATGACATCCCTCCAACGCTGCGTCCCGTCCAACCCCTCGGGGCAGCCCCTCCGCTGCATGCAGTTCTCGCAATTCACCTTCGACGTCTTCGTGCAAGACCTGTTCTACACCTGGGGCCTCGGCGGCGCCGTCGTCTCGGCCGCGCGGGACGTGATGCTGTACTCGTTCGCCGCGCTGGCGACGGCGACGGACGCGACGCACGCGCACCTGACGCCGGCGTTCGCCGCGGGCGTGCCGCGCGCGAGCTGTCCGACGCTCAGGGTTGTGACGTTCATCGGCGAGAAGCTGCCGCAGCATGTGGCGGACGACTGGAGCGGGGAGGGCATCGTCGCGTTTAACACGTACGGCCCCGCTGAAACGACCGTCGTCTCGACGCTCGCGCAGTTCGCTGGGCTGGGTGCGGATAGCCGCGTCGCGGCGTCGAATGTGGGTGTTGCGCTGCCGACGCTCGGCACGCACGTCGTGAACCCGCGGGATGCCGACCAGTTGGTGCTGCGCGGTGCGGTCGGCGAGCTGGCGCTGAGCGGCCCGCAGCTGGCGCGGGGCTACCTCGACACCCCGGAGAAGACGGCGGCGGCGTTCGTGTGGAGCGAGGGGCTGGGCTGCGCGGTGTATAGGACGGGCGACGAGGTCCGCGAGTTGCCGGACGGGTCGATCGACTTTGTGGGCCGCGCGGATGATCTGGTGAAGTTGGGGGGGATAAGGGTGGAGTTGAGCGAGATCGAGTGGGCGTTGAGGGGGTGCCACAGCGAGGTCACGCAGGTGGCTGTGCAGTATCTCAGCCGGCCGGACCGCGTGGCGCGGGTGGTGGTTGCGTACCTGGCCGCGCCGAAGCTGGCGGTTGGCAGCAGCGGGCTGGTTGTACTGGGCCCCCAGGCGGCTGAGGTGGCCAGGAAGGCGCTGGAGGTGGCGAGGCTGGAGTTGCCGGAGCATATGATTCCTGGTGTGTTCTTGGTCGTGAGGGAGATTCCGAGGACCAGGAGCGCGAAGGTAGATCGCGATGCGCTGAGGGTGGCGTATGAGACGGTCGATCTGCAGGCGTGGGAGGAGATGCTGAACCCGTCTGCCGTGGCGTCGGAGGCGGTGCCTTCTTCAGCCGCTGCGGGACGGTCCGAGGCGGAGCTGTTCGTCATGGGGAAGATCCAGGACTTGACCGGCGCCAAGGTCGAGGCGATGAACAGAGCGAGCAAGTTGGCTGCGCTGGGCGTTGACTCTATCGGCGCGCTGAGACTGGCCGCCAGGCTGAAGGCTGATGGCTATAGCGTTTCGGTGGCCGATATGATGGCGTCTAGCACCGTTCAGGGCCTGGTGACGTTGGTCGAGAAGGCGTCCTCGAAGAGCCAGGAGAAGACGGCGGGAGACAGACTCCAGCAGTTCCACAGCAAGTGGGCGCCGAAGCTGCAGGAGAAGGGAGTGCTTGGCAGGTTCCAGGTTGCTCCGGCTCTGCCGCTTCAGGAGAGCTTGTTGAGCGAGACGATGCAGAATGCGGAGTCGTACTGGAGCAACCACGCTTTCGAACTGAAGGGCAGCGTTGAGCACGCAGAAGTGCTCGAGGCATGGGCACAGGTCGTTCAAAACAACGACATCCTCCGCACCAGCTTCTTCCCAACGGCCGAGTTCGACGATCTCATGCCCGACGATTCCACCCCCTCCTTCCTCCAAGTCATCCACGACGACACGCCTGTAGACTCCAAACAGATCTCGATATCCCCAGGAAGCTTCCTCGACGCAGCAAAGAAGCGCGCCTCCGCCATCGCCGCCGACCGCCAGCAAACAGGCTTCCGCACCCCTCTCTCAGCTATCACCATCTTCGACGACGGCGCCACGTCCACGCTGATGCTCACCCTCCACCACGCCATCCACGACGGGCCGGCCATGCAGTACCTCTTCCACGACCTGGAACGCACCTGCCTGGGCCGCAGCTCCGTCCCCCGTCCGCAGTGGCGCCAAGCGCTCAGCCTCACGCCCTTCATCGCCGCCCAAAACCCGCAAGCCACGCTCGACTTCTGGAAGAAAGAGCTGGACATCTTCTCCGGCGGCGACGCCCGCACCTTCCCCGACCTCTCCGGCCGCCGCAACACCGCCGCCGACACCAAACCGCAGTTCCTCGACTGCACCATCAACCTGTCTGAATCCGTCTCTTCCCTCCTCGCCCTCTCCCGCACCATCGGCGCTGGCTCCGCCGTGTCGGCCGTCCGCGCCGCCTTCGGCTGCACGCTGGCAGAGTACCTGGAGAGCCCGGCCGTCTTCTTCGGCGAGACGTTCTCGGACCGCGTCATCGATCCGCAGCTGGCCGACGCCGTGGGCCCGCTGATCTCGGTCGTGCCGGTGCCGTTCCACGCGGAGGGCAGCGCGCGCGAGGCGATTGCGAGGCAGGCGGCCGTGGTGGACGAGTCGGTCAAGCATCGCCACGTGCACCCGCGGACGGTGAAGAGGCTGGTGAATTGCCAGCCTTCGCAGCCGCTGTACTGTGCTATGTTTGCGTATCATCCGGAGAGTGTGGAGGAAGAGGAGAAGGAGGAGAGCACGGTCTGGAGGCAGTTGGATGAGTTTATTCCGCTGACGGTGGAGCATCCGATTGCGCTGAATGTTGAGCAGCGGGGCGGGAAGCTGCAGTGCACTTTCTCGGCGCTGGACTCGGTCATGAACAGGGCCCACCTCGAGCTGTTCGCCAGGCAGGTCGATGCCCTGGTCAGCGCCATGGTGCAGCGGCCAGACCACCCCGTGGCAGACCTCGCAGAGTTCTTCCCCAAGAGCCTGTTGTCCGTGGTGGAACCTGAGGTCACCGATGCCATTGTCAAAGCTCCTGAGCTGCCTCCGACGCACTGGCTCGACCACTGGGCGAACGAGCATCCTGACTGGGTCGCCCTGGAGATCGCCAGCGACATCAGCGAGGACGGCGTCACGTCCCAGTCCTGGACCTACAAGGACGTCAGCCTGATGTCCGACCGCATCGCCGCCTTCATAAGCCGCGCCGGGCTGTTCAGGCAGATGGTCGCCGTGTGCATGGGGCGCTCGTTCATCGCGTATGCCACGGTAGCGGCCATCTGGAAGAGCGGGAACTGCTACCTGCCCGTCGCCGAAGACCTACCACTGGAGCGTCAAGCCCTCCTTCTCCGCGACAGCGGCTCCGCCATGCTCTTCACCGACACGGCCTCCATGTCGTCCCTCCCTGCTGTCTCTGCCGACTGCCGCGTCGTGCTGGTCGACGACGAGGACTTCGAGTCCAGCTTGCCAGCCTCGCGTCTCGAGCAGCAGCAGCAACCAAGCAACTCCCACCCCGACGACAACAGCTACCTCCTCTACACCTCCGGCTCCTCGGGCACCCCCAAAGGCGTCCTCGTCTCCCGCGGCAACCTCTCCGCCTTCACCGAAGCCCAGTCCGACTTCATCTGCCGCGAGGTGCCCGACACGCGGCGCCTGGGCGGCACGGGCAAGTACCTCGCGCACGCCAGCCGCGCCTTCGACGTGCACATCTGCGAGATGGTGCTGGCGTGGCGGCACGGATTGGCCGTCGTGACCGCCCCCACGCGCGCCGCGCTGCTCGACGACCTGCGGCTGGCGCTGGTCAAGCTCGGAGTGACGCATTCGGGCTTCGTGCCGTCGCTGCTGGACCAAGCCGGACTGGAAGCTCAGCACGTACCGCAGCTGCGCTACCTCGGCGTCGGCGGCGAGAAGATCTCGCAGCGGATTATTGACGAGTTCGCGAAGAGTAAGGAGGTCGCGCTGGTCAACGCGTACGGCCCCACCGAGGCCACCATCGGCATCTCTTCCATCAACGTCACGCCGCAGACCAACGTCCGCAACATCGGCAAGGTCGTCGGCAACGTCCGCGCGCACGTCTTCCGCCCCGGCACGACGGCGTACGTCAAGCGCGGGCAGGCGGGCGAGCTGTGCGTGACGGGCGACCTCGTCGCCAACGGCTACCACCAGCGGCCCGATGCGAAGGGCTTCGTCGAGTACGCGGGCGAACGCATGTACCGTACCGGCGATATGGTGCGGCTGATGGCCGACGACTGCATCGAGTTCCTCGGCCGCAGCGACAGCCAGGCCAAGGTCCGCGGACAGCGGCTGGAGTTGGAAGAGGTGTCGGCCGCCGTGGCCAAGTGCGCGGGGGCGCAGGTCGACGTCACGTCGCTGGTCATTCCGTCGCCGTCGACCGGCCGCCCGCAGCTGGTGACGTTTATCAGCCGTGCGGGGATGAAGCCGGCGAGGGCGGATGCGGCGCCGCCGGTTTTCGTTGTCGAGGAGTATCGCGAGTGGGCGCCGAGGATTGTGGCTGGGTGCAAGAATGTGCTGCCGCCGTATATGGTGCCGAGCTATATCATCCCGCTTACCTTCATTCCGATTCAGATCTCGGGCAAGGCGGATGTGCGGAAGCTGAGGGCTATCTACGAGGCTATCCCGCGCGCTCAACTGGTAGGAGGCAAGGGAGCTGCACAGGCAGGCAGCGTGGTTGTGGATGCCTCGGCTCAGCGGCAGCTCAATGCGGCCGAGACGAGGGTGAGGGATGTGCTGAGGACTGTCGTGCCGTTCGAGCCCGGAGAGATCTCGCCTGCTACCAACATCTTCGACCTCGGCATCGACAGCTTGAACGCCATTGACTTGTCCATCAAGCTCCGCAAGGCTGGCTTCACTTGTTCCGTGGCTGATGTACTCAGCCGGCCGCTTCTATCTCAACTTGCTGAAATTCCCTCGAGCGGACAGGAAACCCAAGCAGTGGTGGCTCAGGACAACTCCGAGTCTCGAAAGAAGCTCCAGGCACTCGACGCTGCTTTCCGCGCCCAGAACAACAACCCCAAGCTGCCGAACGCCTCTATCCAGGCCATTCGTCCTTGCCTTCCACTTCAGGAGAGCCTGGTTGCCAGCTCTCTGAATGACGACACCAAGTCCCTCTACGTCAACCATATCGTTTTGAAGCTCGCTCCTTCCATCGACATTCGGAGACTGCATGATTCTTGGCTTGATTCCCTGGCTGATGTTGATATACTGCGCACCTGCTTCGAACAACTGGACGGCACGATCGTGCAGGTGGTTCTGAAGCCGCGTGCCGTCGCTCTTCCGTGGAATGATATTTCCCACGGATCTTTGTCTGAGAAGCAGAAGGAGATCTCCGCGGACATTATTGAAAACATCCAAGTTCGCCCGCCGTATAGGCTCGCTACAACCGAGGGCCTGCTCATGATCTCAATTCACCATTCTTTGTACGATGCCGTCTCGATGAACCTCATCTTGAGCAGCGTGTACGCTCACTACGAAGGGCTGTCTCCTCAGCAACAGGGCGACATGGAGGCTCTCTACACCTACCTGCTGCAACACGACCTCAAGGAAGCCGAGACGTTCTGGAAGCAGTATCTCCAAGACTTCAGACCGTCTTACATCTCTTCCAAACCACGCAGTGAGGGCCAACAGCTGCGGATCGTCGAGCTGTCTCTGTCAACCAAGCTGTCTTCGCTGTCCAAACAAGCATCTCGAGCCATGGCCACTCTGACCTCCCTGCTCGAGGCGGTGCTCGGACTGACCTTGGCGCAATCCGTCGGCACCGACGACGTGACGATCGGCCGCGTCTTGGCTGGTCGTGCCATTCCAGTGCCTTCTACCGACGCCCTAATTGCTCCACTCGTCACTACTATTCCCTCTCGCATTCGTTGTGACGGCCAATCCGCAGCCACGGTCCAGGACGTCATCGCTGCAGTTCATAACAACAGTACTGCATCGCTGGCCCACCAACACACGCCTCTCCGCCACATCCAGCGCTGGGCCGGCTGCTCCACTCCTCTTTTTGATGTGCTCTACTCTTTCTCCCGCGCAGCATCCGAAGAGATCCCAGCATATGCAAGTGCATGGACCGAGCAGGAGGCCAGCGGGGGAATGGCAGCCGACTACCCTCTCGCCATTGAAGTCGTCGCCGACTCGTCGTCTGACGTCGTCACTCTCCGTGCTGCGTCTACCGATGCATTTGGCGATGAAGGCAAGACTCGCACGCTGCTCGAGAATATCGATCTCCTCGTGCAAGCATCAGCCGCAGCGGATGGGCTCAAGATTGCCGATCTGCACATCCATGGCGCAGCGAGGACCACTAACTCCGCAGCGTCCGACAATCAATGGGACGAAGATACCTGGTCCCCTCAGGCACAAGTGATGAGGGCCTCTGTTGCTCAGCTGTGCGGCCTGCCACAGCACGAGGTCACCAAAAACGCATCCTTCTTCTCCCTCGGCCTCGACTCCGTCACCGCCATCCGCTTCTCCAAAGCCCTCAAGGCCGCCGGCCTGCGCGTCTCGTCTGCAGACATCATGAAGCACACGTCTATCGGCGCGCTCGAGAACCACCTGAGCCTGGCCACTCAACCCATCGAGAAGAAGAAATCGGTCGAGGCTCCCGAAGCAGCCCTTCCGATCCCAGCAGACGTACCGAAAGAAGACGTCGCGGACGTCTACCCATGCACCCCGCTCCAGGCATCCATGATCACCCAGACCCTCAGCTCGCCCACCGGCAAGCTGTACGTGCACCACCACGCCGCAGCGCTGCCTTCCACCATCGACGTCGCCCGTCTGAAGGACGCCTGGACGCAGGTCGTCACCCACACCGACATCCTGCGCACCTCGCTCCACGCGGTGCCGTCGTCGCGTCAATACATCGGCGTCGTCCACAAGGCCGCGCAGCCGAACTGGATTGAAGTTGAGGATGCCCAGTCCATTACAGGGGCTATCGACAACATCGTCGCCGCCGCTGTCTTCCCCGCTGAATCCGACTTCCACGCGCCGCCGCTGCGCGCCACGCTGATCACGGCAGGCGGCGGCGAGCAGAAGGAGAAGGAGAAGGTGCTCGTCATCACCCTCCACCACGCCCTGTACGACGGCCACTCGGTGCCGCTGATCTTCGCCGATCTGGCCGCAGCGTATCACGGCCAGTCCATCGCCGCCAGCAGACCGTCGTTCAGCGCCGCTGCTCGCGCCATAGCCTCTGCACAGCAACAGGGCGAACATGTCTACTGGTCCCGCCGCCTGGCTGGGTACCGCAAGGCCGCGCTCCGCGACCGCCCTGGCGCTAGCAGCGACAATGGAGACAAACTGCACACACTCGACCTCGCCCTGGCTCCTCCCTCGCAGAGCATTCTCGCCGCCTGCGCCTCACTCGGCATCACGTTGCAAACTGCCGCGCTGCTGGCGTTCGGCAAGGCGCTGGCGGCGCAGCTGGTCGGCGTGCGGGACGTCGTCTTCGGCCATGTCCTCGCCGGGCGTGATGTCGAAGGCGTTGAAGATGCAGACGCAGTTGTGGGTCCGCTGTTCAACACGGTGCCGTTCCGGCTGCGGCTGGAGGGCTTGTTGGCGACGAACGGCGCCGTCGCGGGCCAGATCCAACGCGAGCAAGCCGAGAGCCGCTCCGGTCAGCACGTCGGTCTAAGCGAAGTGACGAAATCGTGGCGAAAAGACACAGGAGAAACAAGCGAGAGGTTATTCGACGCGTTGTTCGTCTTCACGAAGACCGCGCCCCCGCCGCCGCCGTCGGAGGGCGAAGAGCAGTTATTCCGCCCCTGGCAGCCCGAAAACGACTCCCTCCCCGACGACGACGTAGCCGACTACCCGCTCAACTTCGAGTTCGAGCAAGGCTCCTCCCATCTCCTCGTCCACGCCTCCTCCCGCGACCGCCACCTCGACCGCGCCGGCCTGCAGGCTTTCGTCGCCATCTTCGAGGCCGCGCTGGAAGACGTCCTCACGCGGCCCGACCGCGCCGCCGTGGCTTTCCCGCCTAAGCTCAAGGATCTGCCCGTCGCTGCGGAGAGGGTCGCGAAGGAGTTGGAGGAGGATGGTGGGTTCGAGGACGTGCTGCCCGGGCCGGACCTCGATGCCGTGAGGGATGGCTTGGCCGAGGTGACGCAGGTCCCGCGCGACGAGATCGCGCTGGTCTCCAACGTCTACGCGCTCGGCCTCGACTCGATCGCCGCCATCCAGGTCGTCGCGTTTTGCAGGGAGCGGGGAGTTGTGGTCAGTGTTACGGATATCCTGCAGGGCGGGACGCTGGGCGGCATCGTCCGGACCCTGCGTCAGAAGACGCAGAAGAAGGCTGCTGCTGCTGCTGCTGCTGCGGTCGAGCTCTCCTCCTCCTCCTCCTCCCCAGCCAAACCGGAGGAGCTGGTCAGCAGGCCCGTCCGCTTCGCGGCCATCGACCTGCTGGCCGTCGACCCGGCGGCCGTCGAGTACGTCCTGCCCTGCCTGAGCGGGCAGGTGTATCACTTGGCCGGCTGGCACAACAGCGGCCGCACACTGTTCGAGCCGACCTGGGCTTTCGCAGCTCGAACCGCCGTCGATCCGGAGCGTCTGCAGGACGCGTGGGCGCAGCTGCGGCGCCGCCACGCCATCCTCCGCACGTGCTTCGCTGCCGTGGCTGGGGGGGAGAACGTCGTGCAGGTCGCGCTGAAGCCTGAGGCCGTGGAGCGGGATTACGGATTCCGGGCGATCGAGACGGAGGGGGAGTTCGTGCCGGCCGTGGTTGAGGAGGTGAAGGCGATTGCGGCGAGGCCGTCGGATCTGTTCACGCCGCCTGTCCGGATGTGTCTGCTGCGGAGTAAGGAGGCTGGAGGGAGGGACGCGGTGCTGCTCACTTTCAACCACGCTACCTACGACGCGTGGACCATGCCGCTGCTACTCGCCGAGCTCGCGGCGCTCTACGCCGGCAAGGACAACGTCCTCGCCCCTGCCCCCGCTTTCGCCGACTTCATCGCCCACGCGCTCAGCACCTCCGCGTCTGACATGCAGGCCGTCCAGCAGCACTGGCAGCAGTATCTGCAGCCGGCGTCTCCCACCATCTTCGGCACATCTTCCTCCTCCTCTTCTTCCCTCAACCCTCGCTCCCTCCCCCGCCAAACCTTCGTCACATCCCTCAGCGCCATCCGCGGCCTCACGTCCCTCGACACCCGCTGCCGCGCCGCCGGCGTCGCCCTCCACGCAACACTCCTCCTCGCCATCGCGCGTGTTCTTGCGCGGCACACCAACGCCGCCAACCCTACTTTCGGCCTATACCAGGTGGGACGGTCTGCCAGCTTTTCCCGCATAGAGGCACTGAGCGGACCAACGCTCAACCTACTACCTATGGTAGTGCGCGATGCAGTCGAAGTCTCGGCAGCCGAAGGGGCGAGGCGAATCCAGGAGGATTTGGGGCGGAGGTTGGAGTTCGAGCAGGTGGATCTGAAGGCGATCGCGGAGCGGAATGGGTGGATGGGGTTGGGGAATGTGTGTGTTAATTTGTTGTGGCAGCGGGCGAACGCTGCTGCTGCTGCTGCGGGAGGGGAGGGTGAGGAAGAGGGGCTGGAGCTGGAGCCGTTGAGGATTGGCGTGCCGACGGATTTTGCGCCGAAGGAGAAGGTGCGGGGGAGGACGGCGGTGGACGGGATTGATGGCGGGTGGTTGCGCAGGGAGAACAACTTGTTTGTGGATGTGGGGAGGAATGAGGAGGCGGATGCGATTGATGTGGGGGTTAGGTATGAGGGGGAGGCGTTGGGGGAGGCGGAGATTGAGGGGTTGGTGAGGGAGGTAGCGGAGGAGTTGGGGAGGTTGGTGGATGCGTTGTAGATGGTGGTTGACGTGGAGGGATGTAGTGTATGTAGATAGGTTTTTTGATTTATTTCTTTGGTTTGTAGATATGTAGAAAGGTCTGTGGCGCTCGGGATCGCGTTAGTAGTATCAAGTTTTTTGTATCTCAATATTTTCATAGCATTCTTTCTGGTTGGCATCAAGCCTCATCTTATGGGTCGTAACCAATCCGCGCATCTTTTTATGTGGGGCGAACCAACTGCGATAGTCAGTCAATACTTCCAAGACGTTTGAAGAAAGTAGATAAACCGTTAGCACGGCTCGGACCGAACCGTGGGTAGGAGAATAAAGTATATACTTTCCCATACTCGGTACAGTCGCCACCTACAAAAGGCGGCGGCGCATCTCCATCATCCCGAATTCGGATTCATTGCATTAGTCGAACCATGGGTTGAAACAAAAAGTCAATAATCGTTAGTTAGGACCGCATCCCGGCCCACGGCCAGCGGGCTCTCGTTCAGCCGTGCATAAGTCCTCGGGTAGAAAAATATCCGATTTTCCGTGTTACGGGAGCCCAATGGTGGGGGAGCGAGAGGTAGGGGCTATTTTTGGGATGGTACGTTTATGAATCGCGTAGGTCGCTGGTGACTTTCCCTCGCAGCCCAGCGTAATTCACGACAAGTAGTGATGCAGATTTTCGCCTACATTTATTCGCGACTTGCCCGGCAGTCCTAATGCCTTTGTTCTCGTTCATGTAGGCAGACGGCCAGGATAAATCAGTGCACACCATGATTCCATATGCTTAGTCAACGAGTTGCGCAGGCATCGGTTGAAACGAATGTGGGGCAACCCGCATTACCTAGCGGGGGTCTTCGCCCACACACGGATCTCCAGGTTTTGTCTCAGCTTACAAAAAAAAGATGATTATCGGCTCTTCTCGGCTCATCTCGGCTAGATATGCAGCTGTCCCATAAGTTTGACTGTGTAATGTCATGCAATTGGTCAGAACAATTGTTTCATCACTGATGGCCATGTTCTCTACGAGAGCAAAATACATTGCATCGCTGAGCCCTATTGCTACGCTCGGTCGTGACCTGATTGAGGTAAAGTGTGATCTATATCTAACCGTTGTCCAGAGCTTCATTGACCAAATTTGGAGTAGCTTGCATTGGCACGACAAGGGTTGAGTCAACCACAACGAATCAGCATCGTGAGAAGTTCATGACTGCCGCGGACTAAAACCACAAGCCCGATACGCGCATTTGATGAAAAGGGCGGCCATGGGGGCCAATATCTGCCTGCAGTATAAAGAGAAGCATTGTAGGATTAACTTGAGCCCCGAGATAATTCCTGCTCCACTCGAATCTACCGGTTTGCAGTAGAAACAAGAAAATGGAGGCCAAGTTGGTGCCGCTACTCCAAGAATTCTTGTTCCAGGGCGACGCGCGACTCTCCAACCTCCGCGTAACGCACCTCGGACTCGCCCTCTTCATCCTGGTACGCGCCACCCACACCCAGCTTTCCCCCCTCCCCCGCAGTTGCATAACCACTAACCGCCCCGGCAGTGGCTCATCACCTCCACCACCCTCGCCCTCTACAACCTCCTCCTCCACCCCCTCGCCAAATACCCCGGCCCCCGCCTCGCCGCCTGCACCTCCCTCGTCTACCTCTACCACTTCCTCGCCGGCACCAGCGTGTCGTGGGTCGCCGCGCAGCACCGGCGTTACGGCGCCGTCGTGCGCCTCGCGCCCGACCGCCTCAGCTACACGAAGGCGGAGGCGTGGAAGGACATCTTCGGGCACCGCACGGGCGGGCGGCTGTCGAACCCGAAGGACTCGCGCACGCAGTCCGGCGCCATCGATGGCTATCACAGTCTCGTTACGGAGCCGGATGATGAGAGGCACGGGCAGACGAGGAGGGTGTTTTCGCATGCGTTTTCGGACCGCGCGTTGGTGCAGCAGGAGGGGTTGATTCAGGGGTATGTGGGGGAGTTGGTGGAGCTGATACGGAAGGGGGAGGGGAAGAAGGAGATGGATGCGGTCAAGTTGTTTAACTTCGCGACATTTGATATCATGGCGGATCTGGCGTTTGGGGATCCGCTCGGGAATTTGAAGGAGGCGACGTATGCGCCGTGGGTGGATGCCATGTTTGGGTGTTTTAAGAACCTCCAGATTATCAGGTACGTTGGCCCGTTTTTCTGTGTGACGATTGGCTTACAGGCTTTCCTGGGGCGCTGGTGCTGGGACACCGGATCGAGAAATACCGATTCGCGAGCTGATGGTCAAATAGCGCATTGAACGAATACCGCATCGCCCAGATCATCTATGCCGTCTTTCTGATGCCACGCACCGTCAGAGCCGCCGCCGAGCTGACCATCTCCCAGTGCGCGGATCTAGTCGCGCGCCGGATGGATAAAGGCAAGACGGAGCGGCCAGACATCTGGGGCCTCATGATGCGGGCCGAGGAGAGGGTGCAGTTCACGCGGGGCGAGATGACCTCGCAGAGCTTCCTTTTCATGATTGCCGGCACCGAGACAACAGCCACGCTCCTGAGCGGATTGACCTGGTTTTTGACGATGAATCCGACCAAGTACAAGAAGTTGGCCGAGGAGATAAGGGCTATCGAGAGCGAGGAGGAATTGGAGAGTGACAGGAACTTGCGCAAGTTGAAGTATCTGAATGCATGCCTGGAGGAGGGCCTGAGGTGTAAGTGTTCGGTGGTGATTGAGAGATGTTGATTCAGGCTGACCAGCTGGGAAGTGTACCCTCCAGTGCCGTTGGGGACCAACCGTAAGGTTGCCAAAGGGGGGAACACAATCTGTGGAGACTGGCTACCCGAAAACGTACGTTCACACAGCTCCTGCCAGTAGTATTGACTCGACTCACCAACCCACAGACTCGGCTCACGGTTGACCATTATTCTGCCTACCGCTCGGCAGAGAACTTCAAGGATCCTGAAGTCTTCCTCCCGGAGCGCTGGATACCTGGAGAGCCCGGATTCGAAGAGCATCATGCTTACGATAAGCGTGAAGTTCTGCAACCTTTCTCATATGGGCCCCGCAACTGCCTGGGGAAGAAGTGAGTACACACCTGTCTTTACAAGCCAGCCATTGTCTCTGATTAACGGGTAACACTAGTCTCGCCTACTACGAGATGCGCGCGTTGTACGCCAAAGTACTCTGGAATTTTGATATTGAGCTGTGCCCAGGGATGGAAACTTGGATTGACCAGAAGACGTGGGCCCTTTGGCACAAGACGCCGCTGATGGTCCGTTTCACACCTCGTGTACAAACCTGAGAAAGGTAGCAAAATTTCCGATCTCATTGGAAAACTCCGGAATCATTACGATCCACATACTATTAGTATTCGATTCATCAAGAACCTGGAAATGAAATAGTGCATTGCAAATGGCAGGATGCATTGTTCTTATAGCCAATCAGAACCTCCGCACGCCGCAATTGCCCGGGGAATCCCCTCCTGGACAATGCTTGGAGATATCCTCATAACGCATCCCCAGCAACTATACACGCCCTAGCAATCACCACCCTCCTCAATCTCTTGCCTAGCGCCATGGCCAGCTTAATGCAACGCCCAATCTGAGCACTCTCATCTCATCCGCCGTGCCAATTCCTACACCAACACCCTCTAGCGATAGCGCTGTTTTCCGTCACGTCTACTAGTATATCTGTTGACACTCTTCTTAACTTAATGTCTTGTGGATCCTAGTATTATTAAAACGATGGTGTATATTTCATAAAAAAATATTTATAGATACTGAAGCTATCAGCCGGACGCAAATGTGGAATTGATAATCATATATTCACGTCCAGATGATAGATTCAGCTACCCATAGCATGAGCGAAAAATAAAATACACGCTAGCGGTCGGCTACATACCCCTCTGTGCATCACCATCATGTGCCAGGAGACTAAGCGGGTCTGACACATGAATAAACTGCAAAGAAGATGGATCAGAATATTTAGATCCTATAGAAGACGACTCCAATGATGAGTGCTGAAGCGTTCAGTCTCAGGAGCCGAGCATACATCTATGTAATCTACCAGGACCGGCTTTACGTGCATATTTCGTATGACTTTATCTCAAATCCGGCTCTTATGATATTCATTCAGTGCTAGTGCAGCTTCGGTCCCGCTCCTGAAAACGACCGACTGGGCACTCTCCGGAACTGAATCAAGTGATTCCCTCAAAATCCTTACAAATGGCGTAAAGAGCCTTTCAAGGCATCCTGACGAGTCTTCCCCTTCGCGCTGAAAACTACTCCGTTGTAGAGTGCGGCGCGGCTCAAGTCGCTAGTTGGCGCGCACAAGGGGCAGCAGAAAAGAGGACGTTTAAACCTTCTCAATATTCATACTTGAAGCTAATCTCGAAGGTCCAGAATGTATGTAAGGAGCGTGGATTATGTACATGAGGAAATGTGAACGAGCCCAAGGCGATTGGGTTGCGGGTGGCGGTCTTAGGGTAGGTAGCATGCGCAGCCCCTTTTCAAGCAGTGAAAATTCCGTCCCCCCGCTTACTGCGTCCCAGTAAGCTTGTAGCACTCAGCCTTGTCATCCGCAGCGCCGTTGTCGCAGCACTTTTTAGCCTGAGCGTGGCACTCATCCAGGTCGGCGGCGGGGTTCGCGCGGCACGTCTCCCACTTGGCGCGGCAGGTGTTGGGGTCGTTGGCGCGCTTCTCGTGCAGCCCGGCGTAGCTGTAGCACTCGGCCTTCTCGGCGGGCGTGGCCACCTTATCGCAGCACTGCTTGGCGTCCGCCTGGCAGGAGGAGGTGTCGGTGATGCGCGGGTCGGACTGGCAGGTCACGAAGTTGGCACGGCAAGTCTGGACGTCGGCGTTGCGGGATTCGATGGGAGAAACGGCGGCGGCGGAGGTGAGCAGGGCCGCGAAGGCGATGATGCTGGCCTTGGAGAAGTGCATTGTGGTGGAAGTGCTGCTAAGCGAGGGTAGCTGGTGGAAGAGACTGGCGAAATTGATAAGACAGATTGGTCGAGTGATGGTGTGATGGATAGCTGTTGAAGGCGTAATGGCGAGTAATATATAGGTTCCTCGTTGTCACCGCTTCATAGGAGCCCTCGAACTAGATACGTCACCTTCACATCAGACAACCCCTTGATTTCGTGTTTCTCGTGTTCACGGCCAGCATGAACTGTGATCATCCGGCTGGATGGAGGCTTTCGGTGTACTCGGTCCATCTCATAGCAGCTTTCTTATGGTAGCACTGTGCCTTAAAAGGGGGTTGGACAGATATGCATCGAAAATAAATTCAGAAAATAGGATTTATAGACGAGTGAATTCTATGAGGGACTACTGCCATGGGCAAGGACGAGATATCAGGACTTCTTGTTACAGCATCGCTTCTTCAAGGGCCAGTACTGGACTAGACTAGTAGTTCCAAACGGTGGCACTTCGAAAAGGAAGACTCAGGTGCCCCACGGACACATGTCAAAAAATCACATGTGGAGCCGCATGTGGCCCACATGCCCCGTTCGAAAGACCGGTGACGCTTATGGGTGACTGCCGTCTGTTGTTGCCGCGACTATCATGTTCCAAGTCAAAGCTTACGGTGACATCAGCATCGAACGCTAGCACAGCGGTAACGGACAAAGAGAAAAGAAAATATGGCCGAGTGTGCCAAGCAATGAAATTCCTCACCGTAGCTTCCCGGTGGTATCCGGTACGGGTAATGCTTCGAATTGGCAACGATCGCGGGTTTTATTGGTGAGCGGTATCGAAGTAGAGAATTACTCAGCCAGCTGACCGCTATTACAGCCTATGGAAAGCGATAGCTTCAGATCCATTGATGCTGTGCATGACTGAAATTTCGTTCCTACCAGAACGCAGTCCTTGGCAGTAATGTTGTATACTTTCGGCCCTACTCGGGAATTCCGAATGGCGTGGTATCTCCATAGGTATCTAGCAGCAAGATGAAACAGTTGGCAGATCTCCTGAGCCTTCAACGATCCTCTCGGTTCGGCTACCTAGAGTAGAGCATCAGTCTTGCCCACAAGAAAGCCACATTGATATTCGCCCACAGCGATGCGTTCTAAACTCTTCAGCATCAGCACCAGCTGCAAAATTCGGAGAAATCACGGCGGGATTGCCGTGGGAAGTATTGTGGCGTGCAATCTGTTGATTTTTCCAATTGCATACAACCGTGCATGAGGTGGGGTGGCAACACCGCTTGTGTAGGCTTCTTGGCACCAGTTCTCGACCGTCGCAAAATGATGCTAGTTACAGTAGCGTCAATGAAGATCTTTTCGTCCATATTGGGACACCGATATTATCGCGCACTTGCCAAGCGACACGGTGAAACTTCATTTTCACTACTAGGAAAGCCCCTGGCTATGCAGTCTGTTAGTAGGCGTCGTGTGGGAAGTGATTTTGGCTCGTTTGCGACGACACCTTGAGAATCCTGGCGATATTCAACTAATGCACATGAATTGGCCACAGCATTACTTCCTAGCAAATATAGACGACTACCCAATTACCAGTCCAGGAAAGTCTGACCTTTGAGTGAGTTTGGGATTCGACCTCGCGTGAATCGAAAGAAATGTGGCAACGATCATCAGCTCATCAGCCCACACTCAATATCAGGACGACAGCAGGGAAGCAGTCTGAGCATCGTCTGCGGATGTACAGCTCACAGAACAGGCAGCCCGAAGTCGGTTGACTCCACTTTGCCCAGACTTGGCTGTTATCTGATCTTGATTATCTCAACGGAGACAACAGATTGGAGGCCTTTCGCCAGACCGGCATTGGAATGGTGTCCATGCTGGCGGACCATACACCAGCAGAGCGGACCTCGCCGCAAGGCGGGAATGATGCCTTTTCCATATCCCGAAGTCGGCGTATCTCATGGTTGATGAAGCGGGATGGAAGTCTGCGTTTATGGGTATAAAGGTTGACGTCTCACCCCTTTGAAGGCCATCCATCCATCACTTCAGTCACCGCCGAGCGACGACATCCACGGAAACGGACCAACGGTCACGCCGCATCAACTATCAACACCATCATCATGAAGTTCTTCGCTTTTGCTGCTCTTGCCTTTGGTGTGTTCTTTTCTTTCCCGAGGATGTGCACGATGAACTGACGTTCTGTTTCATAGCGGCCATCGCCATGGCGTCTCCAGTCGAGCTCGAGGAGCGCGACCCGCAGCCATGCTGCTGGGAGGTCACGGAGGATTGCAACCTTATCTGTTAATTTGGCCACGTGGAGAGGTTGATCTGGCATTTGGACTCCGAGCTTGATTGCGCTTTCTCGAGACTTTAGCGACAATACACGTAACACAAGAGGCTTCGGACGGTCGGTGCTGAAGATCACTCTGGGATCACCGTGGAGGAGATTTGCGGCAACATCATGGAAGCGACAAGCTATTCATAGTCACTTCTCCAATGCATTTTCCTCTTGGCTACTCCTAAACTGCTGAACCTTACGAGTATTGTTTGAATGCAACTAATCATTGTCAGCCGCGACATTCAAAAACGCATCAAATGATCGCTAGAACTGATGGTAGTTACAGTCGGAAAGAGCTTCATGCCAAAGGCTCCCGCAAAGAGCGGAGAGTTCACGAAGTGTACAGCAAAGGAATCTTGCAGGAGAAAAAATGCCGCAGAGACAATGCATTCCAGCCAACGAAAGCGTCAAGTGAGGTGGCGCGTCGTGAAAACAGGGCAGGAATAATGTTGGGACATGGTACGATCCCAATAGAGCAAGCCAACTTGATTACATAACAACAATCCGATAGGACCACAGACTCTGCGACTATAAATCCTCCCTATGACGGAGCCGGAGTAAATTGCAGTCATGAAGACCAACTAGAGTCAATGCCGCCAGCTGTGAGTGTAGTAAAAATATCAGGCATTAATCAAAAAAATTTCGGTACACCGTGTTTTCGGTGCTATCGAGAGTGGTAGAGATAAAGTCATCTCTGATGGTGGAGTTCTTAGCTTGTGTCATCTGCGATCGGCAACGGGAGCTATTCCGTGCGTATTATTCAGCCAATTATACACGCTCGTATCCCATCGGTACGATTGGGACAGCTGAAGTAATGTGGGTACCGATATCGGTGTGGAGATTGATTAAGAAGGTGGAGACTAGATGTTGCATTTTGTCTTGTGGTATTGAGCCTAATCGTGGGCTTCGTACCTTTTCTTCTCATTAGGAAAACATATAAATACATGTTTATTGATCTTTTGCTCAGAATCACTACAGTAAAGTGATCCGTAAAGAGCTTGCATGGTGGCGTGGTGCAGCCCGTGGGGCCGGACATTTACATTTGCCGACGATGGCGAATTGAGCATTGGCCAGGGCTTCTTCGGCTAATCACGATGGCATCGTCAAGGATTACACATCACAGCTTGGAAAACCTCTCGCTTCATATGCAAAGCTGCAAGTCGCTAATCGTGAAATCCGGTAGAAACAGAAAATAGAGCCACTGCTTTACTAATTTCGATTTCTACATTCTGGGATTAATACATGGTGGCTCCCATGTTTTACTTCCTAAACCTTTTAGAATAGGCATGCATTATTAGAGAAAGATCGCCATGTCAGCCCAAAAGGGCGCAGTCGGTGAAGTGAGACAGCCACGAATTGCGTAGAGCTGTGCGGCCCAGCCCGTACTGCCACTACCAGCTCTGCATTCTTGTCCAAGCTTAGGAAAAGTAGAATATTCTCCAGTCTCATTGAAAATACATGAGGTCATTACGATTCGCTAAGTGGGAGCATTTGTTTCCATCGGAGTGAAATACACGAAGCCGATGTTGCGAATGTCAGAGTGCATTTTCGTGTAGCCAATCAGAACCTCCGCACGCCGCAACTGCCCGGCGATTCGCCTCCGCGAAAATTGCTTCAGCAACCATGCACGCCCCAGCAATCACCATTATCCTTCCAGGCTCTTCCCTCAGTGCAATAGCCATTCAATCTTCATCAAAGCCTTGTTGGCCCGCTGTTTTCTTGTCTGCCGTTCCAATTCCTGCACCAACACCCTTTACGATCATCCTGCAGAGGCGCAACACATGCATTCTCAATGAAATCGTTTACACGTGCAGACGTCATTAGTGTCTATTACACAGTGCTACAAACTGTGCTTCTAAGACTATCGTGGTACAATTGTTCAAATTTACTATCAGGGTGTTCATGAAAGGGATGACGAGGAAATGACTGAGAGGCTGCTTGTACAAAGAAGAACAATTTTAAAGAGATTGAGAGTCCATTTGCGCAACGGCTGGGCCAGCAGATGTCATAGCTACGTGGCAGCGCTCAGTGACCGGCTCACTCGAGCCTCACTTCGCCCTCAGTTATGACTCCGTTACCATCTTTGTCATGTCTGTGACCCTGTCAGAAAGTCTAACCCTGGAAATACGCATCTTTCAAATTTAGAATAGAATTACTTACTCCGCAAACCAATCAATGTACATCTGGTTATCATAGCTGGCATCTATATAATCTAGATACTCTAGCAGAGTCACATTCCCGGAGTGGTCAGTATCAGCCGCAGCGAAGGCGTCATCGGTCATATCGGGAGGTTCAGGCTGATCGATGGAGGAACCATCAGCCTTTCTGCAACCTGCAACGACATCCAAGCATCAGCGTATTTACGAAAGCAGATCTGGAGAGAAGCAAGGCTTGGTCTCCGCGGCTGAGAAATTAGAGACAATATACCTTTCTTACAGGCGCAGCAGAAGATGTTGCACTTGTTGACACCGCAGCATGGGGTCGATCTAGTGCCATCAGCGCAATCTCTCGGACCGCACGTTGGATCTCGGGCGTCGCAGGTAGGGTTGCAGCATGCTCCGAGGACTGCAGGAAGTACGGCAAGCGTGACGGAGATGGTGTGGTAGAAGAGCATTTTCGAAAGTAAATTTGATCCTTTACAGGCGCAAGAAAGTTCGAGGGAGTCTTGGAGAGGTATAAGGCTGGATAATGATGGTTTAAGGAGAGGTTATGGTCATTTTATGAGACGGTTTGATTATGCAGGCATTCAGCTGAAGCGGTGAAGAGTTGGTTGATTTCTTGCTGTTTGTTGTCACACGCCTCGAGTAAAAGTCGTTCTCACTTCAAATATAGTGACTTTGTAGTAAACTTAGTTCAGCAATGTAGGATGTCCTCTTCTGATTGGCCATCTTTCCAATCCTGCGGTTGCCCATTCAGCGCTGAAATAATATGACTGATTCATCAAACTGTGCAACATAATCTTAAACAGACAAAAAAGTCCGTATGTGGGGCGGGAGCAACATCACGAACGTGTGGCTGGCCATTGGAGCCTATAAGCAAAGATTTCACGATACGTTAGAATGCCAAAAATATTGAGGACATGCGCGATGCAGACGTGTCTCAGATGCTTGTACTCAGCCTTATTACCGGGCACAATCATTCGTGCTGCACCGCCGGCGGCGAGTCCCAACTGTACTAACTCGACGCAAGGCAGGCAAACATCCTGGCCTCGCGGTGCAACCTGTTTGAATAGTGGATTGGTTGGGTTATGTCGTACAGAATGTGTGGCGCAGCATCGTTTATGGCAAACTTGTTGGTTTGGTCGAAGAATATGATTGCGGAGCAACAGACGACACTGTAAGATTTCCCAAGAGCATGCGATGCTTCTAAGTGACATAATCCTTCCGATACGTATTAATTACACATTTACTCCTCCAAACTCCCTAACACGGCACAACCCTGGGTTTCAAAGACGCCGCACAGCGCCCGGGAGGCCGCCTCACAATCAGAACTGATAAAGACTCGCATTTCCAGCCATCAGAATAGCTCGCCAACCTCAATGTTCAGTACTATCAACCAGCTTGCAAAGGGTACGAAGGCTATAATGCACGAGGTAGCTCTTCTACGCGTAGAGAACTTCTCACTTCGCAAGGCCAGCGAAGCATTAAGCAAGCGCGTCGGGTAAGGAAAACACGCGCGCGACATAGAAGATTACTTACTATACAGGATGCGCAGGACTTGTTGGATCAAAAAGACGTGGATGGGTAGATAGAGTAAGAAATACACCAAAATAGTAGTCGTATAGACGGGGCTCGTACGAACGTTCGACGCTGTAGAATTTGCGGCAAACCCGGCCATAATGCGCGCACCTGTAAAACGGCTGTAGAGTAGTCTAGTCCATTGAATTAAAGTGAAACTGTAGTAGTAGGTTTGCTCTGTTGTAGAAGAAAAAGCAGGACTTAATCGATAGGTGTTGGTGGAAAGTGGCTATCTGGCTTGCGTGGCCATCTCGCTTATGGAATACATTATGCTATTGAACTCAAATTCAAACTCAAACTCAAAGTGCATAGTGTGGAACGGGCCGTAGACCTGATGACCTTTTAGTTAACTATATTTTAGACTTCCGACAGCATTTAGTCTCGAGTCAATTCGACTGACTAATTCGTACGGAAGGGCGATGCTCCGTGATCCGTGTGATATCTCCTTGAATTTCTAAGCGGACGAAGCATGGAGTAAGAATTACCAAGAACAAGCGATTTGGCGTATTCAAAATCTTACGTTGGATTAAGAGCCTTAGTTTATACAATTTTAATTCGGGAATAAGAGCGATTAGGAGTAGCAACGTAGGTATAAAGTTGAGGTCAACAGATCTCTTGTCGCACCTTATGTCCGTGAATCAAGGCTCAATCTACGCGAACTATAGGTTGAAAAGGCCTGCATTTACGAACCACACTCAGGTTTGGCTTCACCCCATCAGAAAATCTAGTAGATTCGAGACTGATATCGGTGCAATTAGCGTCATGACGAACCAGACGCTGAAAGGCAGAGTTGCCATCGTTACTGGAGGCTCCCGTGGAATCGGCGCCGCTACCGTCGTTGAGTTAGCCTCTCGCGGTGCGAAGGTCGCTTTCACGTACGTCTCTCCCAGCAGCACCGAGCGCTCACTCGAGGTCATCGCCAGGGTTGCTGCCCTCGATAACGGTTCCTCTGCCACGGCTATTCACGCCGACATGGCTGACCGCAACGCCCCGTCCAAGATTGTGCAGGAAACGCTCGCGGCCTTCGCTACTGACACAATCGACATCCTTGTAAACAACGCGGCCGTGAACAAAAGCGCACCTCTGATGCAGTACACCCACGAGTTGTACGAAAGTATATTCGATGTCAACGTGCGAGGCTCCATTTTCCTCGCACAGGCCGTGATCCCTCATTTACCCGCAAGCGGAGGCGGGCGTATCATCAATATCGGCTCGCTTGCAAGCCGCATCTCAGTGCCGTATAGCGCCATCATGTCGGCGTCGAAGGCCGCGCTCGAGGCTTTTACGCGGGTCTGGGCTTCGGAGCTAGGCCCACGCAGCCACACCGTCAACTACGTGGCCGTTGGCACAACGGAAACGGAAAGTTTTACACGAGCTGGCGAGAACCCTGCCGCCCTTATAGCGATGGAAAGAGCGCGGTCGGACACTCCGTACGAGCAGCGGTGGGGCCAGCCACAAGATGTGGCCTTGGTCATCGCAATGTTAGCCGAACCGCAGAGCAGATGGATTACGGGGCAATGTATTTCAGCGAGCGGCGGATTGAGAATGTTCTAGACATATCTATCAACTACGATGCCAAATGACAGACTATTCCAAGAAAGTTTTTCAGTCCGCATGGTTATACATGTCCCTCCTGCTCCTTAATTAGATGCCGGATGCGATATCTTCCCTAATTAGATCACTGCACCTCTCTGCAACCGCGTATACGTTTGAAGACGTATGCCCATTCGTCTGAAAGGTGAAAATGCTCGCATCAACTACCCTCACGTTCTTTGTCCCATAGACTTTACATCTTGGACTCGTAACACCGCCGATCTCCCGAGGCAGCATAATGTTCGTACCAACCGGATGATAAGATGACCGATAACTCTTCTTTATCCATGCCAGCCAGGTCTCGTCGTCCGCATCTTCTGGGACAACGTCTAGACCGGGCTGAACTTCTGATACAACAATGTCTCGGAGCGCTTGCGTGTCGGTGAAAAGTTTGCGGATATAACGCGCTGCTTGGACTTGGAGCTGAGAATCGATGCCCAGCTGGAAGAATTTGGAATCTATCGTTGGAGGGACTTCAGGATCAGAGGACTGGATGTGGATGCTGCCGCGGGAGAATGGCATGGTTGGCCAAAGCTGAGAGCCAACAGCACGAGCTCCGAACCCACCGCAAAGGTATTCCATGCCGGGATTTTGCTTTTCGAACAGCAGTGCGTGTTGAATGCGGAGTAATCTCAACATGTCTCTAGCGCATGTGGCGTTATCATTTTGCGCGGAAATTGTATCGGCGTAGCTAGGAAGGGCGGCGAAGATGGCATTGCTAAAGAAAGATGCATTGCCAGAGTAGAGATCATCGATAGCAAGGTAAGCAACACTAGCAGAGCTGTCTGCATAGTTTTTCCCCTCCTTAGGGGTAAACACTATGGTATTGCAAATTTGGTCCATGCTACATAGTACGTTAGCCGGTCGTTCCGTCCAAAGAAATTTCATAATTGAACTCGTACAGATTTTCGCCCACACCTGGCAGGTGGACCACCGTGTTGATATTATATTTCGAGAGCACCCTGCTGTGCCGGTTAGAACCTAAAGTCATAGTACACGTAAGAAGTGATCTTGCCTCTTGTTGCCAATTCCAGAGCGTTCCAAAAGTGGTGGGCTCCCGTATGAGCCACAAGACACTACAACTTCCTGGGTGACATTTATAATCGTGCGCTGCCCATCCGCCGTGACAACTTCCACTCCATTAGCTGAAACTTGATCTGAGTCTTCGCGAAAATCCCAGAGTAGCCGAAGAGCAGTAGTTTCGGTCATCATATGTAGATTGCTCCGCGTCTGGTAAGGGTAGTAATAAGATCGACCTGAATCCGCCCTGACGTCCGGGTGGCTCTCATTACCCGGTGTAAGTGTCTTTGGATACGACTACATATGGATTAGCATGTCCCCACTCTTTTCTTATGCCAGGATTACCTACACCGAATCCTCTCATATGACCTCCACCCAAATCCTTTTTGAACGAGACATTGAGCTCCTCGAAGGACTCTCTTAGTTCCGAAAAGATGTTGGTCGCTTTACCTTCTACGGACCATCCTGTCGTTACCGGCCCTTCAAATCCGTGAAAGCCCGGTACGAATGAGGCGCCTCGTTCCACTTCCTCCAGAGCAGGTGCGACAAGTCGCTCACTCTTTTTGTAGTACGGATACAAGTTTTCCCAGTTCCAGCCGACGTTGCCAGCCTCTTCCCAGGCATCGATTTGATGATCTTCAGCGCGTGTGTATACCATCGCTGCAACAATCAGCTAATATAAGTCCCAGAGAAGCACACTAACTTACAGTTGATCAAACTCGAGCCGCCGATACCCACTCCTACAGGAAGGGTTTGTACTTCTCCACCTGCGGAGATCTGAGGTACACTGGAATAGTTATGCACGAATGCCTGTATAGATTGAGGAGCGGTGAAAAGGGTGTAGAACACCGATGGTTTGACATCAAGGGCCGAGTGTCCCGTCTCAATGACGAGAACATGTGCGGAGGGAGTCTCTGAAAGACGGTTGGCGACTACAAGGCCCGCAGTGCCTCCGCCAATTACTACAAAATCATAAGTCTTGTTCTGCAACAATGCGCTAGCTGTTGTCACATAGCCAATGAAAAGGGTCGAAATAAGAATTTGTTGGAGAGTCATCCTGTTTTGTTTCCAATGATTGGATTTGAGTTTTTGGAGTGGTTTGCGTCGTGTCAATCCCAATATGCACGAAGCTTTGCAACATCGGCTACGTAGCAACAATTTATAAGAGTTCTATGCCAAGAGCTGTAACATAGGCTAAGCTTTTGGGCAGCCGTGGCTTTCGGGTAGCTCGGGAAGTTTCTTTCATTTCATCAACATGGATCTATAAACTTGTATTTTATTAAGCTTTTCCCACATCGGCTCGAACTCATCAGCTGAAATACATCAAAGCGCTCCTCTTTTTATCATTTAATAGCATTTTTATCTCCTAGGTACATGCAGTCATATTGTGCTGATGGCAATTTTTTACCCCAAGGGCGAGCCATTCAAGCTGTCAGGTTGCCTCGGAAGTCCCCGGATGGTCCGCGGAAGCTCCAGTGAAAGCTGACACCCTACTGAGAATCGCCCTCAGGCGATCCGTTACGACGTGAGTCAGCCACACGAACATACGTCATCACGCTTCCGAGCAACCAAGTTCTCCCGTCTACTGGCGGCCGGGTGCGCTGGCTTTGTAGAAAGCTCTACCTCCTGCGTTTCTCAACCTGATTATCTCTGATTGAGTCCTATGGCACTGCTGGCACGTCCATTCCCTCTTGCCTGCTGTTGTTACTGATACTGCTCCCGCCCGTGAACAGCTCATGTGCCAGCAACTGGCGAGTGTCATACAGCAAGCTATGCACCATACCACGGAACTTGGTCATGGCGAACTGGATCTCCTAATATAGCAGCTAGTCGCGCACGTTCCACCCAACATAGTCCTCTGTTGTTGTACTGTAGTGGATATTCACTCCGTAAGTGCGTAGCCCCAGTATTACTGCATGTGGCTATGGCTTCCCTGACCAATGAACCGCCGCTGAACTCCCCGTCATCTTCCAGACCTGCCGTTTCCAGCGCTCTCTTAACCATCATGAAACGGTCTACCTTGATGGTGGCTGACAGAATAGCTATGTTAAGGACAAAGCCCCCCCGGCCGTCATTTGTGACTCACTAAACTGCCTGAGCGCAGATCAGAGCTTTGTCGTATTCACGCTGAATGATGCTCTGATTTAAATGTTCGATGCAGAAGTCCAAGCAAGCTTTCAAATCTTGGTCAGCTGTACCAGTCCTGGACCTCGTTTGGGGACTGTACTGGCCCCCTCATCCATGCCCTTCCAGATGGCTGCCGCGATCGGCTCCTCTTCTATGTTCGGGTTGGTATTTGGTCCCTCAATAGCTGCCAACAGCTGATCCCAAGTTGGATCCACCAGATACGGCAGCCACTGCGCCCTTTTGAGCCACGGGTTGACCCCGTCTTTTTCCCATCTTCGACAACTACCCGTGCCTTCTTGTCCAGCCTCTCCAAGTTCTTGTCCGCCTTGTCCCACGCCCTTTACCATAGCTGCTCCCCTTACGCGGGACATTCCTGGTCCTCCCTCACCTGTTCTGGTTGATACACTCGAACATACTGTGAGCCTTGAGAAGTGAGGAAAAGCGCTGGCAGTGGATCTGTTTACTTGCAGATGTGGCTCTTCTTCGCGCAGAGACCTCATTTCGCCAAGCTAATGAAAAATGGGAAAATTAAGGAAGCGCCGGAGGGCAAGAAAAACACGCGTGCGATTTGGAGGATTACTTACCATATAGAATACACAGGACCTATTAGACCAAAGAATATAAACGGGCGGTAATCCAGTCTAGTCTAATCCTCACGAGGTCTCTTACATTTGCATTGAAGGCTCGGTTGTGCTTTATGAAACCGGTTGAATGATTGGTAATAGATTGCAGACTATCTAATAGACAATACAATCGACAAACGAGAAGAGCGAGCGTTGCTATACATGATTCAAAGAGACACATTCCCATCTTTCACTCATTCCTGACGGCACTTGGCAAAACTCCTAAGTCTTGACGGGGCAGTTGTAGGGCCCATTGAGGTATTCGGTCGAACCACAGTAGGCGCCATCGCCACCGCCATTGCCGACGCACTGCAGAAGAGTTAGTTGGTAGGATTCTTAGACTGTTGTAGCCTTGCTGCATGATCATCTCTTACCGAAGTACCATCCGCGCAGCCATAGTTGATCCCCGCAACCTTGCAGGAGGTACCGTTGCAATCCTATAGCCATTCATGTTAGTATTTTGGATACTCGGAAGGGTGTATCTGCGGCACAGGCGGGCAAACATACACCGCAGAAGGCGTCACCGTCCCTGCAGGCCGCATTGACACCAATGGCGGCGCCGAGCATGAAAAGGATGGAGACGACGTTGAAACGCATATTGAAGGTCGTTGATTGAAGAGGTGTTGTGGATTGATAGTGAGGTGAGATGACGGTGCTTTGAGGACTGTGATGCCGGGTGGAATGAGAACGAAGAGACCGGTACTTATACCTTAGTTCTCCTTGACCTCCTAGCCCCCGCGCGAGTGTGTGGTGTGTAGAGCTCAAAGGAGCTTGTTGCCTTGGGTTCAGTTCTGACAGCTTGCCCCCTCAGTGAGTACGTCACGAAGGATTGGCCTCCAGGCCTGAAAGCATTGTCACTGGAGCCTGGGTAGCCCTCCAGTAGAGTGCTGATGCAAGCAAATATTGATTTTTGGGGGGTATGCGGAAGGGTGGGTGCCGGGTCAGCAACTCCATTGGTGATGGAATGGCTGTGTATCAGGACGGCAGATGACAGATGTCAGATAGGATCTCAGCCCAGGTAGGCAATGAAGTTGAGCGTAACATCATGGAGTAGGCTCCCCTCTTGTGAGACTGTCTGAAGAGTGTTGTGGAACAGTATGTACATCACGAAGAATTTGGTGTCGGGTCATACAACGCTCAGTAACCGGCGCACTCTAAAACAACCATAAGCAGGTCCGAATTCCCGATGAAACATTGTGCAATCTAAGCTTCCTATCTTCTAAGATTAGGCGGATGTTGTTGTATATTAGATAAGTAGGCCGCTACACGCTGCTTGACTAGATACAAGCTTTTTCGAAGTACGGTCGTCTTCGCAGTACGCGTTCTCTTGGGCCCGAGTAAAGGGCCTGAGTAATATTGTGGGGTACTTGCTCAGATTGATCGGCGTGTGGCGGCGGCTGTGGCTCGATCGTATTACTCTACTTGGTGGGAGGCTGCTGCAGCGCGTAAGCATTGTGACGTCGGTGTAAACAGGAACATGCATGTCTATCCTTTCGTGGTCCAAAACTTCATCTTGTATCCGTGGTGCTGTTCCAATTTTGGGGTGGAATCAGGCAGAAGACTTCTCTCACATCGGAGCGTGTAACCTCTCCAACGAAATCGCGCCATTCTGCCACGACAACCCATACCCCGAATGCGGTGAGAAATATATGTACCACGAAGGGATTGTGCATCAATTCGCTAGGGGTCACTTTGCTTGTTATTGCAACAAGTTGTGCCATCTACACTTCTGCATAGCCTTTCGAGACTCTCGGGGCTTGAGATTCTCACGCGCAAGTTGGAAATTCGGCAATCGACGGCAAATAATTCGGTGACTCCTTCGATCCTAATACAAGGGTACTGCCTGGTTTTCGTCATCTTGTTCAGCCCCCAAACCGTTGATTCCTGTTATTGGCGGACTGGGAAATCCATGTGGGGTACATGAACGGAAGAATGCCGGGTATGGTTCGCGAGGAAGTTCCAATTTGGTTGCTAAGCCCTGCAGACAGCCCTAATGATTAACGTAAATGGCACTTGATCGACATCATGATTCGATTACGGTGTACAGGAACATTCAAACACCAATTCAGCACTGTAGCCTACACTAGTCTGCGTAGATACATGATTACTTTACTAATACTTCGTCCGGAACTTGATCCGGTGCGTCGCATACACATCTCCGCCCCGCCCTGTACTCGGAGATGTGTCGATCTTTTCTTTGTCAAAACGCTTGCATCTGCCCTCGTGTTCCTACCGCTCGGTATTCCGCTCTATGCGCCGCTGCTGTCACCGCCTCTTGTTTCTTCCTTCAGGTTGGACTCCATGGTTAGAGCGCTTCTGTAAATGTCAACATTCCAAATTGCCTGTACACGCTATACTCTCCTTGTCAGACCTGCTGATAGCAATGCAGCAATTCCTTCTCCGATTTGACGAGTATGGTGCCGAGCGCTCTTTGTTCTATATTAACCAAGACTGCCTAGTCAACATAGCCACACAACGCTGCACTTGCCCTGACTCGGCGCTGGTCTTGGTCTCACGATGACGTGGCTCAGCCATGCGCACACCGCTCGGCAGAGCCAGCCATAGCCGGCAGATCTACCGACGGCAGTCACTAATACGTTTCCCTTATGCCGTTGACGGACGCTACATGCACCGTCAGATGGTGGAAAGCTCAATTGATTGTAAACTTCTCATCGTTTGTGCCCTCTACCAAACCACCCTTCTCTTCTTCTATATACCACACCACTCTTTGTGTCGTATATGAAGGCCAGAAAAAAACAGAATGCTGCGGATCCACAAAAGGATTCCAGTGCTGAAACGGATGCGGGGGCCTAAAGAGGATTGTGCACCTCGCTTCTCTCTATACTTCATCCAATGCGATTACAGCAAGCTCCGAATAAGACGTCATCTACTGAAGGAACCAACCCGCATGAGCTCCACTCAAGGACTCCTTGATTAAACGGGTAGTAGTAGCGCTTCAGAGCTGATCAATCGGGCAGTAGTAGTTCTTCAGTATTGATCAATCGGGAAGTAGTAGTCCTTCAGTATTTTCTTGCTGGCCTTCAATGGCTGTGATGGCAAGAAGGCCTCTGGCAAGCAGTCGTGTATAAATACCTCCCTTCTGCGTTGCAAACAGAGCACCATCACATCTTCGAACACTTCTCGCAACCTCTACAATCCAGACTCAAACTCGTCAACAATATGCGTCTCAGCATTGTCTCCGCTTTCTTCCTTCTCGCCGGCGCAGCTGTTGCCGTGGAGTGCAAGGATGGCGACGTGGAGTGTGGTGTACGTCACGATTCCTTACAATTCTAACCACAAGACGAAGTCTAACTCTACTCGATTAGGAATGCAACGGCACAAGCTGCTGGTACAGGTTGGGGAATTGGCCTTGCTGTGAGGGGACGTCTGTAAGTATCAACATTGCATCTGACAGTTGAACAAGACAGTATTGACATTCTACGTAGTGCGTAGGAAAGGGTGGCGGAGATGGCGCGTACTGTGGTTCACCGGAAACGCTCAACATGGGTCTTGAGTGTTTCAACTGCCCAGTATAGAGAGGGTTCAGCGCACTGAGGGGTGGTGAACGCATTTGGACACTCCCGTAGACTACTGCACAGTCTTTTGCTAGGCCACACAGTCTTTACCGTTTACGCAATGGATCCGTTGTTATTTACAATCACCGTGCCAATATTCTTGAGGTTTCGTAAGATGCTCCTATGCATTATACTTGCTACGCTCCAGCATTAGTCGTATATTTAGTCTTTAAGTAGACCCCGAAAAGTAGGTGCTTAATCTTCATCAGTCCAGGAAAGTCACATCTCATCGTCAAATGTCTGCTCTTTGTACATACTACCTCTATGCTTTCGTTAGCGTTGAGCACTGATTAAATTTAAAATTGTTGCAGAGATGTCAGAACGTGAGCCATCTATAAAATATAGATCATTACCTCCTTGCGGTTCCTTTGATGATTATTTCTATTGCAGTTAGTGATGAGCGTGAAACGCATGCAGGCTGGCATGGTGAGCGTGAGGGAGGGTTGCTGGGGAGCGAGTCCCCATCATTTGCTATGACTAAGCTAACTCGTTCCACGGTTCGGGTTTCCGCTTCCAAGGGCTCCGCTGTCCGGAGCTTCCTTATTCGTTGTTCCGCTGCTCATAGCCCCGCTGCTTTCTACAGTTCCGTTGCTTGTAATTCCGTGGCTTGTGGTTTCGCTATCTGTACTCAAATCTGTAGGGGTCCTATGTCCTCCATCATGCAGACCCGCAGTCACCCCCAACACATCGCTCAACAGAACTGTATATATATACGCTCTTTCTGCATCCAAGATATAGTTTATCAACATCCCCCACCAAGTCTTGCGACCTCTACGATCAGACGTAACAGCAATATGCGGTTTAGCATCGTCTCTGTTTTCTTCCTACTCAGCATTGGCGTTACTGCTATCTACTACGACTGCGAAGACGGTCATAAATCTTGCGGTGTACGTTATTACTACTTGCGATGATTCTGTAATGAACGGTCTAACACTCTATTCGACTAGCAATGTAATGGTCATTCTTGCAAAGTCGGTCTCTGGAACCGGCATTGTTGTGGAGGCACCAGTGTAAGTATGGACGACGATGTACTGATGATTGAAGAAGACAGTCTTAACGTTATGTGTAGTGTATAGGGCAGGGTGGTGGAGACGGGGAATACTGTGGATCTTATAGTGCATGGACCTGCTATGAATGCCCGATAAAGGTGGGCTGAAAACATTGTGGTACCTGTACCGCGCAGGCGGGACTGAGCGATCTTGGGGGGTGCAAACACTGTGGGAAACCACGCAACTTGATTTTGCCAAACGTTATATCCCATCGTCAAATGTGTATGGCTTGCACCATCTCTGTATTCGCATCAGTTAGGGCCTCAGATAAAAACAACTTCCAGGCACTGACCGAGTCGTAAGGCCGTGACGCATTCACAAAACGCAAATCCGTGCCGAGCCTAATCCGGTTCTCCGGGTCTTGATTGATCGTAGAGGCGTGAATCATGTGCGGCTTGTGGAACACAACGTCACCTGCCTCGTAAGCCGTCAAAAGCCACCGACTGTTGTGCTGTTGAGCAAACCCGGCGGGTCCATCAGCAAGAAAACCGGTAGTCATCATGTTGCGATTGAACGCATCCTTGCGTTCCTCCTCACTCAGACCGGCAGCCGCCGCTTCCTTTGCGAAGTCATCCTCGAACTGCTGGCCGAGCTTGTCACCTTTAGAAACAAACTGTCAGTTGCCAGCGCTGAACTCTGGAATACGATTCCAACATACCGTGTTCGAGGTAGATAAGCCCACCACCCTCCAGACTGACGTCCCCAATCGGCACCCACGCCGTGACAGCAGTCGGCTCGCCGTGCCTCAGAAAGATCTGATCATAATGCACGCCGATCGCCCTGTTGCCAGGGATATTGTTCCTCAACAACGTCCGCTGGAGCGGCAACGTGTCTTCGCCCCATCCCGTGAGCCGCTTGACAAACGCGAGGAGGGCTGGGTGCTTGCAGAGGCCGTCGGCGTACCAGGGTGCGTAGTGCGCGCTGAGCGCCAGGTCGACGAAGTTGGCCGAGTTGCTGCCGCCGCCCGGACGGCCGCTGGCGCCGGCTGCGTTGGCGCCGATGCCCGGGAAATCTGCCTTGTCTTTTGCGGGGTCGAAAATGCCGTCGACTCGGTTGCTGCCAGGCTTGAGCACGCCGGATGGCTTTATCATGGAGAAGTATTGCTCCCGCGCTTTGAGGACGTCGGATCGGGGGAGGAGACCTTTGATGAAGAGATAGCCCTCATTGTGGTATCTGTGGCGTAGTTCCTCAAGCGGCTCATCTACCCGTGACTGCCGAAGAAAGGTGATTTCTGATGGATCGAGGGGCCCGTCGTTGACGTGTAGCTCAAGCTTGGAGAGGTCGGTGCTTTGCAGCATCGTTTGGACTGAAGTCATATTCGAAGTCTCGAACAGCGATCAAGTAAATTTTGGAATTGAAGATTGAATGAAGCACAGCAATAAGAAACATCTCTTATGCATGCTTATAAGCTTTTGCAATAAGTATATCAATTCGTGTGCGGATCTTAATCGGGAAGCTCTTCGGAAACAGTTACTTTCATGATGAATTATTGGAAAGTGAGCTCACTGGATCCATGGGGAAGCCCAAGGCCCAATGACATGCACAGAAGTCATGATGATGCGGGGAAGGTGGTGCGCCATCAAACGCTTGGGTGCAAGTCGTTGCGGAGAGGCTGACCGGAAGCGCGATCGAAACCGCAATTTGCTCCGCGGCTGCATCCCCAGATCGCCGCGCAAATGATGCACATACTCCGAACAAACCTGAATTGGTACATCTGCGCCGGACCTTACTTTTCAGCGTTCTTGACAAGTCCGGCCAGTCCCATCTACTTCTTTTGTAACTCCTGGCTTCGGTATACCTGCCGTTTATTTCTTTTCGCAGTACTTCCAGCCGTCTTTTCCCAGACGTCAGATTAAAGAATAATAATCATAGAGTATAATTTATATCTAGATTCACTCCTAGCTTCTTCCACACTGTATGTACAGTAGCTGTTTTCTATGCAGTGGAACGAGACTATGTAACGCAAGCTGTGTCCTGCAATTAAGTCTATTTTCCTACCAGTGTTTCGAGGGGGAGGTACTCACGTACCACAGAGCTGTATAGACATTATAGGCAGATGTTTGATAGTCAGAATGCCTATTGATGAGCTGGATATGGGATTACAGGTCTTGGTTGCGGTTACTTCTCGAGAAATATTTTTTCACTCTACCAAAAACCATTCTTTTTGAAAAATAATTCTTTTCATAACAACACTTCAAATAGACTTAACGGCCATTTTATATACATCGATGCCCTACTTGCAGCCTCAAATGAAAGCTCTCGATATCCCTGGAATTACCGCGAATGGTGAAAGCTTGGGAATGGTGGTGGACACGTGAGTGGCCGGTGGAGTTACTCATGGTATGTGCAAATGGGTAGTGCAAGTGCATATTCCCCATAGATAAAGAAACTGTAGTGAATATCGCCTCGGGTGAAAAGATGTCTAGCAGGGATGAGTGTATGATTCGACATATACAGAATCTTTCTACATTATCAATTTCATGAATCGTCAGAAAGCCCTGAGATGGAGCAGCCACGCGTGCTGTGGCAATCGAGCCTGCTAACGGATACAATTCCCAGGAATAGTAGTATATCTTTGAACTTCCAGTCCGTATTTCCTGCCGGACTGTACATCCTCATTCAGGGCTCAGCACCGAAGGCCTCATCTTGGTATTGTCTACCAAGACACATTGTTCTTTTCCGAGATGGTCCACTCTGGGAGGCGTTTTGACGCACTCCTGAGGTATTACGAAAATGGTACTAGCCAGCCTGATAGATTCCTGCTACGCCAAACAACGCTTATCTCTGCTTTGCATCAGATACGCAGAGATAGCCGTATAGGTCGCTTAACCTTAGCGCGGGATTGATTCTCCGTTTACGTAGATATTCATTTACTGAATGGACTCGCTATGCTTAGAAAGATATTGTTCTCCTTGTGGTCTCGGAACCTCCGCCGAACCCTGCAAAGTTCATATGTTTTAAAGCAGCACAGGATGCTGAAACAACATCACTCATCACAAAGCACCAGTCAAATCAAACCACTTATACCTCTTTCCACAAAACACACCCAACATGTCCTCCGACCTAACCATCGCCCGAATCGATGTCTTCCAACTCGACCTCCCTTACTCGGGCGGCGTCTACCGCCTCTCCGGCGGCCGGGAGTACACCAGCTTCGACGCCACCATCGTCCGCATAACGACGCACAACGGCCTCGAGGGCTGGGGCGAGAGCACCCCCTTCGGCTCCACCTACGTCGCCTCGCACGCCCTCGGCGTCCGCGCCGGCATCGCCGAGATCGCACCTAAGCTCCTCGGCCTCGACCCGCGCCGCGTCGACCGCATCAACGACGCCATGGACGCCGCGCTGGCCGGCCACGAGCACGCCAAGACGGCGCTCGACATCGCGTGCTGGGACGTCTTCGGCAAGGCCGTCGGCATGCCCGTGTGCGAGCTGCTCGGCGGCCGCACCGAGGCCCCGCTGCCCATCATCACGTCCATCGGCGTCGACGAGCCCGACGCCATGCGCGCCCACGTCGCCGAGTACCGCAAGATGGGCACGGTCGGCCACTCGGTCAAGATTGCGGGCGACGAGCCCGCGGCCGACGCCGACCGTATCGCAGCGTCGCTCGCGGACAAGCGGCCGGGCGAGTTCTTCCTCGTCGACGCGAATGGCGGATTGACGGTCGAGTTTGCGCTGCGCATGCTCAGGCTGCTGCCGCGGGGGCTGGATTTCGTGCTCGAGAGCCCCTGCGCGACGTGGCGGGAGAGCGTCTCGCTCAGGCGCAGGACCGACGTGCCCATCATCTTCGACGAGCTCGCGACGAACGACGCGTCCATCGCGCAGCTCGTCGCCGGTGACGCAGCCGACGGCATCGGGCTAAAGATCTCCAAGGCGGGCGGTCTCACGAGAGGGCGGAGGCAGCGGGACATTTGCATTGCTGCCGGCTGCACCATCAGTGTGCAGGACACGGTTGGGTCCGACATTGCGTTTGCGGCAATTGTGCATTTGGGCCAGACGGTTCCGAAGCGGAACTTGCGATGCATTTTGGAATGCAGGGATATGGTTACGCTCAAGACGGCCGATGGAGACTTTCCCCTTCGCGACGGCCATGTGGTGGCGCCGAGTGCTCCGGGTCTCGGGATTGCGCCTCGCTTGGATGTGCTGGGGGAGCCGGTGGCTAGCTACTTTTAGATCGCATGCTTTCCGTATGTAGTTATTGAAGTCGTTTGATTGTGTTGAAAACTGAATAGATCAGCCCTCAAAAGGGAACAAGTGAACTAGTGGATAATGTACAAAAGACAAGGAAACGAACGAAGGTAAACCTATTGCGGACTAACTAAATTAGGAAATGTCTACAGACAAGTCTTCGTTCTTCAACAGATTATCACTGCCTCTGTTCTCCCATAGCAACTTACTGGGATACTGGACCCTTTTTGAGCAACGTTTTCCGCAGCTTGGGAAAATGCAGAGGAAGGGAGATGCCGAAGCCGGGTGGCTTTCGGATGCCAGAGCCGAGTCTGCAGCGGCTCGGACCGCGCTCCCGAGGCCCCCCTCATTCTCATCTCATTCTCAACCCCGCCCTCCAAACACGCCATCGATTTGTCATGCAGTCTGCTTAATAATATCCAGATATCAAGAAAAGCTCACCATGCCTTGAAGCGTTCACAATTCCAGAGAGAACCGCTCTTTCAAGGAACCAGCCATGGCGAATAATCCCGTCACAACTCGCCGCGCCTACCGCCGGACCGACGACCACACCCCCGGCACGCCAAAGGTCAAACTCGTCACCGAAGCCCTCCCGCATCCACTCCCCACAACCTCCGTCCTAATCAAAGTCCACGCCGTCTCCCTCAACTACCGCGACGCCAACATCGCCAACGGCGGCAACCCCTGGCCCGTGACTCCCCACGGCGTCCCGTGCAACGACGCAGCCGGGGAGGTGATAGCCCTCGGCGACGGAGTAACGACCTTGTCACTCGGGGACCGGGTCGCTCCCATCACCGACACAGAGAATCTGACCGGGCGAGAGGCCGCCCGCTCGTGGCTGGCCGCCGACGAGGACGGCGTGCTGGCAGACTACCTGGTGTTTGACAAGAAAAAGGTCTGCAGGCTGCCGGCACATCTGGACTGGGTCCAGGCGAGCATCATCCCTTGCGCTGGCGTGACGGCGTGGGCGGCGTTGAAGGATGTGGGGTTCGGGAAGTCCGTGTTAATTCAAGGTATGTGAGGTCTGCGATTGCCGGGAGGGGGCGTCTGCTGATTGTTTGCAAGGCACGGGTGGAGTGAGCATGTTCGCGCTCAAGCTTGCGAGGGCAGCCGGCCTGAAGGTCATTCTGACCTCGTCGAGTGATGAGAAGCTCAAGAGCATGCGCGAGAAGTTCCCGAGCCCGCCGCTTTTGACTGTCAATTACGGCACGAACCCGGCATGGCATGAGGAGGTCCTCAAGCTTACTGATGGCGCCGGCGTCGATCTTGTTATTGAGGTTGGGGGGACACAGTCGCTCGTGAAGAGCTTGAAGTGCACGCGGCGCGGCGGGGTGATCAGCCAGGTCGGCTATCTCAGTAAGCAGGATGTGAACGAGTTGTCCGAGCTCCTGCCACTTCTGATTGATAGGAGAGTGAACTTGAGGTGAGAAGCCACTGCACAGTTGTCGGCAAAACTAACTCAGAGAACAGGGGAATCAACGCTGGGTCAAAGCAGGATATGGACGATCTTGTTGCTGCTATTTCTGCTACGCAAATGACGTTCAACGATATCATAGACAAGGTGTATCCCTTTGATAAGGCTGACGAGGCGATAGAATTTATCTGGCAGGGTAGGCAGGTGGGAAAGCTCGTCATTCGTCTAGATTAGTAACTAGGCTCCTCCGTCACCAATGTGAAGTTTCTACCTCTGACGAATTTTGAACGTTGTGAGGCAAAGTATCGGCTCAGTATTTTTTGCCCGGTCAGGATCTTCATCAAGATCGCAGAATTCTGATGGGAAGCGTGCAGATGAAACCAAAGAAAAGAGAAAGAGAACAACCTATTTGAATAGAAGAGCCTAAAAATAAAATATACGCGGGTAGCTGAAGCTATCGTCTGGACGTAAACGTGGAGTCAAAAATAATACGCTTACATCCATACGATAGTTTCAACAACCTATGATGTTCGAAATGTTAAAGTGGAACTTGTGAGCTATATTTCATACTGATAAAGAAAAATGTAGAGAGGGTACAATGAAAATAGATGCATTTGTAGTAGCCAAAGAGCGTAAAGTCTATCGAATTTCCTCTGCTCGTGTCCGAAAAGATAAGGCGGGATTGGGAACCGAGCATTTTGCAGGGATCGGGACAAACGCGGGGTGATGCACGGCCTGGTCAGCCCCGCATGACAGCACTCGGAGAGCATCCGATGCAACTCTCTATATCATCCAATCCGCGCCAGAAACACACGAGAATCCCGATTCTCAGAATGGGGCGATGTAGATCGCATGCGCCAGAAATTTCCTTTTCTGGTAGGCGAACGCGATTGGAAGGCTCAAAAGTGGCGTATTAAAACAGTTGTTCCAAAGCTTGCAGGCTCTACTCTCCATAACTTTTCTATTTCACAAAAAGTCATCTCCTTTACCAAAAGCCCACCCTTTTGAATTACTTCAACAGCTTGTTGAAACAATGTTCGACGTTGTCGTTGTCGGAGCCGGGCTGAGTGGTCTTCAAGCGGCGTATTCTGCTCAGAAGGCGGGGCTATCCGTCGTCGTTGTCGAGGCCAGGGACCGTGTCGGAGGAAAGGTATGGAGTGTGCCACTGGCTTCAAAACGTGGCTGCGCCGATCTGGGAGCTGCTTGGGTCAATGACACGCTTCAGAAGCGGGTTTGGTCTTACGTCGAGCAGTTCGGCCTGCAGGTAGTCAAGCAAAGGCTAGATGGCAAGGCCGTCATGGAGACAGAGCGAGGAGAGAGAGTTGTGTACCCTTTCGGAATCACTCCAGAGGTGGGGATTTTATGTTCCAGAGTGTTTCTCGATACCCTGCTTACACGCCCAAACAGTTCACTCCTGAGGAGAAGAAGAACCTGGAATTCATCCGCGACCACATCCAAGCTGCTTCATTGCGTCAGGAAGGTCCCCGCCCCGAAGACGACAATGTAACTCTTGACCAATATGTCCGTAACCTTGGAGCTGGCCCCAAGACGGTGCAGATGATCAACCTCTGGGCCCGCGTCATGCACGGCCTCGAATCTTCCCAGGAGTCAGCGGCATGGTTCATCGACTACTGCCGTCGCAACAAAGGACTTCTGGCCGTCCGCGCAGACGACCACACGGGCGGCAACTACATGCGTATCACGACGGGTGAGTTACTCACACCTCCTTCACCCACCGCCAAAGACTGACGTGGAACAACAGGTGCACAGCAAATTCCCATCGGCCTGGCTGGCTTGGTCGGCAGCAGCAACATCCACCTGTCCTCCCCAGTAGCATCCATCGAGGACCAGAAGTCCCGCGTCACCGTCACCACCACCACGGGCAAGACCTTCGTCGCCAAGAAATGCATCATCTCTCTCCCCAGCACCATGTACCAAGACCTCAACATCTCGCCACCCCTCCCAGCCCCCGTTCAGGAAGTCGCAAACTCGACGCTGCTCGGCCACTACAACAAGGCCATCGTCTGCTTCGACAAGCCGTGGTGGCGCGATCTCGGCTACAACGGCTTCGTCATGAGCTACAAGGGCCCCGTCGTCGTTGCCCGCGACACCAGCGTTGATGAGAAGCGGTTCTACGCCCTGACTTGCTTCGTCAATGGGAATGAGGGAGAGAAGTGGGGCAAGCTGTATCCGCATGAGCGGAGGAGGGTGGTGCTCGAGCAGCTGGCCGCGCTGTTCGATGTTGGTCCGGACTCGGAGGTGTGGCGCCCGATTGAGTTCTTTGAGCAGATCTGGAAGCATGAGCCGTACAGCAAGGGTGCTCTGGCGCCGGTCACCGCGATTGGGCACTACACCAAGTTTGACGCCGTGTACGGTAAGCCTGTGGGTAATGTGCACTTTGTGGGAACTGAGTTCTCAAAGGAGTGGAAAGGGTACATGGAGGGAGCTCTCTGCTCCGGAGAGCAGGGTGCTAAGGAGGTGGTTGAGACAATTCAGCAGCAGAAGCCAAGCGCCAGACTCTAGGGTATCACCTTTAAAAATCTCGTCCTCTCGTCTCTGTAATCAGTAATATATACACAGAATAGCTGCAAATTCTTATAACCTACTGTTTCTTTACTTTCCATAGTTAAGTATCTGGTGATGAGGGGAGACAGACACGCCTGCCTTTCTTTCGATCCTCTACTAATCTTGGACTGTAATAGAATTATTGAACACTACAGCGTCTTGGAGCCTATCTCCCCTATAGTGCTAATGATAACGGTTATATAGCAGAGAGATACGGAGAGTTGTGACAGCACATTAGAAAAACCTAGAGCTCCCGACAGAGGCAGACCATAAATGCGCAGATCTACCTAGGCAGAAATAAGATGAAAATCTTGAGTATGAGAGGTAATGCGTTCATTGTACTAGTCGACTCTGTACTCTGGATCCGTTTGCTCCATCAGCTATTTCGGCTTGGTATCTGCCCTCAAGTTCTGAAATATTTTTCTTCCCCATCGTGGAAGTCTGTGTTGTCTTTTGCTGATGAGCTTTTGAAGGGCCTCGGCCTTAACAGGATCCCAAAACTCGAATACTTCGCGAGCATACGATCCTTTAGGGGAATTATAGTCGCCCTTCGGATCTGCTCCAGCCTCGATGAATACCGAAAAAATATCATACCACTGCTGAGTCAACCTCGAGTGATCTTGAGGGTCCATTCCGGTTATGCCTTGGAACTCTGAAAGCTTTTTTAGTGCTCTCAACCAGGGAGTGGCCTGATCAGACCATTCGTTAGGATTTATGCCGCCTTCAAGAAGAGTTTGTATCATCCTGATGCTGGGTGCCTTGTAGTTCTTGGAAGCCATTGCCCTCTCCTGGTAGAAGGGCTGTTCTGGAAAGAAAGCATAATCCAACATTGGCCGTCCATTGTCGTCATGCGTGACATCTATCCCCTCGTTTCGTTTCGCTCGAATGTAATTAACCAAGTCGTACTTCACGGCGAGAGAAATGAAGTTTGCGCCTGTCTCGGCGTTTCCTGGCTCACTGCTCACCCACGTAAAGCTTTTGTGAAAGGCACCAGGGGGCCTTCTCCCACTCTCAGGAGCAAATTTCCCCCGATGGACCTCAAAGAGTGTGGATGCAGCATGATTGACCTCATCGATCAGGCGGATAGCTGATGGGTCACCGGTTTTATCTGAACTGGCAGCCAGGATCATACACCACCGTACCGATGCCCAGAACTTCGTTATAGATGCATTGCTGTCGGGAAGTCGCTTGAGTAAGAGGACGGCAGACCTGAGAAGCGATATGCATGGTTTGAATGACGTTGATTTTGTCACAGAAACCATCTTGTTCCAGTTTTCAGGCCGTTCTATGAAATCCTTCGCCGTCCTGTGAAGGTAATCAACTTCGGGTGTGGTGATAGGGTCGTACGATGCTGAATGATGAAGCTGCCTTAACGTCATTGCTTCTGTGTCAGGCCTGTACATGGCCTGCTCGGTTGACTGCAAAATTTCGGGTTCCCTCAGTGAATTGCCTGAATCAGTCGGACGGCACAATCGCATGAACGTGAGGGGGTCCGGAGGTCGGCTCTCCTCGTCTTCAACAAGTGGAACTCCAAGTAAAGGCTCTGGAGGAGGGGCTCCTGCGTTATACCAACGTCCGCGATAGGGCGCTAGGGCACCCTGTGTAGAAATTAGTCCAGCACTAAAGAATGAGCCTATCGCTACTCTAAAAAAAAGCTTACTCTGTATCTTGGACGAAAAATGTATCCAGTCGTATTTTCCCTGATTCTTTGTCCAAATTGACCAGCCAGTGATTGCTCAACCGGTCTATATCGGTCCTCGAGCAGTCCTTGCCCGTCCCATTCATAACCAACCAGGTTTCTGGGCAACTCGCATCCATTCTCTAAGGAATACTGCATATCATGCAGCTTTAAGATCATGGTGGCAATTGCTCGCTTACCCTCCCCTGTATGACGATCCACGGTCTGCAGCCCAAGGTGCCGTCTGGTATTGATGCTCCAAATCATACTGTTATATAGATGGGCGGACAATTTTCCAGAATATCCAAGTGTTCTTGTGTTCCACCCACATTGCAACAACTCCAGACCAATACACAGCTCTGATGCATCTTTTTCCGGCAGATGTCTACATGCTGCACAAAATACCCATCGGATCTTTCCTTCCTCTTGAATACTTTTACCTGCGCGAAGAACTGGATGGTGCGGTGCGGTGAGGGCATACACACTATTGCCATGAAAGCTGTTGTAGGATTGGCTCTGCCCCAAGCTCTTGCTAGAATCTTCATGCCAGACCTCATCTCCCAGGGAATTCGCCATCTCAGTAACATCAAATAAACTAATCTCGTAGGCTTCTTGTTGGTCTCCAAAATCCTGTATTGTAGATGCTTCAATAAACCCTTTGCATCTTGAGGAAATCCGGCGTAACACATCTCGGCATCTTGCTGTACAATCCTCTATTGACAACGGTCGTACATCGGACTTGAAGCAGCTTTGCTCATCATCTTCATCGACGAACGATAGATCAAGTAAAGTCAATACCTCTGGTGTTGTATGGATCAACTGAAAAATCTGTGACGCGTGCTCAAGGTAGAAGGGGTCGAGATTATTGATGATGCTGGAGTACAAGTCATCGAGCTCTGGTGGAATGCAATCGAGCCGCCTGCGGAGATCCTGGATTCGATCGGAGTTTCCAAGCCCATCGAGCAGCGATCGAACGACTAAGTGCACCCAAAGGAAGACGCCACTTGATCTACGGGTGATGGAAACAACAAGATCAGCGGCATATTGGGGCTCGCGCCTTTGGAGTTCCATGAACCGAGGGTTTGCGCATAACCTTCTGGAGACGAACGAGAGTATATCCGGGAGAGTCAGGTCCTGCATTCTAAAACTAGGATGCCCACGGAAAGCATCCTGGAATTTCGGTTCTGGCCTACTGCCAAGACAGATTTTGTATCCTCCAAAGAGCTTCGCAAATTTTCGTTCAGCTGCGAAAGGTTGCTTGAGATCACTTTCAACTCTTGGCGCTTCACCTGGCCATCCTTTCCCGTCCTCCATACCGAGTGAGTCTCCGTTATAAGCTTCCGCGCAAATTCAAGAATCTGAATGAGGCTTGATGCCACGCTCAAGGCGGAGGCTGGGTCGAGAACCATCTGTGATATGGGGTTATCTGAGCAAGGAGAATATGAGTGGGCGCAGAAGTGGAGGAAGGCTGACGACAAATAAATTTTGACCCTTATTCAACGCCTGAGGGAAATTCTGCCTTGATGACGTGGACATTCAAGCGCGTTGTGGCTGAGCTGACACAGCCTTGGGCTGCAATTGTATGCTGGTCTAGACCAATTAAGCCCACGCAGCCTTGCTATACAATGTACTCCTGCGTTGCAACGCCAACATAAAACTGCTATACAACACTGCTATACTAGAGGGAAACATGACGATTCCAAGCCGGATTATCCATGAGGCAGAGCAAGACGATGATATATGAGTGGCGCTGACGAGCTTTGGTCTTAGGCTTCATCAGAATAAAGATGCAGGTGAGTCCCATTTCGGCTAGCGTATTTTTCCATCGGTGTTGAAATGCAAGTACGCCTTGTTTATGGACGTATGATTGCTTATGTGCATGATATCCCTCAAATAAGTTGAACCAATCGCGGCCGGTCCAGCCCTTTGTGGTTTTTTTTCTTCTTCGCAGCTTCGAAAACAAAATCAAAGTAATGAGTGTAGTTGATAGACAGAGCGACGCCATAGCTTTTCGCGTGTTGGTTGGTCCGTAGTCTGTGTATCACTGCTGCTTTTCTATGAGGAGACCAAATAACTGTCTGGTAATTCCAGATAGATTACGTGATGCAGACCTCCAGTTATTCTTGCGCTGCTTCTGGTAGAAGCTTGATTACTGGTCTATCCGTTACGCCGTGAAATCTGCACCTGGAATTACCGCTGCATGCTGCACAGGAGTAGTTCTGGTATCATCTCTCGCCGGAATATCTTCTCCGTGCTGGAATAACTTCACCGAAAGCGCCAATCCATCTGCGGTACAACTCTACAACAAAGTCTGGTGGTGTCTTTCTTTAGCGCAGCTCTCCAATGCCTACGTCCTTGTCTATCCACTGGTATGAGAGCATCGCGGAGCACAATGTTGTTCTCCCATCTTAAGTATCCGCATTAGCCCTTTTCTCAATAATCAAACACAGTCCATTGACAGGCTGTTTTAACGATAGTCCTGACAAGTGTGCATGTTGAAAGATTCCAGGAGCGAGGCGAAACTTTTCTAGAGTGCGCAGCCACCCGAAGTGCATCACCACGTGTCTGGCTGCACCAGCCCTTCAGTTCAGCCCAGCAAGGCAGCACATCACAAAAAAGGCTGGCAAACTCATCCCCTGGCTGCAACCTCCGGCGGCACAATAAGCGGCCGGGCTGACCGGTTGCACCGCTGGTCCCCTGCATCCCAAAGCAGCGTGGCGATATCTGTGTTGCCCCTGTGTGCAGCAGCGGCTGTCGACGTGATACCCGAGATCATCCGGCGCGCGTTTCTCCACGTCAGCCCCTTCCGAGATCAGCATGCGGGCTACACCAGCCCGGTAGTACTGTACGGCTATGTGCAGTGGCGTTCCGTCATAGAATTGTTCTCGCCTGATGTTGTGATAGCCTGCCGGCGTCCCCGATCTTGGCAGAGATACCGCTAAAATTGTGTCGTAAGCAGCGTTATCCGATGATCTTATTTGTGTCGGTATACGGCGCCGAAGACTTACTGGGCTACTTGCGGTGCTGCCTAATGAATGCGGGAATTCTCCGCTGGCCATTGGATCCGCACTTTTCAATGCATATCAGGCGGTAGAGCTCAAATACAATATCTCATTCGTGAAGAAACAGTTGGGGGACGTTGTATAAGTCACATAAATACATTTGTCATTGATCGTTACTGTTCTGGCGAGTATTCATAAGAGAGACGCTCTACAATATGTAGGGATACACAACAATGCTTTGAGAGACAGAAAGATTGAAGTAGACAAGAAAGTAGCACGCAAAATCAAGCCGGAGGAGTCTCTACCTGAGATGGCCTCGGAGGTTCAGACGGCCGCCTCTGTTCAGAGCCCCTTCTCTCCACCTCTTCGTTTTCCACCTCTGCACTGTCCTGGTCAGCATCAGACGTAGCCTCATGACCCACACCCATTTCATAGACCACAACATCCTCATCTCTCTCCTTCACCGGTGCCGGCAACTCATACGAGCTGCCACCAACATTGACACCATCCAATTCGGGCCGCCTGGCCTGATTGTCCGCCCCTGCTGGCATTTCCGAAACCGAGTGCTGCCGTTCATATCCCATGTGCTGCTGTTGTTGCTGCGGCGTGCCGAAATGAGGGTCGTACGGTTCCTTCCCCTCGCGGTAGTAGTTTGGCGGCGGGTCAGCCGATGATAGGTACGTTGAAGCTTGGCTAACGACGCTGGGCCGCTTGTTGTGCGCCTTCTTCTTCTGCTTTCGCGGTCGCCACCAGTAGAGATAGACAGCACTGAAGAGAAGTAGAACGCCGGCGATGACACCGATGGCGATTCCAGCTTTGGCGCCGCCGCTAAGCGTGGATGGGGAGGCAGACGAGACATAATCAGCAGAGTAAATTGTCCTGATGTCCTTCTCCGGCATGGTAGCGGTGAAATTGGCTTGCGCGAGCGAGAAGATTTTCCGCTCGTAGTCGACAATGAGGTAGGCTTCTTGTAAAAAGACTCGACCAATCGTATTCTGAGAATCGTCTTTTGAGCGGCGAATGGGGAAGTAATTTGTGGTGTTTGGGTATGCCGGGTTTTTGATGGAGAGATCAAACGCCGCGTAGGGTAGGTTGATTTGAATGTTTTCGGTGGCATTGGAGCTGATTTCCTCATCTGCGAGCGTAAATGTGAGTGTCGGATTTTTTCCCAGAAGCTTGTTGTGCATCGTGTCGTTGATCAGGTAGTAGTTTGCAGCTTCGTCGTAAGTTAGGCCAAAAGCCTCTGCAAACATGTCGCAGGTATCTCCGGGAAGCCAGAGGTGTGAAACGGTGGAATCAATGGTTGTCATATGACTGGTTGCCAGATTTCGTTTGCCCAAGTCGGTGAGACTGAAGCTTGTGTAGATAGATTGAAGTCCAACACGAAGCATTCGATCGGGAGTATCCGCAAAGGTAAAGTTGTAAACGTGGGATTCGAATCGTGATTTATCGTAGCCACCTAGCACAAGGCTTCCTGGTACCGATTTGTAGCCTACGCTGAGTGTTAAGCGTTGAAACTCATCCTAGAGATAAGACTTTAGAACTTACGGTAGTGAGCTCCTGCCGTATAACCATACGATAGACTTGGGATTTTGTGGGTATCGTTCAGAACCTGGATCAAACTTGGTATTGGCGCTTGCGAGTCCAAGTTCGTCTCGGCATTGTTCAATCCCAGCATTCCCACCCAGTACTTCGTTGATGAATATCCGACCGCTAGGCTGCTGTCCACTTCAATTGCATCATTGTTCTGGCTAAACCCCAGACAGACTTTGTCGAAACCAAAATACCCTCTGTCATCGGGATAGTTGAGAGGGGTGCTCTCAAGGTCGAGGCTGTAAATGCCAGTGAGGTTCCAAGTGCTCGATTCATTTTGCTGGAATCCCGAGCTCGGTTGGCCCTTGAAAAGCTGCACGCCACGCGATGAAGGGCAGCTTTGATTACCTGTTTCACAAGCTTCAGAAGCAGGCATGAACACTGTAGCTGCCTCGGTAGAGACTAGGACGCGAAAGTCCTGACCGGGGTCGCTGCCGACTGACACACGGAAGGTTGACCAATTCCCGTCAATACCGTCCCACTCTTTTGTCGGGATGGCAACGTAAGGGGTGGGTACCGGATCCTTCGACATGATGGCCACGAGGCTACTGAACGTGAAGTTGAGGTGCTCTCGCAGTCTGGACTGTCACAGCTCAGTAAACCAGCACCTGCGAAATAGAAATGTTCATCGGGAAGAGTTGAACCAAATCGTCGGGCTGAGGAAGGGGTTCATATGAGAAAAAGCAAGGAATGGTGGCGGGAAGGTGACAAAAACGCAGGCAGCCTTTCGCACATATGGCGCAGAGGTAGATCGGCAGAGCAGAAGGTCTCATTCTTTATGGCCATTTGAGGCAAACTGTCAGCTCACGTGATGGGTACCGCCACCTGGATTGGCTTCCACCGGAGTTCTAGCCGATCGGAGTAGAAAGTTCAGGTATGTAACACAATTTGGAGGCGGAGAATGACATGGTTTCCGAGGCTGGTGTTGCGCATGCGAAGCCGTGCAACCACGCGTTACCCCACCACAAATGCTTGGATTTGCTGCTGCAGCATTTCCAGCTGGACTTTGAGACTGTACGAGCTGAGAAAGCCTCGGTGAGCGATGCGGAATGAGCCATAGCCGCTTCATAGACGATAGTGATACTTGCACTCAAAATTTTGGACGCTAATGACTAGAGAAACTCACACCTCCGCAGAACGTATCAAATGAGGCCACATGTGTCCCTTTAAAATGATGGTATGAAAAAATAAACCATGTTGAGGAGGGGCTGTAAGGGGAAGGTAGCCGAAAAAGGATGCCGGAGTTAATTGCCTTGGATAAGTGGCTGGTTTCTGTGACACTAAAATGGCTACACGGGAGGTTTCCTGCGTAAGGGCTCCCAGAAACAGCCCTATCACCTAGTAAATTAAAAGGCGGGGTAACTCTGTCGCATCTTGGTTCACCTCGCACACACGATAGCACACAGGCAGCAATGCGGCTCAGCCATCTCACCGCCAGGTTGCGTACAGCCATCAGTGTACTTGACCACCTACTATACGTTCGGTCGAAGGAAACAAAGCGGTTACTCTTTTTGATCAATGAATTGGGTTCCGACTTCGTGGTCTTTGTGGGTTTCCGTGTTTTTCTTTTTTTTTTTTTTTTTTTTTTTGCATGCTGTCATGAGAACAAAGAGTCTATTTAAGCCACCAGAAGACTCTTCTCCGTGGACTTGCCTTGTCTCCGATGCAGTACAGATGCAAGTTCACGCCCGACAAGGAGGGAACACGAGGGGCTGAAGGCCCTGCGACAATCAGCGAGGAAGACTGTTGCACTGTGAAACTAGGACTTGCCAGCAACAGTTACACGTGCATCGGAAAGCAACATGAGCTGATCAGCTCACTTTACCGTCTATCAATTGGCCCCCAAAGTCATGTGGCTTACCAGGTCTCAATGATTGAGAGTTTCATGGAATCTATCACCTGCCGTATGCTTGGGATTGAGCCTGGATGGGCGGGGGTGGCCGGTGATCTATGCCTAAATCTCAGCGCGAGCCGCCACAAATTACACGGCCGAATCTCCGCGAAATTCATCAGGCAGCGGATGTTACTCAAGACTGCATACCAAAGTGGAGCGTGTGCAACGTCAAGCCGAATTCGGTCTTTCGATTCGATTCTGCCGGCCTGAGGCACAACGAAAAGGGCGCTGCAAGATTGCACCTTCAACTATCGACCAAGATGTAAAGGCCTTCATATCCGCGCCAACACTTCTTCTCTAAGCTGCGAATCTCGCTTCTAGCTTCAAACAGTTCAAGATGAAGTCTTTCGCTTTGGGGTTCCTCCTCGTTACGCTCTTATGTGGACCCATCTTCGCACAGGAAAACTCTCGTCTTGCCTCACCAGAATCTTACGCTGCTCCAATTCCTCCAAAGACTTCTGACTCCACCGTTGCCTATGAGCCAATATGTACAGGATGTTTTCTCGAAGCAATCAAGCCAACTCCACTTTCGTACCCCGGCACTGTCTATTGCCTCAACATCACCACGATTTCGACCGTTCCTTCAGCTATCCGGTACACTACTGTCAAGCCAGATGGCTGTACAACCACCGTCCTTGAGCCATACCATCCGACCTCGGGACCAATTAGCACCACCTCAATTACATGGACTGTGAATGGCACGACGCTGTGAGATTTTTAATTCCTTACATGGATATTCAGTAGCAGATCTGACAAGACGCAGGACGTGGCCAACCCAGTATATTGCATACAGTTCCTTCCAGGCTGGCACGTGGAGCCATGGTGATGGTTCAGTCTGTACCATTCAGCCAACTACGGTGTCTGCTCAAAGTCCTCTCATTTATCCTGTGTCAAGCGTCCCAGCAAGCCTCGCCCCTGTTCCATCGCAGATTTTCCAGTCAATCATTAATGATCCTTCCATCAGCCTCCCGTTCAACATTGCGACCTGTACAGCCAATGGCGCACTCCCCAGCCCATTGCACGCGGACCCAGAACCCATGTGCTCATGTACCACCGGGACTCCACCCCCGCAATCCTGCATTCAACTTCCTCCGAGCACAATTGTCCTCCCAAATACTTTTTTTCATTCCGGATATCGCCGCCACCAGGCTGCGACATTACCAGCACGGCTTCGCGTAGATCGTGATGCAGCCGCAGACGCCGCCACGGCCACGCAGTCCCACACATCCTTTACCGCCCTTGGAATTATGCCAGGGGGAGACTTGAAAAGCACGTCTAGCGTAAGTGGGTCGAGTGATGGATCAAGCATAACCTCAACCTCTACCACCACGACAACCACATCCACAAGCAGCAGTGCTTCCTCAATCGCCTCTTCAACCAACCTTTCTTCCAGTCGTAGCTTTTCAAGGACCTCGTCAACAACTCGTTCTTCCGGCAGTAGCTTTGTATGCCTTAGTCCCCCGAAAATCGGTTTTGCTGGGCTGACTCTCTCTTTTACAGGTAGCGTAAGCACTGGTCTTCTCTAGTCCTCAAAATTCCCCAGCGTGCGGGTCGGACCATTAGCGCGCGGAGCGCACAGGCACTTTTTGCTCACCAGAGGGGGTTGTCTTCTGGGCAAGTGACGGTTGTGCTAGGAAGAAGATCACAGCAGAGTCGGCTTCGCACAGGTTAATAGTGGATTTTGAGTTGAGATGGAGAACAGCTTTGAGATTGGCTTTGCCGCCTAGTTGACAGAAGTAGGTAAAGGAAAAATCGAAATTCAGACAATTTTAGCTATGCATCTTTTTTCCTTTTTCATGATATCTTCTACCATGTTTAGAAACATAGCCGATCATTGAAAATAGCTCCGAAAGATATATTGGGCTCACACCTCCTACATTTCTCCACCACGTAGCTGTTGTCAGTCTATCACTTGCGAGGCATAACCGTGATTCACCTAATGAAAGCTCATTCATGGAGCATCGTAGGTCCCCTTATTGCAATCTTAATTCCGATGCCGTTTCGGTTAGTGTACGAATTCCCCTAGTAGTTCAACCAATGGACGACTTTCGATTACAAACACCTCTCCTGAGCTGAATCCAAGATGCCACCAGCGAGCTAATAGTCTGAAGCATTGCATACCCTGGTGATTGCTGAGCTTGGACTGGTGGGTACAATTGACCAACTTTCAAGCAGGTAACTACATAAAGAAAGTTCATAGCATTACAAACTGATAGGACGAAAAATACTCCACAGCGCAGGACGCCCAGCAATCTACTACCACACATGGCGCTTACATCGTGGGCGGACCGAAAAACATTCGAATTTCCCCGTTCTTACCTGCATACTCCAAGGGATTGATTTTGCCGGTAGTCCGTTTTCCCCTTCCGGCTGAAAGCCCTTGCAAGTCTGGATGGGTGTGTCCGCAAGCAGCCCACAGTTCTGCATGTCTGTTGGCCCGTGCAAGCTCTGGGACCTTGGAGCCAGAGTCGTCGTAAGTTGGGTTTTTTGTCTTCCCCTCACCGGCCGAGCCTAGGTGATCCTTCTGTTTGCTGGCATTGGCGCACGGTCCATTAGGCGAGCAACGGAAGTGATGGAAGCAGTATGTGTGTCGCTGTGTTTCTGGCCCCCGTTTCGTATCCCCGCAAATGTGGGGCCCCACGCCTGCCTTTTTGAGTTTTCTCCAGGATCAACTGAAGTTACTGATCGGCATCCAATCCTTCAGGCACGGCCCATCACGCAGACACGAACCATCTTGCAGATTCAAATGTTGGTCTGACACGAATTCCCAGTTCGGCTATGTACCTCGACGGACCACGGTTCCGAGAAAACACATATAAAATGCCTTCGTTCTCTCTTGAATTGGTTTCTCTCCTCATCAAACCCACCAGCTCATTCACAGTCAATCGAGTCTTTTGAACACCGCCAACATGCGTTTCACCTTCTCCATGATCGCTCTCTTCTTTGCCGCCGCCCTCGCTGCGCCAAGCTCAGAACCTGAGAACACGGGCCTGTTGCAGCCCAGGTGCTCCGCCCGTGGCGGTAAGTTGATCATCCTCTGCTTCGTTGCTATGCTGACGGAAACGATTAGTGCAATGCCAGCAGCCGGCTGAATGCTGCAGCGGCGTTTGTGCTATTGACAAGGGCTGTGCTTGCCAGACGTGTCTTTAGGTAAGTGATTCTTTGGAATGAAGTGTGTGGGAAATGACGATCAAGTTGCTGAGACATTACAGGAAACTCATGGTTGCTCTTTCTCACTTGTTGCGGCACAATGAATGAGTAACGAGATACGTTGGGAGAGGAAATGGAACAAATAAAAGGACATTCACTTGCGGGAGCGCTGCTGTTCATACCTTCCATTGGGAATGATGCAGATGGAGGGTGTTTGTAGATAAAACTACCCATGTCCAATTAAAAGAGCCCTACGCAATCATGAATGAATTTGTTTGTGCCTAAATTCCGTTGTTGGAAATTTTATTGACACTTGCCAAGAGATTCGGTAGTTCGGCTTCTCCCCCTGACCGACTTCCGGGCTGGGCGCCGAGATGTGTGGATACTATTCTGTACTACTTGCTTGCGCGGAATCCGCGGGTTCCAGTCAGTGAGCGTAGGCTGGTAAGCTACACCGGGCTTACGTGATTGAAGTCGCGGTTCTAGGAGAAGAAGGAGGCGGAGTAGAGGACGGGAATGTTGTAGCAACAAGCATGCAAGTAGTGATTTACGACGGTAGTCATTCTGGCAGATGGTTGAAAATCTTCTATGCGGGGGCGAAATGCACGTATATGCTATTTTCGTTGTTGATGTCTGTAGCACAGGTCTACTCAGTGCGAGGGAAGGCATGGTCCGCCTGGATCTCCGCCATTTACCTCTGGAAATTCCAGCTGCACTTACCAAGGGCCTCGATTCTTGCAATTGGCCGGAGGTTCACATCGCGAGGTCTTTTTTTAACTCATGGCCACCTTCACTGACTTTGCACCTCATCTATCCTGTAGATGTTCAGAGATATAGCGTATCATGTGTGAGGTTGCTACACCTTCGCATGATGCATTGAGAGACGTGCGGGAGTATAATTTTACAGCATGCCGTGTATCCACCACAAGCAATAATTCTTCAGCATATATATTTCCAGTGTCCCCCTTTGCGCATCCTACGCCTACTTGCTGCAGGAACCCTTACCGTTGGTGTATCCTCTATATACATAACTTGCTTTCTGGCTCCCTAATCTGTCGAATTGACTCGTTTAAGTTGTTGTTTTATTTTATCATAAATAAGGCTACAGGAAAACGCAGCCGTGATGCACAGTACACCAACCGTAGTAGCGAATAGGATTGTACTTTCATGGGCGGCAGGTTTTTCAAATGAACACAAAACGTTTCGGCACATGGGGGTCGATAAAACGGTTAGAGCCGATAATGACCAAGCGCTGAATGTATCCCAGCAATAAATGTAGTATACGTAGGCATAAGAACATATTAGTATTAGTATCGATGTTAATAAGTGTTACTCCCTCAGTATGCAACGCACCGTCGCAGCTCGGGCAGCAACCTCGTAGACACACGTTGGTACCTAGACATAATTCGTCCTAGTGCTTACATCAACGGCGTGAGATCCGTTTATGGTTAGACCGTAATCGACGTGGGGCGATGTGGCGAAACATCTTATCGGAGATTGACGAGAGAAGTGGGGAAATATCCCGACGTAAAGCGGTATCATTCTTATGTACTTGCCTGGTTCCGCGTTGTGAGATTATAACAACCATCTGTCTGTGTAAAATCTGTTTGCTCCGTCACGTTAAAGAAGCTTGAAAACATGAACCGCTGAGTCGTGCGATGCGCAGCAACAGCGAAGGTCGTTGCCTCATGTGTGATTAGGGTTCTGACTGTACCTTATCGGTCGATCAACCCCGTCTCGATTCTATGGCTGCTCTCCCACTCTTAGGTGCAACGTCCATTCATGGAACGATATTGTGTCTCCAAAGCCCTACCAACTGTCTTATCTGCATGATGTCACTGGAGCGCAGCCTCCGGAGCACAAGAGGCCATTGACTATATCAGCATTGGGGCCCCCGGTCTACTGGGCGGATCAGCGCAGCCCTCGGTTTTCCGAATCAGCAGTAACCCAAGATGGCATCTACAGAGAGAGGCTACCGTCTCGGTGTAGACATTGGAGTGAGTCTCACATCACTCGCTCTTACAACCCTCCGCTCAATGCTACAAATAGGGAACCTTCACCGATATCTGCGTCATCACGCCTGAGGGCAGGACTGTTTCCGCAAAGGTGCCCACAAATGTCTCCGACCAGAGTATCGCCGTTAAGGAGGGGGTCAACCAGGTGAGAAAGCTGCTGAAAGAGACGTACTCTTGGGATGGCAAATTTGACTACATTCATCATGGTACAACGATTGCAACCAATGCCATTCTTGAGGGAAAGGGTGCCAAAACCGGCCTTGTTGTCACAGCTGGGCATAGGAGTATCCTGAGTACAAGACGCTCTCAGATTCCTGGTGGCCTGGGAGCCTGGATCAACTGGCAACCGCCCACACCCCTCGTGCCTCTGGAGAGGACCGTTGAGGCCCCTGAGCGAGTCTCAATTCAGGGCGAGATTGTGCGCCAGCTGGATGAGGAGACGTTCCGTGAAAGCCTCCAAGATCTCAAGCGTCAAAGGCCAGAGGCCATATGCGTTAGTCTGCTCAACTCGTTTGCAAACAATGTACATGAGGAGAGTATCAGGAAAATCATCACCGAAGAATTTCCCTCAAACGTTGAAGTGGTGACTTCGACTGAGGTACTTCCGGAAATTCAAGAGGCAAGTGAGCAAATAAATTGAAAGGGATTGGTTACTGACATTGACTAGTACGAGCGAACTGTCACCACAGCTGCCAATGCTGTCGTCAAGCCCGTCGTGAAGAAATATATGAACAATTTGAAAGAACTCCTTGCACCTGATACCGACATCATCAGAATCCTCAAATCTGATGGAGATCTGACATCTGTTGAACTCGCCGGCGAACAACCGGTCAACATTTTGATGAGCGGACCAGCTGGAGGCGTTACTGGCGTCGGCCATGAGATTGCCAAGAACACCCCCTTCAGAAATCTGATTACGCTGGATATGGGTGGCACCTCGACTGACTGCGCTCTTATTCCCGGCACGAACACCGTCCTCCGCCGTGAGACTGTTGTCGGCTCCCACACAGTCAAGGCCCCTTCTGTTGACGTTCGAACTGTTGGCGCTGGTGGAGGCTCGATCGCCCAATTCAACTCTCTGACGAACGCCTTGCGTGTTGGGCCTGAGTCTGCAGGTGCTACCCCTGGCCCTGCCGCATATGGGAAAGGCGGTACCATGGCAACCGTTACCGATGCCAATCTTGTCCTTGGATATCTTCCCTCCAACATCCTGGGTGGGGCGTTTAGCCTCGATGTCCAGGCCGCAACAACCGCCGTCGAATCCATCGCCAGCCAGATGGGTATGACAGTGACGCAGGCCGCTGAAGGTATCATCGATTTGGCCAACGAAACAATGTATGGAGCTTTGCGTCTCGTGTCGGTCGAGCAAGGTTACGATCCTCGGGAATTTGCACTCGTCGCGTTTGGAGGCGCTGGGCCTCTGCACGCCAATGCGGTTGGAAAGCTGCTGGGAGCGTTCCCCATCATTGTTCCTCCGGCTCCTGGAATCCTCTGTGCTCGTGGAGATGCAGCAACAAAGATGAGCCATGAGCAATCCTGCACATACATCAAGCTCTTCTCCAACGCATCGGTAGAAGACCTGAGGGCAGCATTTGACAATCTCAAATCTAGCTGCGTAAAGACCATGAAGAAGGCTCTTGGCACGGATCAGTCTTCGTTCGAGGTGTCTTACCAAGCTGATCTGCGGTACAAAGGCCAGGCTTTGATCCTCACAGTCAACATGACCGAGTCCGAGCTCATATGCGAACAATCAAAGCTGCTCCCTCTTCTTCGTGAAAAGTTTGATTCAGTACACGAACAACAGTTCAGCTTCACTTTGGCACAGACGATTGATTTGGAAATCATGCGTCTCCGTGTCAAGGCCACAGATGCATCGCCGGATATTCCCATCCAATCCATCGAAGACGCTCCCAGTGACACCCCTCCAGAATCAGCTATCATATCCCGTAGCCCTATCGTCTGCAATGGGGAGACGGTTGAAGCTATCTTCTGGAACCGCTCATTGATCACCAAGAAAGGTTACAAGGTGTCTGGACCATGCATCATCACCGAGATGGACTCAAACACGCTTATCCTGCCCGGCTACAGCGGTGAGATCGACAACATGGGCAACATTGTCATCAACCCAGATCAATCTGCTCAATCTTTGACCAATGGGATTGTGGAGAGCAGAAAGTCGGCTGAAGAGGTTGTTGCCGCCAACCCGCTTATACCAACGCTCATCTCCAGTGCCTTGGGTAGCATTCGCCGCGAGATGGATACGCTCATGCTGCGGTGCGCGATGAGCCCTGCCATTCGGGATCAGCAGGACGAATTCAATGTCATCACCAACAACCGTGGCCAAATGCTAGTGGGCCAGTTCGGAAGCTTCATCACTCAATTTCTGCGGAACTGGAAGGGCACCATTGAAGAAGGTGATGTCTTCGTGACAAACGACGTCTATGGTACGGAAGGTGCTGTATCACATTTGAATGACGTCATAGTGCTCTTGCCCATTTGGTACCATGGAAAGACTGTAGGTTGGGCTGCGAACTTTGGCCATTTGACGTGAGTATCCATTCCGGGAACTGCAATGAATGGCCGCTTACAAGGATCAGAGACGTTCAAGGAAAAGTCCCTGGATCAATGAGCATCAACGCCACCACGATTTTCGAGGATGGGTTGCAGATTCCTTCTGTTAAGCTGTACTCCAAGGGCGTGTTCAACGGTGATCTGATGAAGGTATTCCTGCGCAACAGCCGCATTCCGGAATGGTTCCAAAGCGACGTGACTGCACTGGTTGCTGCTTGCAGAACCGCTGCTACTCGCGTCTGTGAGGTAAAGCTGAACCTACCTGAAACGGTTCCTCGCTAAACATTGTGCAGCTCTGCGATCGTTACGGTGCCGAAGTATACGAGGCCGCTTGTGATAGTCTGCTGGACCGCTGCCGTTCAGCCATCAGCCAAATCATCGAAACGAAGATGGACGACAACCACAGCAGCTTCACCGACTTCATCGACGACAACGGCCAAGGCATCGGCCCCTGGATGATCTCCTGCTCCATGCAAAAGCAGAACAACCGCCTAATCTTCGACTGGGACGGCACCAGCCCGCAAGCCGAAACATCAATCAACTTCTACCTCTCAACCCCCATGTTCAAGATGTTCATCGGCTACTTCCTCCTCGCCATCTACGACCCGCACTGCGTCGTCAACGACGGCTTCCACGACCTCGTCGAGCTGCGCATCCCCTCCGGCACGATCCTGCGCCCCATCCGGCCCGCCGCGCTGTCCTGCCGCACGCACCTCCTCGGCCGCATCATGGACGTCATCCAAGCCCTCTTCGGCCAGCGCAACGCCGCCTACCGCTCCGCCGCCGGCTTTTCCGACTCGCCGCACCTCTTCTACAGCGGCTTCAAGCCTTCCGGCGACTGGTTCCTGCTGTACCAGATCGGCTTCGGCGGCGTGCCGGCGCGCCCCGTCGGCGACGGGCCCGACTGCCACTGCCTCTTCCCGGCCATCAAGAGCATCCCGACCGAAACCATTGAGCTGTACTTCCCGCTGCTCGTCGAGGCGAACGAGAGCGTCGCGGACAGCGGCGGCGCGGGCTTCTTCCGCGGCGGCAACGCGCAGCGCACGCTGTATCGCTTCCTCTGCAAGGGCGAGGTGTCGATCCACGATGACAGATGGCTGACCAAGCCGTGGGGCGTCAATGGCGGCGAGCCTGGGACGCGCTCGCGGAAGGGGATTTTTAGGGAGAACTCGTATGGCTCGGAGAACCCGAGGTATGAGGCGCTGCCGAGCAAGATGGATCACCTGAGGGTGAAGCCTGGAGATGTGCTCGAGTGGGTGACGTGGGGTGGTGGTGGGCTGAATGATCCGTTGACCCGGCCGCCCGAGATTGTCGCGTTGGAAGTACACCGGAAGCTTGTTACGTTGGATGGCGCGAGGAAAAATTACGGCGTCATCGTGCGCCCGGGGGATTTCAGCGTTGATGAGGAGGCTACAGAGAAACTACGTGAGGAGATAAAGAGAGAAAGGCCGGCAGAGTGGGGCAAAGACAGCTACAATCGCGGTGGTACTATGAAGGAGCTTATAGAGAGATGTGAGGAGGAGACAGGGATGAAGGCACCCAGACCTCAATGGGAGGACGATCCATATGGCCCGCATATGGCGAGGCCGTACGTTCAGCAGTGGTTTGAGGAGATGAGAAAGAGAGAAGGATGAGATCGAGCCGGCTATCAGTGACCAGAGCGGTGGCGATAGTAGTAGTAGCTCTACTAGAACACTACCAGCCTCCGGGCTGTGCCACTAAGAATATGACGTATGCTTCTCCAACGAGCATCCACGGGCCTCACATGCCATCCGTTGATACTGTGCCGCTTTGTGTCACCCAAAGCATGGTCACCGACACTGCGCCCGTGCGCAATTCCCGCCCTCACCAGATCTCCCCAGTCAAACCTCAACGTCGACCATGCCACCGCCAGAACCGCTTTTGAAATATTCAGAGCGGCATGTGTTCTATTGGTTCACCCTCGAAACCATACTCAGCCGCATCCTTCAATTTCGCCCAGGAGCCTCTTTAATTCCGAGGTCGAAAGGCTGTAGTACGGTCACCGAAGAGTAGATCAACGAACGCATTGCCGACCTCCGCACATTCTCCACTTTTACTGAGGGGTCTCGAACCACGAGACCTTGGCAACGGTCTTTTAACTATGGCTCATCGCTTATCGGTCGCAACGAGGCAATGGCACCGTTCCGTGCATTGGCTACACTGAACTGCATTAACCGGTTTTCTTGTGAGGGGTCAACAGTGTCAAGGATGAAGTGAACGAGCACACGTTTGGTGCTGTTTATTGTGACCGCCAAAGAGAACGTGGCTGGCAGCACAATGAAGTACGAAGGCGGATGGAGCTGGATAGCGGCGGAAGCTCGGATGCAAGGTGATAGTCATGGACGTTTTTATTTTGGATTTATTGGGGGCCAAAACACTGGGGCCGTGCTCGTATCCGGGCTTGAAAGAAAGGCCAAGGGTACGCAGGTCTGCTGCTCAATGGCCAATGGGACGAAGCGTGGCCGGATGATTAGTGTAGGCAGCAGTATGGCCCGCCATTTTTCCGCAATTCAATAGAACCACCTTCCGCTTCAAGCAAATTTGGTTCCGATCCCGGGAGGTGGGGCGACTCGACGCGTCGCCGTTCGCTAAGAGAGGCTGCACGTAAGCAGCTTGCTTTTATTAGGTTGCTTTGCATTCCGGCCCCGATCTCAACCTACGCCACAACCGATCCGGCCTTAATACTTCAAGAAAAGGAATAGGTAGCGTTTTTAGAATTGCTGCTTCCCCCTTGCCATGGCTGCGTCCCACGCGAAAAAGGATCCGCCCCCCAGTTCCATGTCGGTTTTCCAGTCCGACAAAATGCCGTTGATGCGAACTGCGCGACCGGCATTCACATTGGCTGGTGGAGGATCGTCACAGCCACCGTCCACACTGCTGTTCGTAAATGTTGGATCCGCGCAAAGTCGAGAAGAAAAGCGGCAAATCCGCGCCCATATTATGTTCACCACGCATGAGGCACGACGACGCCAAGGAACACAGGGCCGCAAATCCAGCAACAAGAATCCCGAGGAGGATCAACAGAGGGTCGTTTACCTCCCTGCAACCGAGAATCCTCTGCAAGATGCCAGTGTTATGTGCGAAGATCCTTTCGACTCCCTACCAGTCAAGAGCTTCCCGGGAATGCATGAACTGGTTGAATACTGTACGTCGCCACCGCTCTGCATATCCGACCACCACTGACAAACCAGACTTCGACGCCTACCCCGGTGTCATGGCGATGACTGACGGTCAGTCCATGTCAAAAGCTCACTGCCACGTGTGATACGAGGTTGTTAACTCAAGTTAATAGATCTCTGGTTGAAGAAAAAGGACAAAGCAGGGAACGCAGTTGGAAGACGGAACAATACCGTCTGGGACACCATGTCATCGGAGGAGACACCGTTCCTCGTGCTCCTGGCAGAAATGTCACGTTTCCTCGACACAGCCAACCCCCACGCAAAATGGCGGAAATGCCACTTCTTACTGCGAGAAAGGGCTTTGAGATCAATCCGAGAAGGCTTGACTAAGACAGCAACCGAGCCGTGGAAAATCTCCGACGGCTACATCACCGCGGTAGCAGGCATGCAAGGCGCAGCGGTACGACTGCAACCCCGTACATCACAACCAACCACGCACACACTAATTCACATCCACGCAGACCATCTTCGGCGAAAAGAAAGCCGCCATCTCGCACCTCGCCGGCATGCGCGAGCTCGTGCGGCTGCGCGGCGGCATCGACACGTTCCAGGGCATCCCGCGCCGCATCATCATCTGGTGCGAGTTCTACGTCTGCGCCGCGCACCACCTGCTGCCGACCATCGCCCCGATACCCCCAGCGCCCTCCTCCCCGGTCGTTGACAACGATGACGACGATGACACCTCGCCCTTCCCCGCCGCCTTCCGCTCCCTCGTCTCCCGCACGCATGCCCGCACTCTTGCGCGGCTGCCGCAGCACTGGCACCACCCCGGTAGCAGTCCTACGGTCTTCCCCCTCGTCCGCATCCTCCACGCCCTGCACCTCGTCAGCACCGCCAAGTCCGCCGCCTGGGCGCCCGACCTCATGCCGCCGGGCCCGTCGCGCGATGCCGTCACGTCGGTGCTGGACGATGCGGGGCATTCATTACTCGTACAGCTAGCGCTAAGCGAGGATGAGAGCGGCGTTGTCGAAGTCCAAGAAGAAGAGGGAGACGACGGGGATGATGAACAGGGGAGGAGGAGGAGGTGGAGGGAGGGCGGGGTGGAGTATGAGGAGCAAGGGGAGAATGCCGAGGACCGCTGGCTCCGCGTCGTGCTGCTGCATGCGGCGCATGTCTACCTCTGGGCCACGCTGAGCCACATTCCGCCGGGCGCGCAGATGAATGTATTGTTTTTGGAGAGGCTGAGGAGGGCGTTGGATTTGGGGGATGGGGATGGGGAGGGGGAGGGGGAGGAGGTGCAGGGGGGTGAGGAGGGAGAGGGAGAGGAGGTTGGGGGGCGCGGTCGTGGTGGTGGTGGGGTCAGCGTGCGTGCGGCGTTGGCTCGGTGTGGCGGCGAGGCTGGAGAGGGGCTGATGTGGGCGTTGGCGGTGGGGTGGTATCTGGCGGATAAGATTTGGATCATGGCGCAGAGCGGGAAGGACCAGGTCCGCATGGCGGCGAGAGGGGGGATGATGCTGGGGTGGTTCGAGGACCGGATTGCGGAGCTGTTGGAAGCGTTTGGCGTGGGCGAGGAAGGCGGCACGGAGCTTGCGGCGCGGGTGGTGGCGGATTTTCCGGGGACAGATGAGTTTAGGAGGGGCTGGCATTGTTTGCTGTTGCAGCAGAGATTTCGGGGGCTGCATTACTGAAAGCTGACCGAGTGCTGGCGAGTCAGAATCACATCGATGAGAGATTGCAGAATGTAGGCCCTTGTCCAACAACACCTTCTTGTAAACTGTAGCACTACCTAACGTCTTCAACATAGTTCAACCTTAATAGGTTTGTGACACTCTTAAGCCTTGTCCTTCAACATTCTGCAAACCCAAGCAGTTCTCGTTTGGATTGACATCTTCGCCAGCGCCGCCTCCGGCACAATCACATCAAACCCATGCGGCCCACCCGGCCAGACATGCAACTCCGCCTGCACGCCATCGCGCCACAACTTCGACGCATACGCCACGCCCTCATCACGAAACGGCTCCGTCGAGCTGACATCCACATACGCCGGCGGCAGCCCCGACAAATCCACCGCTCTCGCCGGCGCCGCATAGTAGCTCACCTCCGCCCCACCCGCTCTCTCACCAAGCAGACACTGCCACGTAAACGCATTCGCCTCACCCGTCCAATTCCCACTCCCATCCCCCACGGCAAACTGCCGCGCCGAGACAGTATCGTTCCGGTCGTCCAGCATCGCCACGCCCACCACCTGCCCGCACAGCGCCGGTCCACCCCTGTCCCGCGCCACCAGCGCCGTCGCCGCCGCCAATCCACCGCCAGCAGACTGCCCCTCGACGAGGATACGGGTAACGTCGATGCCGAGCTCGTCCGCGTGCTCGTCGACCCATTGCAGCGCCGCGTAGCAGTCCTCGACGGGCGCGGGGAAGGGATGCTCGGGCGGACGGCGGTACTCGACGGACACGACGACGGCGTCGAGTGTCTTAATCCATGGTACGGTCATATCGACGCCGGCGAAGCGGTCGCCGGCTGTCATGCCGCCGCCGTGGATGTGCAGGATGCAGGGTTTGGGGGCAGCGGGGCTTTTGGGGTGGGCGAGGGAGAAGATGGCGAGGGTGGTGTCGTTGCCGTCGGGCCCGGGGATGGTGCGGTCGGTGTGGACGAGCGAGGGGTCGGAGAGGATGGCGCGCGTGGCGGGGCCCGTCATGTCCTCGAAGAATTGGCGGATCTTGGGGATGCCGGACTTGGAGGTGGGGAAGAGGTTGGAGGGCATTGGGGGGAGGAGACTGGATATCTCGTCGTCGTATGGAGGACGGGGGAGTTGGTTTGAGGGCATGGTTGTGATTGTTGTTTTCGGTGTTTGCTCTGCAATTGATTTGATTGATGTGCTTGATACTAACATGCCTTTCCACCAAGACATTATATTCTACTGCATTTACATGCGCTTCGGACTTTATCTGGTCTTTTCACTCTAAAGTCCGTACACATTTGTCAGTAGAGGACAGGTTTAATTTGTACGTCCTCGCGACGTTGCAGGTAAGGTTAATTCCGGTCGTTTGAGGAGCTCCATCCGGCTTCCCCGGAGCTGTTTTGTCAGGAGTACAAGGTATACGCCATTACTACAACTCACATGATAGAATTCAGTACCAGTTTGAGCTGCGAGAGATGTTGGAGACGTATAGTTTGCTTACCAATTCTTCCGAAGTTAGCCGTCATAGGCACGTGCCACATCCGAAGTTGGCCGTGTTCCCAGCAATCACAGCCATCCGAGAGGGCCACTTTAGGAGATCATGTTCATGTTTCTATAGTGTGCAAAGTAACTCTGATTGTTATTGTCTTTCGATCCTCAAAGTCCCAAGTGAGAGCCGCTACCTTGTCCAAAGCATGACAAAAAAAGAACATTTCAAACTACGTAGGACGAATCGATGCAAAGTCTAGTTCAAATCCGTAAAAATCAAGCTGTAACGGCTTGTTTGTTCTTTTTTTTTTTCTACTGGCGTCCCTTACACCAAAAAGGGCTGAGTTGCATAGCTTGGCTCAATGGTTGAGACAAGGTACTCCGCTTTTAAATGCGAACCTTATTGGTGAGCATGGCTTTGCAGTGCTATTGCAGGCGTATATTTAATCCCAGTTGTTGCCTACCAGCTGAACGCCCAACAATATTCGCCACTTTATGGCTGTGTAGGCTGTGCCGCATGTCTGCATTGCCACGTCAGTGATATGTAGGCAGCAACCTGCGCCGCATGTCTGCTGTGCCACGTCAAGGTGGGGGTATGCACTGCATCGGAAGAGGCACTTCACCTCTTATATATTCATCAGCCCCATTTCAATAGCAACACGAATGTCATCAATACTTTTGACCAGTACCTTTAGTTCTGCATTAATTTCTCGAGCTAAAGAAAAAGTATTTCCAAGACTGCCCGAAGAACCGCTTTACAGCTTCCTTCTGAACGACAGACTGAAGCACCGATGTTGCACAACGATCCAGAATCCAATGATCCTAAGTATGTTAAACCAAGCTTTCCCTATATTTCTATGCTCGCAAAGCTCATGTTGGGGCAGGCAGGATGAAATCTCACACTCAGATGACGCCGCAAGGATTCTCGACCATCTCGCTCAATTGAAAAAGCTAGTCCTTCCAGAAGAAAGTCTTGAAAGCCACGGCTACACTCTGAAATCTCTGTCTGGAGATGACTTGGAGATGAAGAAGCGTTGCCAAGGCTGTTGTAAAAGTACTCTGTCAAACGCCATTGAACAAGCGAAAATCCCTAGTACTAATGCGCTTCAAGCAATGTCACAGTTCCGAAAGAGAAAATCAAAAAACAAGTCATCAGAGCGGCTTGAAATGCCAGAGCTGAGATTGGCTCTGCCGAGCGAAGATCCATTGGAGGAGACAGAAAACCAAAGACCTGATCAGGACAGTCAGCCCGCACTCAAGGTTCCAGAACCTGTTTTAAGATGCAGGTTTCACGATGGTGCACTCAAAGCAAAGGTAATCTCTAAATTCTCTAGCGTTTCACTGAATGGCGCGAGCTTACGACATTTACCTGTTCCAGGTCTGGTCATGTTGCGGCCAGAAGCCATCGGCGGCTCCCTGTTCCGGTAGCGAACACCACATCCCACGTCAGTACCCAGAAGGCGAGCTCGAGCATTACTGGAAGATAGTGCCTACACCTACACCGGTTTCGTGCAAAAGTACTCGACTGGCTGTCGCCATAGACTGCGAAATGGGCACCGCTGCATCCGGAGATTCAGAGCTGATCCGCGTCACACTAGTGGACTATTTCACATCAGACGTCCTCCTTGACAGTCTTGTGTTCCCCAATGTTCCCATGCGAGATTTGAGAAGCAGATTCTCAGGCGTGACATGGTCTGAGTTGAACAAGGCGCGCAGGACACGCAAGTGTATTTTTGGCCGCGAGAATGCCAGGAAAGCGGTGTGGAAGTTCGTCGGTCCCAACACCATCGTCGTTGGGCATTCGGCATATAACGATCTCCTTGCTCTGCGCTGGGCACATAAGACGATCGTTGACACGTACTACCTCGACGCGCTACAGCCTCCGAAGCTTGACACCAAAGACGCAGGAGATGTTGAGCAACCGTCCAACGACTCAAACGAAAGCCAACCAACCACCACTTCAGCCTGTGGTCCAGAACCAAAAAAGGTGCCAAAACGCCCTTCGCCAAAGTCTCTCAAGGGTATGACATTGGATAAGCTCGGTCGTGAGATTCAGACGGCGGGGAAACAAGGACACGATAGCCTTGAAGATGCTATTGCAACGAGAGATTTGGCACGGTGGGTTGTCTACAACGCCGAAATTTGAAATATGCGGGATTAGCGAGACAACATTTCTACAGCTCGTTTCGTGTTCATTTCCGTCCCTTCTTTTCTGTTTATCCTAGGAAATTAAGTTATTGAACCACTTTGATCTAGCTGTAGCTTTCGTTAACGGCGAGAAGTCATGTTCAGGATTATGACAGGTTCGATGAAAGGAAGATTGAACGTGTATGAAAGTAATTTTGATTTCGGAGACATCTAGTGTTGAACATCTTATACTTCTCCAGTGGCTATTTCGTAATTGCGTAGAGCATTCCGATGCTGAATACTATTCCACCAGTAGCTGCGCAAATGCTTTCGTTGCCAACAAGAGCGATACTCGCTGACCATTTGCACACTACAGCAGCTACCATTCCCACCCAGACAGACACGCAAATGAAGGGCGCCCAGATGTTTTTCAGTGCGTATAATAGCGTCTTGAGAGCTGATTCCTCCTTCACAGCGTTGTTCTTCTGGGCCTCATTACCCCAAGTCCCATCTAAAAAGGTTGCAGATGCCCAGAACACAATTGGGGGTTGGGGAAACTGCAAGAAGACTTGACTTGCGCACAACCAAGGCCACTGCTTCCATCCTGCTCCTCGCCTCGTGGCCGTGTAAACGGAGCAGAGCAGCGTCCGCGCCGCGATATCAGCAGGGCTCGTCACCGCCGTCCCGGCACCAGATCGGAGGTAGCGGATGACGATCCACGCCTGGAGGTACGGGCCTGCTATGCGGCGCAGGGCGTAGAGTGCGAACATGGGGTTCCGCGAGGTCAGCACCCGCGGATGCGCGACCGTCTCCAGCACGATGGCGCGGCTCCAGCGCACCTGCTGCACGATCCACGCCGCGAAGGTGGAGGGCGCGTCCGTCATGACCGTCGCGGCCGGGTGGAAGGTGACGCGGTAGCCGCGCGAGAGCAGCAGCGTGCTCAGGTGGCGGTCCTCGTTGACGATCGGGCGCACGCCGAGGAAGGTCTGGGTGTACCAGGGTAGGAGGATGTCGGAGAGAGCGTTGGTCGTGAAGGCGGCGCAGGGCCCAGGCTGGCAGTCGGTGACGTCGAAGGCTGAGTTCTGCCCGGATGTGAGGGCGAGGTCTGTCCAGTATGTGGCGCTGACCAAGCGGGTGATGGTGGACTGCGCCGCGTTGTGGATCTGCAAGGCACCGCACGAGCCAGCGATGGCGGGATCCGCAGCCATGGTGGTCAGAACCCGGTGGACTGGGGCAGCGGTGGGGTCGAGGTAGGAGTCGGAATCTGAGGACCAAATAAAGGGGATGTCCTGTGCACGTGCGATGGCAAGAGTAAAGAGGAATGCGGTGAACATGATGTCCTTCTTTGACACATGTGGCTGGGTGATGCAGATGGCTTTGGCCAAATCACCGGTACCCAAGTTGCCGAGAAGCTTGGAGTCTTGGAGCACGGCTGCGGCTCGCCGGACCAGGACGCCGAAGACATGCTCGAGGAACTCGTCTTCGTCCAGTGCCTGGTTTTTGTCGCCATCTGACCTTTGCACCTTCCAGTCGTCGATCATCCGTGCCGCAATGGCACCGAAGGGCTCGTCCAGTTCGATTACAGATACATTGGTTGCGCCGCAGACCTGGTTCGTGCGTCAGTCCAATTTGCGACAGTGTAAGTAGCAGCGGGCCGTACCGCGCGGGACGAGAAGGTTATTTGGTGGACATACACTCTCGGCCAATTCTACCATCTGCATATCTTCCGGCTCATTGCCATCAATGCCAACAACGAGCGCTCTAATCGTCTGAGTGCTATCATTCCGGTAACTTTCCAAACACTTACGGAAAAGACGTGGATCTTCTCGGTATCCAATGACGGTGGCCACGCAGTCCGCGCGAGCAACGCCTTTCTCGCCTAAATCTTCTTGATTCTGGACCCGCTTATACCGTCGCTCCTGCTTATGATAATTCAACTCGGAGCATATGATCTGGAAGAAGCCTTCGAGAAGTAGTGGAAAGCCAAATGTGTAGCGGGCAACGACGATAAAGACAAGTAAAATAGTAACAGCCAACGACAATACCCGCACGCCCTGCGTCGAAGCAGTGCGGAGTTGAGAAAAGTTGAGTGCCATGACTGACTGATGTGGCGGAGACTCTCGAAGAGAAGGCGATGGGCGATTGCGGTACGCGGAGCGAGTGCAATAAGTAAGGCGGCAGACTCATCGTTCGCCGACAATACCTGAGCCAGAAAATTCTCTGTGCCTACCCGAATACCTGAAGCGCCTTTCCATGCAGCTCTGACTCAGTAGTAGTCTAGCCAAAGGTACCAAATATCAGCTGACCGGTGCAGAGTGCCTATATGGGGAGGTCGCCACACGCCATTGTATGAAACTACTTGGTAGTGTTTCGTAGAGGCTCGGCATGGAGTTGCGGAGCAAGGCCGGACCAATCTCACTCGGGATAAGCGCCGAACAATTGACTTTTCCATCCCCGATCGGGTAAGAGGAAGGAGGCTGGTATGACATAAAATGGGACGATGCCATGCCATGTCACATCCCCCGCCCATCACTCTTGCTGTTCCACCCCAACCTCCTTCTTCATCAACGATCATATTATCTTCAGAATTATGTTCTCGAAGGCTGCTCCGAATGCTATTAGTTTGTGGCGAGCGTTTTGCGGGTTGGCTGTCTTGACATCCCTGATGTAAGCCGAGGGTCCCCATTGAACCCGAGAAACAAGGAGCTGAAAACCGAGAACTCCAGCCATCTCTCAATTAGCCGCTCGAGAAGCCCAGAACTCTTCCCCCACTATCAGAATCCCCGGCACTTGATCGCAGGTCAGTGCTCCCTCATCCTTTTTAGCTAGTGCGGCGAACTCCGAAACTCCGAATACACACTCCGGGCCCGGACCTACCCATTTGCCGCCGAAACTGAAACATCATTCGTACTCCAGGTCGATGCCGAATGCCCAACCTGGCCGCCTTGACGTTCGACGACTTCCCTAACGACAGGATTGATGAGCTTCTTGAGCTCCTGGACAGGTGGAACGCCACAGCAACTTTTTTCATCAACGGGCCATACGACCCAAGCGAGCCAGTCCTGCAGGAACAGAATTTAGGTCCCCGCTTGCAGAAGATCCATAACGCAGGTCACCAGATTGCCTCGCATACGTGAGTTTAATCCCTGCGAATGTCCGTTGGTCAGCCGGTCTAGATGCGCTAACAAACTTAATGTTTACATGCAGGTATGACCATGTCAATCTTCAGACCGCCGATGCACCAGCTATTCTGAACGAGATGGTGAGTTGAGTCCCCACCTTGTCGCAGATACCTTGGACACGGCGATATCTGAGTCGTTGTTCCAGTCGGACCGATGCTAATGATCTTCGCATCCAGACACTGCTGGACCGATGGTTAGCAGAGGTGTTAGGCGTGACAGCTCCGCGATTCATGAGAGCCCCGTACGGTGAATGCAACGCGACGTGCGCGCGGACCCTGACTCTTGCGGGGTACAAGGTTATCGGCTGGGGCTTTGATACCGAGGACTGGAAACATGCCACTCCGGAAACGGTGCACCGCAGCATCGCCAAGGTGCACGAATACATCGGCCAGTTCAAGGAGCGAAAGATTGTCGACATGGCGGCGGACATCGTGCTCATGCACGCATTTATCAACACCACCGTCACCACGGTGGCGCCAGCCGTTTTAGAGGCCTTTAGCCGCGAAGGATTCCGGTTCGTATCAGTGGCCGAGTGTTTGGGCTATCCTCAGGAGATGTGGTACCGGTAACCGGGACGAAGTTTAATAATTTTACCGTTGGCGCCCGAGCGGGTATCTGTCCGCGGTGAGAGCCTTATCTTGAAAACCCCCGCCACCCGTGCGGCGATTTGCCGCCGGAACGGCCAAGCCAACTTCATGCAGTTAAAGCAGAAATCTTAAAACCTAAAACTCCGAGACTCCTTGCCTCGGCTACCGAATAGGCGCACGGACATGAATCTTTGCATTGTCGTGCTCTTAGCTAAATATTCACTTTCTTTGCCGTGAATATAATTGATTTTAAACCATCAGCAGTCCTTGTACACGATTGTCCTCAAACATGGAAAAATCCCTGCCTTTACACGAGCCATCAAAACCTACACCAGCTGGGCGCCCCGCATCTACAGCGTGGCTCAATGGCTTGCGTGGCATGGCCTGCGTCATTGTCGCCCTCAATCACTACCTCTACGGCGAGTTTAGCGCACCGTGGCTAGGCTTTGGCAGCAGCCCAGAGGACCGCTACCTCCACCAACTTCCATTCATCCGCGTCATCTGGTGCGGCCATGGGATGCCACCAATCTTTTTCGTCGTCTCCGGATACTGTGCCTGTTATTCTGCCCTCCGGCTTCGCGATGCCCAAGACTATGCAGCAATGGCTAAGAGTCTCTCCCGCTCTGCTTTCCGCCGCGGCCTGCGTCTCTACCTCCCCGTATTCTTCATGAGTGCACTGTCGCAGCTTCTTCTTTTCTGCGGCCTGTACAACTGGCGCTGGACCGAAACCGTCCTGATACCGTGGCATGCCCCTATAGAGCATCTCAAATACCTCGCAACATACCTGCTGGACATCACCAACCTCGTCTACCTTACCGACAATCCGGGCCTCAACGTACAATTTTGGGTCATTCCCCTGGAATACCTCGGCTCGCTCACCATCTACGTAACGGTTCTGGCGCTGGCTGGTGTCAAGGCTCATATGCGCCCCGCGGTTCTCGCCGCACTGATTGCCCCTTTTGTGTATCGTGGCCATTACAACACGTACACATTTCTGGCAGGCCATTTGATTTGCGAGCTAAACCTTCTGCACTCCCAGCGGGGAGGGTGGCGCTTTGGCCGACGCGTCAACGCTGCACTGTTCTTTTTCGCTTGGTATCTCATTGGTCTACCCGACAACTACTCTGATACCCCAGGCTATTCGTTCCTCTCTGCTCTCGAGCCGTCCCCCTGGGGAGCATACGCGCAGCAAAATTGGCGAGGGCTCGCAGCCATCCTTTTGGTTTTCAGCATGAGCAATGACATCCGACTTCAATCACTGCCCAACAGCCGGATCCCCCAATATCTCAGTACTATCTCGTGGGAAATCTACCTAAGCCACATCGTCATATATCGTTTATGGCGGAACCCGCTCGTCAACTTTTTCATGAGCTGGTTCGAGTACGCCACTTTCCCAGGAACTTTGTTTAGCTTCGTAGCAAGCGGAGTAGTGATGGCGACGATAGTACAGTGGGGCGCAGAGCGATTAAAGATGATTAATAATAAATTATCAGAGCTTTCAAAGAAGGCAGAAGGGAATCTATTGATGTAAGATACATAGGAAAAAGCAGTAGGGCATTTGCCGATGACTGTTTTATATTAAATTCAGCACAAGAGACCTGGTTGATCTGTTCTTATTTGTCTGTATATTCATGGTGATAAAGAGACTTGGTGTTGCTGTCGGATGACCTAAAGGGTTAGGCGCCGGCGTTTGAAGGTCCATCCAACCATGTAGCTTAGCGATGTCGGCGAGCGCAATGGAAATTGCGGCATTGGTTTAGTGGTGGTGGGGGCCTGCGAATTAGGTCGGGTGATTGGATGTTGGGGTCCATGTGACGGAAACACGGGCCGGAACGCCCCAGGGTCTTATCAAGCATTGGGTCGTTTGATTGCTTCCTCAGCGGATCTGCGTTGATGCGCCGCATCACCAGCGCTCTCAGATTTTCGTCTGACCCACAGGTCAGCGCTAAATATGTTTACTGCAACGCCGCACCATGCGTCCTTCCCAGCTTGGAATAGTTGCCGGGCGGTTGCAATTAGCATGAGTATTGATACAGAGTCTATTAGTTGGCCTTTGGGGGTCACATTTGCGCTCTCTATTTTATATATTCTTGATGCGCTTTTGGGCAGAGGGAATTCGCTTCAGTGGAACGCTCATTGTATCAGTTGCAGGAGGGAGATCGTCTGCTGATCAGAGAAGTGGAGTAACCGCGACCCCGCAACAATACTTATCGCATTGCATAGCGCCACTTTCTTACAACCGAAGTTCCGCCAGTGCTGCCTGCATTATCAGTAGTCAAGAGATCCGGTGACTATATTATTTGCGCCCCTCTCTGGAAAAAAAAGTTCACTTCATCCATTCAGTGCCTTCCCATCGAAAAAGCTACGGCAACTTTCTTCAGTCTACCAAAAGGAACATGGCTTTCGAGGATGATGAACAGACCCCATTGATCAGACATGACAAACAAGTGGACCAGGGGCGCTGGAACTCATCCACGTTGAATGCACTTCGCGTAGCTGCCACCTTCTGGTCTTTTATCATTTCGGGGTTAAATGACAGCCTGTACGGGGTGAGAATCCTTCATCCACTACACGTATTCTTCCTCTTGCTAACCATGTTACTCCCCAGGTTCTTATTCCGCGGGTATGGTTTGACTGTCGCTTCGATTAAAGGTTACTCTTCGCTGACGCGGGGTACAGCTGGAGTCCTTCTACGGCCTCAACCACACGACCGTTTCTCTGCTTTTCCTCTCGCCAGTCACTGGCTACATCATCGCCTCCCTTGCAAACCATTCTCTCCACGTTCGCCTCGGACAGCGCGGCATTGCTTTGATTGGAGGCTCTTGCCATATCATAGCCTACGCCATTGCAAGCACGCACCCACCATTTCCAACCCTCGTCCTCGTCTATACGCTGGTAGGGCTGGGCAGCGGAACGAAGCAAGGAGCATGGAACTCGTGGGTCGGCGGATTACAGAACCCGAACGAGCTGCTGGGTCTCCTGCACGGCTTCTACGGCGCTGGTGCTACTATAATGCCCATAGTAGCAAGCGTGCTCCTCAGTAAGCGGAACTGGCAATGGTTCGAGATTTACTACCCCTTCGTCGCTGTCGCTGCTACCGATATGGTATTCTCCTCCTCCGTCTTTGCCACGCATGACGGAACTGCATATCGAGAGAAGAACGGGATTCAGCCTGAGGAGGAGCATACTCAGCACCGAAGCATGCGCGGACTCTTCGCTTCTATCAGACGCAGCCAGACTGTCGCGTGTCTCAAGGAAAAGGTCGTGCTGCTCAGCAGCGCTTTTCTGATCACCTACACCGGCTCAGAAGTTGCGCTGGGGGGATGGATGGTCACGTTCCTGATGGAGATTCGACAAGGTACAGCTTTTGCTTCCGGACTTGCCGTCAGCGGGTTCTGGGGCGGCCTCACCTTGGGCAGGTTTGTGCTTGGTTTTGTGACAGCGAAATTGCTGAACAGAAAGGGCTTTTTTGGCAGCATGAAGTTTGTTGTATCTTTCTATCTGGGCTGCGCCATGGCCATGCAGCTACTGTTCTGGCTGATACCGAGCTTCATCGCGTCTGCTGTTAGCGCCGCATTTCTGGGTAAGTCTTGCCAACCCCGCAACTGTTCTCCATCAAGCTCATTAATGAGACAGGCTTCTTCCTCGGTCCGTTATTTCCTGCTATTATTGTAAGCCTCACTACAGTCCTTCCGAAGTCATTGCAAGTGCCTGCGGTTGGTATTTGCTCCGCTATTGGAGCGTCTGGGGCATCTTCGGTACCATTTGCTGTTGGAGCTATAGCGCAGGCCATGGGAGTGCAGGTGCTTCAGCCTATTATTTTTGCATGTCTTCTACTTTGTTTGTTGCTTTGGGCTTCGTTCCCCGACCCAGATTCTCCGCTCGTTGATGTTGGGACCTCTTAACAGGAATAAAAGCGATGTCTATTTATGTTACCATCAAAGCAATATTTCGATACATAGATCTATCAGACCTTAGAAGTTTATCTTTTGCTACCGCGTTTTTCCTTTAACACCAAGGTAGATACCCCGCTAGTCTCACCACCAAAGCGTCATCCCGTCAAGATACTTCATGGTGCGTGCGCGGCCAGTTGGTTGTATATATTCAGGTAATTTCATCTGTTTTCTGCGCTTCAGCGGTATACAATTCAATCTCTTTGCACTTTTCAACAAGATCTGATCAAGGACGAAAGGAACTAGAGAAGACACTAATTGATAAAACCCCTGTAAAATTCAAAGACCAGGCCAACAGGTTAGAGAGACTGTCTTCTCTGACCGCAAGATGGTAAATCCTCTAGCGACCGATTGCAGCATTTGCTTCCATATGGACTCATACGCGTCGCGGTGCCATCCATATTCATGACCACACCTTTTGCACGTGGTCACGACCTGCTCGTATACGAAGGATCTGAAGTCGCATTTGGGACAAGCTCCAGGCACATTGCGGGGCGGTATTCCGGTGGAACACTCTGCTGAAGATGTGGGGTTGATCATGGGATGCGGCGAAATAAGGTAGACACCATCATTTCATACTAAAGGAGCCGACGTGTGGGAGCTGACGCGGGGCTATCACGTAAAATCAGAGATGGAAAAGAGGGGTCACACCGTGTAGGTTGCCTAACGGGCAGATGATCAGCCTTGTTCCCAGCTTTGCAAAAAGCCCAGGCGACGATCATTGCTGAGAATGGGATGACTAAGCCTGCTTGCTTAAGTGTAGTCGGCCTGGTCCGGACAACACACACACGTCACCGTCTTCGAAGTTCCTACGCGGTCGCAGCGTAAACATCACTTTGCCGTATGGCTTCTTCTGTGACACCGAATGAGCGGTTGTAGCAGATAGGTCCTGTTCGGGCTGCTATATGCAAGAACCTGTTTTTAGACCCCATTTACGGACCCCAAAAATGCGAGTATTGGGAGGGTGGGAGTAATCACAAGGAAATGTACTGGAAAACAAGGGTAGTGCACCATCATTATGGCTCACCACTTACAGCTCGGCCTTTACACTTAAGCTGCTGCTGCTTCTACGCTCCACTTTACGTCTGGCCGCCATGATCCCTAAAATTTTCCATCGGTTGTTCTCTCGTTTAGCCACGATGTCGAGCTTTCAAGCTCAGTGCCAACCCCCACTTGAATATCTTCCCATTTCCAACAAGGGAACGGCATACACTTCTGACCGACTATGCACGACCTGCATTTCCTTTTTGATGTTTGCACTCTACCTGACAACGCTCTGTGATGAGTGTGAAACATTCGACAACTGCCACACCAGATCATATCAGGACCCAAATTTCACTGCGTCACACTGCGACTTATGTACAGCGATGATCGAGGTTGAACGAGAGAAGTTTGCAAGCCGCTATAACTGCTCGATGACAGAAGCTCACAGTCGCCTTCTGGCGATGAAGAGGAAGAGTAGGCCTTGCCGACTGGTTCTCGTTGAGAACGGCGGTCTGATTGAGGTGCGAGTCCAACAAACAGAGACCCTCTTCGTTACCTTGCAGTTCTCCAGCGGTAAGTCATATCTATAACGTCAGTCTGGACAGTTACTGACCTTTGTCAGGCCATCCACCGTTTCAGGACACTTCAATCTTCTGGAAGGACATCGACCATAACCCCGACTTCCATATGGGACGACGTTGGATTGAAGAATGTTCCACTTCACACAGGGATTGTTCAACGGGACCAAGATCGTCACTCTTTCCAACCAGGCTCATCGACACAAAAGCGGATGAGACAGGGACAACAGACATACGCATTGTGGACTCTGTGGGACAAACAATGTCTTATCTTGCACTGAGCCATTGTTGGGGAACGATCCCGCCTTTGAGAACCACCCAAGAGAACCTTGTCCAACACTCGCAAAAGATAGCCTTCAACAGTCTGCCATCAACATTCAAAGATGCAGTGCAAGCTACGCGGGAACTGGGCTTTCGATATCTCTGGATCGATTCTCTGTGCATAGTTCAAGACGACCCATCAGACTGGGCGCACGAGTGCGAGGGGATGTGCGAGATCTATCGCAGCGCTACCGCCGTCATCTGCGGACCGACTGCGTGCAACAGCGCAGCAGGCTTCTTACACCCACGAAAACCTTGCAAATCAACGTGTGTCACCTGCACCTATCAGGACCCGACCACAAAACAGGAACAGAGCACCACATTCAGGCTCAAATTCGGGACATACTCGGATCAAAAGACTCTCAATGGCGATGAGTGCGATTCTCCCGTGGAGAGGCGAGCGTGGATCCTGCAAGAGAGGCTTTTGGCACCAAGGGTACTCTACTTTGGCCGGCATAGAATGTATTGGGAATGCAAGACACATTGCCGGTTCGAGGATGTTGCTCAGCCACAACCCTGGCGACTTGAAGAGGAGCTCATAGCTAAGTCAGATGTGGCGAGATTGGAAGAGCTGTCAGTAATCAGGAAACTCGATCTCTGGTACGCGCTAGTCTCTGCATATACGGACCGTACTCTATCACGACATTCCGATAAGCTTCGAGCCATATCTGGACTGGCAAGACAGATATGGTCAGGCGATCAAGGACAGTACGTCGCTGGATTGCTGAAACACGACCTTTGTGCAGGACTTGCCTGGTACATCTGCCAGGACTCTGGCAAGGCCAGACCTGGATCCGAGCCACCAACCGGGTTGGGCCCCTCATGGTCGTGGGCATCATCTGACCATCGAGTCACTTTCCACTACGCCATGTGGCTCCATTCATACAGGCAAACATACTCCATGTGCCGGAAGACATCAGTAACGGCTCTGAAAATCCGCGAAGTTGAGGTGAACTCCGTGAATGGCGACCCATTCGGTGCAATTCAACAGGCTCACCTGAGGGTGGAAGGACTTTTGCGAACTGCCGTCATTCGCAGCATACCCGCATCTACAACGTACTCTGGTGTGCGGGAAACCGTGGTGGGGAAGGATGGAAAATATGAGCACAGTCAGTCACCACCAGTATTCTTCCGGGACCACCATCAACTCCGAGGTGCAACACTGCCCAGGCGGGATTCATTGCTTGAATCAGAACATGAAGATGATGAAATTTATTGTCTTCTGCTGAGCGTTTATGCAGGGGAAGGGGCACTGACAGGCTGGATAGCCTTAGCTCTGAAGCGAGTGGGGAGGGCTGCTCAATGCTATAAGCGAATCGGATTGATCAAGTGTTCCCAACTCAGCCAAGAGGTGGATCTGTCATGGTTTGTAGAGGCGGAGCAAACGAATCTCACTATCATCTAGCGCTCGACGACCTTTCGGGGAATGAAACGGAGAGGGTCTCTTTTGGCACGGTCTTTGGCTGAATATGTCAGCAGCACCTTTATCATTTCAGCCATCCACAAGGCTTGTATAGCCGCCTCTCAGAAAACAATACGCTTATTCTTTATGCCACTTTTTTAGTGTATGCAATACTGTTATTTTCCATCATCTACTAATAAAAAGTACTAGCGAATATAACAGGATGCCCACTAGTGAATGCGGGGGGTTACGATAATATAAAACTACCAAAAGAACTAAGCCAAACCTAATCAGAGAAAGAGAATACCGGGGATGGAAATACACAGAGGCTGAAATGGCTGTTGAACACATTAACGGTGTCACGCAGAATTGGATCGGTCGGAATTGCAGTTGCCTAATCCAACACCACTACCTAAAGCCTAGCTTCACTGCGCCTTAGTCTGTCTGGGCAAATATGCGTGCCGGCGTCGCTACTACTGGAGCTTCGGAGGCTGCGGCCACCTGTGAGGTTGAGGTGGGGTCACCAAACCTTGTCTTAACCAATAGGCAGCTCTCAATTCGCTAAGCGCTTGCATCGTTCATTTAAGCGCTGTGACTCTCAACTCTTAGCCGTATGCGAGTCTCGGTTGCTCCAGATAGTGGGGTAACATGTATATTCTGAGAAATAATATGGACGATCCCGCCATGAAACATCTTGGCCCTCTGACTACGCCGCCCCCGCACCTAATTTTATAGAACTGTGATGCCAGATAGCTAACGCTACAGCCTTGCGCGCCTGGGATTATTTTTTCCGGCCAATCATGCCTTGTATATTCTTTATTTATTCGTCTAATAATGGGAGGTGGAGCCAATGCGGCGTTCGCAGAAGCATGCACACATTCAGACACGCCTCTGTCCAGGCTGAAGGGATTTCTGCATAAACGACTGGCTTCCCGCAATGACTTTCTTTTATCGTGCATGATCATTGTCACAAATGATTGACGACAAGTCCATTTTAACACAATGAACACACACGACTCTCATACCTTTTCCCTGAATTATGAGCCTTCCCAGAGCCATTCGTCGAACTCAGACACTCATCCTCCAAATGCCGTCGAGCCTGACTTCCTCCATAACACCACCGGGTCAAACCCTCCGGACGCCCGTCCTAGTACTGGGGAATTCACGCCAGTCCACAGCAGAAGACCGGAAAGTCCATTCAGCAGTGTTTCCAGCGAAGGTCGAAGAAGTGAACAAGCTGGACCACCAAACCATCTGCAGGACGCTAGAAGCGGCGAGGACAGAGGAGAAGTTCAAACTTTGTTTTCCGGCCGTAGCATAAGCACGCTAGTGTCTGATTCAGAAGGAATTGATCAAGATGTCTCCCGCACAAGTGTCGAATCGCGGAGACCATGGACGCCGTTCTTCCTCCAGCGAGCAACGATACTGGGCTTCATTACCGCCTATGTATCGCTTCTGGTTGCACTCATCGTCCTGGCAATACTCGATGACAGGAACCAAGGCTTGGCTACGGTAGATTCAAACCTTCGATATGTCTGGACGTATGGGCCAACTGCAGGTACGGCTTTCCTCCAATATGCAAACTTTTCATTTATCTGACTGAATAGTTTTGGCGACCCTTGCTGGACTATGGGCACAAGTGGAACATCGAATGAAACAGCTGATGCCCTGGGCAATCTTGCAGAATGGTCCCACATCCGCAGCAAGCCCTCTTCTTCTCAACTACATTGAATCGGCTCAGCCAGTATCTCTGTATAAATCCATCAGGAACGGCCATTACCCAGTCTCTCTTGCTATCTTTGGTTCATTGCTTATCCAGCTATTGACTGTCACCTCAACTGGCCTTCTTATGCTCCAGATTGAGCGGACCCATCGTTACGGAGTTGACATTCAAACCACTGAAACGTTCGGACTGAGCTCAACGAACGTCTCTTTTGGAAGCTCGCCGGTACTATCCGCAATTGCATTGAATAGTGGTGAGTCTTGACCTTGTGCAAGATGGAAGTCAGAGCATAAACTGAGCAGCGTGGCCCAAGGCAAACTATCGTATCCTCTGGGAACTTCTGATGAACTGGCGTTTTCCACTTTGCATGCCAAGGATGTCAGTCCAGGTAAGAATATAACAGTGACCATAAATGCATTCGCATTTTGCTGAAGTACCTTGTAGGGTCGAAGAACATTAGTATTGAGGCAACCACTGATGTCTTTCACGCCGATATTGGCTGCGAGATTGTCACCGACTTTCACTGGGATGATGCATGCTCTGGGGATTGCGAAACAGCAGATGCTGTCGTGACCTTCAATACGCCGTCGTGTCGTGTCAGCAATCTCACTATGAAAGGTATCATTGGACCACAGTCGAAAGGGGTGCTGGGCAGTAGCACTTCGGTGAAATGTGACAACTCTTCATCATCCCCGCGATTTGTGGCTACCATGGTAAGCTATCTGCTAGGACTGCAATACGACGCGTCGGGGAGCCTTCAAAGAAACCAAAAGCTCACCATGGAAAATGTGTCACTTTTACTATGCCAGCCAAGCTACGTCATTGAGCCTCGTAGGATCACGGTCAATGACACGGGTGCTTTGGCCAGCAAAGGCAGCACTCCTCCAATGGGATCTACAAACTCATCCAGCTTGCCCCTTTCGCATTGGGACTTTATGGAGGCTTTTCTACAGTCGATCACCAACAGCGACTCGGCTGTCTCTGGACCCGCCTCTTCTGTTGGATCTGCGAGCGACACCGAAAAAGTGCTTGATGGCTTTTTCAAAGCTCTTCTGGCCTTTTCAAACCCTCGGAACATTACAGATCTACTCGAACCCGACATGCTGCTGAACGAGACAACTCGACTTTTTAGCATGGCATCCACACAGCTGGCGAGGAACTACCTCATGACGCCGTCAAGCAAGGTCATCACTGGAACTGTGCTCGCCGACGAACAGCGGCTGAGGATTCGAGGATTATCACTTTACCTGATGATGGCTACCCTGGTTGTTCTCATTGCTGATGCGGCGGTACTTTTCTTTGTATGCCCTCGAAGGACAGTGAGCCGCGACCCTGGTTCATTGGGCGGTCTGGCTCTGATTATGAAAGAAAGCCCGTCTACCTGCGACATATTGCGGAATAAGAGCCTCTGGAAGGTATCCCGGCTACGCTCCTATCTCTCAAATTACGAGGGTTTGAGCGTTCTCCATCCATCCAACAACAACAGCTCGGAATTCCGCGTTGTTCTTACTCGTTCCAGTATGCCGATCAGTAATGACATTTCGGAGAAGGTCGATGATGCTCATGTCTTACGGTGGTGGCAACCGATCTCTACGCATCTCTTGACCAAAGTTGCAACCGCACTGTTCTTGTTGGGTCTCATCGCAGCATTGGAGTCAACTTATCAAACCTCGAAGCGTCACGACGGCCTTGCGGACGTCGAGACTGAGAGCTATGTCCGGTATACCTGGGCGTATATACCCGCAATCGCCATGTTCACTGCCCAGCTCCTCGTGGGCATGATTGGCGATTCGTGCAGGATATTATTTCCGTACCACGAGTTACGCCGCAAGCTCAACTGTACCACGCAAAGTCTTTTCAGTGATGCTTTGTCGAAGGTTACGGTTCATGCACTCTACAATGCAATCCGACTTGGGCAGTATGCATTAATAGCAACGGGACTCTCGATGCTTCTTACGCCTTTTCTCACCATCATCTCAAGCGGGCTATTCTCCCCAGAGCTTACTACACGCACGCTCGACTCTACATTGAAGATGGAGAACGTTTTGAACACCAGCATGAATCTGGGCATAACCGCATATCAGAGCGCCCTAGGCCTACAAAGCTCCTTCATTCTAAGCCTCATGCTTGCGAGCAACCTCACCTATCCGGCATGGACCCACGACGGACTGGCCTTCCACAAAATGACCATAGACACGATAAAGGACACAAGCGAAGGCTTGAGCAGCCTCTACCCAGATCCCACCGGCCTGACGATCCGCGCTACTGTCCCCGCCGTCCGCCCCAGTCTCAACTGCACCTACTTCGCCCCCGATCACGTGCAAATATCGTATACAGAAAGCTCCGTCTACAAATTTGACACTGACACGGCCGATCCCTACACCGACATCACCATCCACACCAGCGAGGCCGTGCAGCTCCACCTCCCCGAGGAATGCCGCAACCAGGACGTCTACTACGGGCTCAATGGCAACTTCACCGACTACCAATCCCAGCCCTTCGCCTGGTTCGGTGCCGCCACTGGCGGGTTCGTGCCAACGGCCTGCACCAACGTCATAGCCGCATTCGGGTCGTCGCTCCGCAACGGCTCCGCGCAGACCATGGTGTGCCTACCCATCGTCGACCAAGTCCAGACCGACACGACCTTCTCGCTGCCGTCGTACGAAGTCGTCGCCGCGACGCCAAACGACACGACGGCGCGCCCGATCGCCAACCTCAGCACCGCCGCCATCAACGTCAACGACTTCATGCCCGCCGGCGCGTACGGAAGCCAAACGAGCGCCACCGACGGCGGCAGCTACGACGCCGCCTTCTCCGCGCTGCTCACCGCGCCGGGCGTCGCGACGCTGGAGCCCGCCGACTTTGATGCTGCCAGTGGCGCACATCCGAAGATCGCCGCCGCGCTGCAGCGTCTGTTCGGCCTGGCGTACGTGCAGACGCTGAATCTGGTGGCGCGGAGCGACGTGCCTGCGAATGCCAGCACAGTGGCCATCGGCAACATCAGCATGCCAACGATGCTGGAAGGCCAGATTGTAGATCCGATATCGCAGATGAGACTGAAGCAGAGCGCCGTGTCGACGAGGATTCTGGAGGGGCTGCTGGGCGCGATTGTGCTGTGTTTGCTGGTTTCATTCTGGTTGCTGGATACGAGGAAGGTGATGCCGGAGAATGCCTGCAGCATTGCTGTAGCGGCGAGCTTGATCGCGGGAGCGGACATGCTGCGTGATGTGCCGAAGGGCGCCGAGTGGTTGGGCGATGGCGAGGCTGTGGAAAGGGAGGTCTTTGGGAAGGATGCAGTGTTTAGTCTTGGATGGTGGGGTGCAGAGAAACATGAGGGAGAGATGGGTGAAGGCGAAAGGAATATGGGGACTGTGATAGAGAGAGACGGGAGTGAGGAGGTTCAGGGGCTGAGGCGACGAAGGTTCGGAGTTGATAGAGGGAGGGCGAGCTGGTATTAGCGTCATGCATTCGTTTTTAGATGAGTATTTTCACTGCCAGAGAATTTGAGCATTACCACTTTACTTGATGATGGCTACTCCAGTGTCTTTCATCACTCACACGGCTGCATTCAATCGCGTCGGATTGGTACGCGTGATTAACTCGCGCGCGCCCAAATGGACGGACAATTGACTACCCTAAGCGGTGCTCCTGGTGCTCCATCATGTGCCGACGTAACCTCGCCTTGGCGAGGTACTTTCTCCGCGGGCGCCTGCGCTGCGGCGCTCCCCGGCGGCCCACAACGCTTCCTGACGCCTTTGCACCCTAGGTATATCGTAACACCGTTTTAGGTCTAAGTCGGTGTGTAAGACCATTCGGCCCACCTCCCGTCGACTTCCAGTCGACAAAAGGTTCAGCAATGATCAGCCTGGTGGCTTACCGTGCCCTAACAACTCTACATACAGGTAGATCCGTATCACTGCCTCCCTTTTCAAAGCAGATGGCCCAGCTGCCCAGGACTTAGCCAGCTGTAATCTGACATAGTAATCCCCAACCATGCAGTCATGCGCCAATCAAATACGCCCAGACTTGCAGCGGATTGTGGCTGTGACCCGGAGGAACGAGTCACCTATTTGTCCGTTACCAGTGGGGCAGTGCAGGAACCAGCGGCTATTGGCTGGCCTGGCTTTGCTTTTTACCGTTTTCGCAGTGGAGGCACTAACAGTACTCTCACCTGCAACCACAGTGCGTGTCATGTACTTCTGGCAGCCGAGGCAACGCGTTTTTTCCATTCCGCATTCGGCTTCTATCGACTTTCTGTAGTTGGACGCCTGAAACAGCCATGAGGCTTGTGCCGGCTCCCTGTGCAAACAGTCAGCTTGATGGTAGTCTCAGGCCGATCAACACTGCCACTGACCCAATACCATTCGGGAACCGCCGCAGCGTAAGGGTAGGCTTTGTAGCTTAGTTGTACAAAGTATTCAGGCTCTCCACCACGAAGTTTGGCACGGCTTGGCATGGGAAACTGTACGCACGGGCGGACAACTATCACAGCAGAGTACCTTCAAATGCTGTCAGACGCCTCGTATAATTTGTTATACAATGGTATAAGGATATTTATTCTATAATACTATAACGTACTTAGTTTGCTTGAAAGTAGCGTACTAAGTATCTGGCTAGCATTATACTAAGAGAGACGCCAAAGGCCAAGAGAGCAAATGCCAAGGCTTCGTATTCGCTATAACCTCTGACTACGTATGACCTTCTCTCGTGTTTCGGTTAGCAACAGGTAGGACAGAGTAAGGTCGAGCCTACCGACACTTAGACCATTAGACACAACTAGACTTGGCCTATCATATTCATTTTATTTCCACGCGTCATGTTGTGGACCTCCAAGACAATAGGGGCTTACTATTAAGATCGCTTGAATTGTTTTGCGCATATAAGAACGTGGGTACCGCAGCGGGTGAAAAAGCAACAAGCTCAAAGTTCTCTCTTCTTGATTGTCTAGCAAAAGCTGTTCTTCGTCCGACTTCTACCAGCCTCCTCTACCGCAAGTGAAAACTCATGACCTAGACTTCGTCATGTTGTCTCGACTGGTCTCCCTCAATCGTCCCATGCTTCTGTATGGTGCTGCACTGTTACTTAGCCGGCATGTTCACTCTCAATCCATTTCCGGCGTCACGCCGGCCGACATCGCCAACAAGACGTACGACTTTGTTGTCATTGGCTCCGGACCAGGTGGCGGGCCGTTGGCGGCAAACCTTGCCGTAGCAGGCCATTCTGTCCTGCTCTTGGAAGCGGGTGAGGACCATGGTGATACTCTAGTCCAGCAGGTTCCCGAGCTTTATCCTCAGGCAATCCATGTCCCTGACCAGCGCTGGGATTTCTTTGTGCGATACCATGCCAACGATGACCTGCACAACAATTACGAGTATTTTACTTGGCGGACCTCGAACGGGTCATACCATGTGGGCCAGAGCCCTCCACCGGGATCGGAAAGACTTGGAGCATACTATCCGCGTGCCGGAACGCTTGGAGGTAGGTACCTAAAACGTTCTCGTCGTCGATAATGCTAATTATGTAAAGGATCTGCGACCCGCAACGCCATGATTTCCATCCAACCTCCTGCGAGTGACTGGGAATATATCTCAAATATCACTGGGGATGATACTTGGGGGTGAGGTCTTTTTGTCATGCTTGAGCTTAATAAGGTCTAATGGTTTTCTTTAGACCTTCGAACATGCATCGGTTGTTTCAGCGCCTCGAGCGCAATCATTACTTGCCCAACGGCACCAAAGGACATGGCTTCAGCGGATACCTTGGACAGTCTCAGCCAGACCCTGCAGTTTTAGAGCAGCAGCCCCAGTTCTCAGAGGTTCTCGAAAGCCTCGCCGCCGAGTTAGGTCATAACGAACCCGTTGAAGAGCTGCTTCGTGGGGACGTCAACAGTGCGGATCCGCAACGGGACACGACGCATGGACTATACGGTTTCACTCAACATATCGACGCACAGGGAAGGCGTAGTGACGCGCGCACGCGTGTTTACACAGTCTCCACGGCTACCAATCCAGATGGCTCAAAAAAATTCCCCCTGGATGTCATGTTTAACGCTCTCGCCACTCGCGTCTTGTTCGACAACGCCACTGCAGGAGATACGCCCAGGGCTACTGGTGTAGAGTTTCTTTGGGGGTCTGCGATGTACAGTGCCGATCCGCGGTACAACGCAAACTCGACTGGTGAATCGGGTATCGTGAGGATAAAGAAAGAAGCAATCGTCTCTGGCGGTGCATTCAACTCACCTCAAATTTTGAAGCTGAGTGGCATAGGCCCAGCTGACGAACTATCACGTTTCGATATTCCCGTCATTGTGGATCTACCGGGAGTTGGCAACAATCTGCAAGACAACTACGAAACCAGCGTTATTGCGCACGCCTCAACCGACTTCGAGAACAATGGACCTGCTTGCACGATGGGTGCCACAGAAGATGACCCCTGTCTTGAGCTTTGGCGTAGGGGTGAAGGTCCATACACGCAAGGCCGTATTGGAATAACGCAATATCGCACCAATGCCTCGGCCAGTGGCGAAAACGACTTGCTTATCTGGCAGTTTCCAGGGGCATTCCGCGGCTTCTACCCTCGAGCTCCAGGGATCCCTGGCCCTGAATTGCGCAATACCTTTTGTTTCCTCATGGCAAAGATGCACCCGCGCGGCAGCAACGGAACTGTATCTTTACGTTCGGCCAATCCGCGAGATACGCCGGAAATCTTCTTCAACTTTTATTCCGAGGCTGGACCAGATTTTGTAGACTTGCAGGGTCTACTTGAAGGAGCCAAGTTTGCTCAGAGAGTCCTTGACTCAGTTCCAAGTCCCATCGGCCCATTCACGCAAGAATTCCCATGCGATGGCGGCTGCGAGAGCGACGCTGAAGCAATCGATCGCATTATGGGCCATGGTTTTGCCCATCATGCAACCAGCTCCTGTAGAATCGGCGCGGATAACGATCCTATGGCCGTGCTTGACTCTCAACTTCGAGTTAGAGGTGTACAGGGCTTGCGGGTGGTCGATGGAAGCTCTTTTCCTCGTGTTCCTGGCGCATTCCCTGTTCTCCCGATATTTATGCTTAGTGAGAAGGCTACGGATGATATCCTTCGTGAGCATGGCGGAACTTTGTAAACCTAAAGTTGTTACGGTATAGCCCCCACGAGGTTAGGAACGGACGGAATAAGGGAAGAAGTAGGGTGCACTGGCGTGGCGTAAACCCACTAACCATACCAACGCCACAGTCCGGCCAATCAACGGCCAACTATAGTATATAGATTACACTCGTTTATAGTAGATAGAACCTTCGTAGTTAATTCCAATCATTACTTCACACCTATCTTATTTATCTTTTCTACCTAGCTACGGTTTTACGCTAGGACTTATATAGTATTAAAGGGTTTACTACCGCTATTTAAGTAGTTGTCGGATCCACCGAGCTGCCGGCGGCCCAGCAGATCGTGCCTGGGGTACTTCTGGCCAGGAACAGCGCGCCCGCGGTGCGCAGCAACTGCTCGCCGCAGTCGGCGCTGCGGGCTAGCGTCGCCACGTGCGCGCGGCCCGAGAGCCCACGTTCCTGGTACTTAGATCTGGCGCAACGGCCCGGCCAGAACCAGCGCGGCGTGCGGGCCGATCTCGACGAAGGTCGTGGCCGCGTCCAGCCCCTCGGCCGTACGCAGCGCCGTCACGGCCGTGTCGAAGCGCACGCGGCTGCGCAGGTTGCGGCTCTAGTATACGGCGAGTGGTAGGCAACCGCAAAGATATCGCAGCATTCATTAAAGATGGGATATCAAAGACGAAACAGGAATGGGCCAGTGGTGATGTAGAACAGAACAACCTGTTGGACGATATCCAGGCACAGCTCCTTGAAAGGCTCCGGTGAACCTTTTCATTCAGTATGCGGTACATCCCGAATTTCACAACAATGTCTGTGCTGCTTCAAAACGATTTGGGGGGAATCATTAAGGTCTATCTGGATGCCATAGCGGCTGCGGAATCCGATCCCAATAAACGTGCCCATCTCCGGTTTTACTATGGTAAGGCTATATTCAGGAACGAAAAGATCCAGGAGGCCATGATAATCTGGGAAGAGAACATGAACGAGATGTATGAAAGTATCAGGCACGACAAAGTCAGGCACGCTGACTTATTTGAAATGTGGAACAAGTGTGCGGTCAACTTTGCCTGGGGATCCATCCGGCTAATTAAGGAGCCTGGCTATAGCAGATTGCAGGTAGCAGATTTCACTCGTAGGGTCGAGATTCTCGCGTCACGTTGCGATCCCGCTCCCCATGACACTGTCCATCACCTTAAACTACTTCTTGGCCGCCACTATGCCTTATATGGCCAGTCCTACCGCACGAGACGATGCATTCGTGGCCATATCGAGCGTGCCATGGAATTACTCGTCGATGAAATTGACAGCAATGACTGGGAAGGATACTGGAAGCTCTGCCAGGCCTTCATCCCTGTGCAAGATGACGACAATGTCAAAGCCGCGTGATCGCTCATTGAAGACGAGCATCTGTTTTCATTGATGCGTTGTGTGGAGGAAGGATCATGGCCACATTCAACACCCGAAGTGGAATGCCGACGCTCAAAAGGCGAGACACAGGAAGCAAACGGATGAAGTTGCATCAAAGAAAATGGGAATCTACGAATAGTTGAAGAAGATCAGGTGGAATTGTGGCATTCAGATGGAGTCAACGTCAGAGCTTGCCGAGTAGCCCAACTGGCGTTTCTGAAAGGCTGTGTAGAACATTCAGATCAGGTTCCGGACGTAAGCCAGGCCCAAGTCTACTAACACCCTGTCAGAGAACCTAAAGTCCAGAAAGATAAATATCAAATACCGTGACAGATACAGCCCTTGCTGCATGGTAAATCATTAAAGGTGTAATCTATGGAATTTGGTAAGTTTCTATCGTGGAGCAGATAATTATATATTATTGGCTTTTCTATCTATTAGAATGTCTAATTTATGGCGATGTAGTGATATTAAATATTAGAATTTAGAATTTTGATTGTAGCTTATTGATGGTGTCTTGATAACGTCATGTCCCGTGACGGCGGAGCTTGTTTCGCTACGTGTTATAGTAGGACGTGCTCCTTATCAGTCCCGAGTTTGCGAATCGGCCCCCACCCCATGTGCCACAGTACGTCAGTGGCGGATGCTGTACTATCCCACTAGCCGTATTATCTCCTCACACGCATTAAGTGAAGCAATCTATCCGGCAATTTTTTTGCGAATAAGTCGTCACAAGTACTCTAGAGTAAAATAAAAACACATAACACTGTACGGGATGTTCCAGTCTGCCTCGGGTACGTGCGGAGCGTCCATACCTGTTTAGAAATATAGCTTCACTCACATTGGAAGGTTTCGATTGGCCTGGAGGTGTCCTCTTGTGGGGGCGATGACTTTTTCGTATAATGAGACAACTGTCGCCTGGCGGAGGTTACCGGCGCATCTCATATGCACGCTTGTCCACTCAGCGTTCAACACGTTTCAGCCTCGTTGATAGCTGGGCCCCGCATTTCAAACACTGATATCAAGGCGCCATCAGCAAGGCTATACTTTTGAACTCAAACTCCAGCATCATGTCGATCTCCAAGCTCACCGCTGCATTTGCCTCTGCAACCAATGAAACCACCTTGGCATTGGCCAGTTTGAACCTTGATTTTTCTCTTTTGAAAGTCGAGCCCCCGAAGGAATTTCTGGAGCTTGGTTCAGCCTTGTCATCTCAGCGCCGCTCCTCTGCAGAGGACGGCACAGCACATCGGACTGCAAGAAGACTTGGAGCCCTTTTCGAAGGTCTTGCACCAACAACGCCCCTACTAATACAAGCCTACGGTCAGCGGGCATCCATCATTCTGAAGGATGTCCAAGACACGCATGGAATCCAGGAGCGCGGCGTATTCGCGGATTGTGTGGGAGCAGATGCAACCTCCGTCTGGGCTGCAGCGACGTCAGGAGCGTCAGCAATTGCTATCCATCTTCTGGCCTGCATGCTTGCCCGTACATGGACCGTACCGCAGGCGACCTCCATCTGGGTCGAGATAGTCGAGGATAGAAAACATGAACTTCAAGAACGGATCAAAAGCGGGCTTGTCGACACATCTGTTCAAATCAGCCTAGCCGCCTCCCAAGGGCTGTCCAGAGCAGACCTCGCGCAGTGGGATGCTAGCGCTCGATCCTGGCTCCAAGTCGCTGATGATGTGGAGAAACGCAGGTACAAGCAGCTGATGCTGATAGTCAACAATGTAGATCTACCAATAAACCAGGGTAGCGGTACTACGTACAGTCGCGTTATCCAGGCTTGGCAAACGGCGATGAGTGCCCTAGAAAAGCTCATTCAGGGTCAACACCAGAGAACCTCCAAAGGTGCAGTTCTTCTCGGCCTAGCCTCTTGGCATATTTATCCAGATCTGGAATACCTTGTCGACAAACCTTTGGAGATCAAGTTCGACGATGACTTGGTTCGAGGTGGCCGGCTGACCATTGGCCTCGAAAATCCCGACCCAGACGTGGATGAAGGCCTGTATTGGTCATTGTCACTGGCACACCTTCGGTTTTACGGTGATCCTGTGATCGTCAACAGCTTTACCACTAGAGACGCATCAAGAGTCAGCATCGAAGAGTTTCACTATGTAGCACTGGGAAGTGTGCTTGCCCACTGGGGGGATGCTGGCCTCGACGTCGACCCAGCTGCTAGGTTCCTTGTCGCCTTGGACGATGTTCTCACGTCTCAGATTCACTGGATTCGCATTCTGGCCGATGCATCTAGAAGACTGTTAGACATGCATTGCGAGGAGACAAATACCGCACGTTCACTTGTTGCACTGGGGCGACGACGGGGTAGCAGGCTTCTCGCAGAACAGAAACACAACCCTCCTCCCATGCTGGGGCTGGCTCACCCTTGGATATTCAATTTGATGTCACAAGAGAACCTTGACCTTGGAGAGCATTTTGATGGTCGTACATCAGTAAGCATGATGCGTTACATTGCAAAAAAATTGGACCTTCGGCACGATCAATGCATCATCGGCGACTTCACTGGCCAGGACATATATTATACGACTGCTATCCCGCATTCAGATCCGGAGGACAATTGGAAAGGCCATATGAAGTGGATCCGGAGTCCTTATGCGGATTCAGTAGTTGATCGTTCATGCCGTTGTCATGAAACAGGTCATGCGTGCCACAGCACCAGGTGCATGTGCATGATACGAAACGTAGTCTGCACAGAAAACTGTCACCGCGGCGTCACGAAAAGTGCTGGTAGCTGCCCAGGGTGTGACAGGATCAGTTCACTCGAGCTGGCCCACGACAATCGATCGCACAGGTTGGGCTGTGATAATCTGTCACCCGGGGAGAGAGTCGAATTCGTTGCGGCCGACTTCTTTCACATACCCAAACAAAACGAGTTGACTGGACTATCAAGCTGGGATATTGGGGCATCTCGGACGGCAGCTCACCGCAGGCATCGCCATTGGTCACCAGCATCTTCAGTACAAACCATACAGTTGGGCAAAAATCACGAACTGTGTCCCTGTTTTCGCGAGCGCAGCAGTAGACTTGGCCCCACATTCAGTCATTTGGCAGGAGATCTGAACGGAGTTGCCTTATTTATCAGATGTGACGTCGACGTCCGCGCACACCGAAGCCGGGTATACTCAGCCTTGGTGGAAGCTGCTGCCGATGCCGAGAAGATATCTCTGGAAGAGGTCACTATCGCTCTCCAAGACGGAAGTTTGCGGCCATCGAACATTCTTGCGTGGATGAACATGCTTCACTTCCGTCAAACCTTTTCTCTCCCCTCATTTGAGACGAATCTCTCAGTTCATGACCATCACATTGAGCTCTTTATGAAGTCTGTGCATGGCTTGGTACTGGCAACAGAGGTGTATGAAGAGCTCGCAGGATCAACCATCAGCCTTGGTCTTATATCTCGCCCTCTCAATACTGCTTGCTGGGTCCCGGACGATATTTACACCAAACTGTCAAGGCCGGGAAAGTTTTCTTGTATTGCCATGCTCGAGTCAGGCTCATTCAATCTTGATCCAAGAGACTTGGGGGATGTCATAGCCATGTCTTCGCGGAACAGCCTCTTCATCTCCCAAGTTCTTTTGAACGACCCTTTTTCCCAGGACCACGCTGATAGAATTACACGCGTGGTCGGAAATGTCGGACGCACTGGAATCGTCTTGATGGTTGCACCACCCCAGCCACGAGTCCGAAAGCCGGAGCTGAACAACTGGAGTCGAGTGGCGCATGCCCCCTTCGATGGCCGCCTGGAGGACTCATATAGCGCGACGTCCCTCCACCTTGCATTCACCGAATTTGAGATACCCTTCAACCTTGGCGACCGCGGCTCCATCGACATTGACCTGTGTCTCGTTGAGACGCTTGTTCAAGTCTTTGACCGGCAGAAATGGGTCGCAGATTTAGATGTCCTGGCACTTTTTCGCGGTCAAACTGATCTCATTCGACGCTGCCAGATCCAGTGCACTGGCTGCCAACGAAGCAAGGCACTGCCACGCCCACTGACGTCCTTTGACAACTGGGAAGAGCTGCTGGATGTGCCGGAAACTCTTGGAAAAGACTACGTCGGTGTAGTCCGGGCACACAACAACTGGCTTGGGCGCCTGGCAGCTGCCAGTGTGTGCCTGCAGAAAGGCTTCCGGCTTGTCATTTTACCTCCGTCAACTGTGTGCTGGCATTGTCTCTGTAGGAAGAACTGGCATTGGCGAAAGGAAACTGTAAGACGGACCACGAAAGCAGCTGCTCCCCTGGTGGATAGTGGCATTCTGGAAGATGATTTTGGCGATGACGATGAATCAGACTCAGAGTATGACTCCGACACTTCGGTAGAGTCGGATACTACTACCCAGCAGCCGGACAGCCCGACACAAGGCTCAGCAATCGATAGCTTCGACATCTATCAACGTTCTATGCAGAAAGAAGCAACGTCCGAAAGGACTCGGTTACCACAACTTTGCATTGCTTAGCAAATAGACACAGGACGGACGGGTTGGGATTAATGTCAAGAGTATATTGTGAATTCGTGTTTTATTGAATGGTTTCACTGCTTGTTTCTTGTGCAGAGTAGTAGACATCGTATCTATCTACTTTAGTACTGGCGCATCCGCTAGCTTCGGCGGAGGCCCAGGCCGTTCCAGCCACACCTCGCTCCACGCACGAGCCGCAGGGTCTGCGGGGTAAAAGGAGTAGTGCGGAAAAGCAAACACAAAAAGAAGACATGTGGCCAGATTTGGAAATGACATGTACGAATGCTTGCCGAAACTAGCGAAGAGGCGCAGGGGCAATTGCAAAATTTGCTGACTCTCGTCGTCTCAGATGATGTCGGTGCTAGTGGCCCAGGCCTGCACCTCGCGCAGCGTCTCAATGGGCATCAGCACCAGCTCAACAACCAGCCCGGAATCACAAAGCCCATCGCACATCTCCTCCCCCACCACGGCCTTCTCCCCCGCCCGCACCCCCAGCTCAGCCACGGTGGCCTCGACGCGGGCCGGCACGTTGTCGATGCTAGCCAGCACGGCCTTAGCGTCGGCAGCCAGGCGCTGCAATTCGGAGCCGCCAGCGGCCGAGGCGCTGAGGCGCAGCGGGCCCAGGGTCGAGAAGGCGGACACGGAGACGCGGGCTGCGCTAGTGGTGTTGCTCCAGCTCTTGGACTCGGTGTGGCTGGCGGTCCAGAAGAGCACCTTGAGCTTGACCGTCACGGCCAGCCGCTCGGCCACGGTCGACGCGCTCGACGACCGGCTGACCAGCGCGCCCGCATCGGCGCCCAGCACGTACGCCGCCACGTAGTAGTCGCCGTAGCGCTGCTTGAGCGCGTCCAGCCCGCCGCCGTACTTGAGGACGAGCAGCGCGGCGTCGGTGAGGCGCGGTGGGGTGGAGAGCGAGACGGTGCCGCAGCGGTACGAGGCGGCGACCGAGGTTTTGCAGTCGTCGTAGTTGCTGAGCACGTCGCGGTCGTACTGGCCGGTGACGCTGGCGCGGAGGAAGGGGCAGCCGGCCGATACGCCCAGCGCGGTGCTGAGGTGCTCGGAGGAGGATCCGGCCGACGACGAGTCGCTGGACCGGAAGGACGCGTCGGCCCCGGACGGGCGGTACGTGCCGGCGCATGTGGAAGCGAAGAGCGGCGGCGAGTCCGAGAAAGGCGTTTCGGTGTGGGCGAGATTCGAGTGGAAACACGTCCCCAGCCGCAGCCGCTTGCCCGTCCACGGCAGCGCTAGCACCTGGCGTGCTTGGCCCTGCCGGCCGACATTGGGCAGGAGCGGATCGGACGATAGCAAGTCTGGAGCGTCGTACGTGAGGGAGGCCATTTTGGGGTGAGGATGGGCGAGAGCGAGAGTGGACACGCCGAGCTGATATGTGCGCACGCGGGAGGCGCCGTGGTCTGGCTGAGGAGCTGAATGCCGTGGCGCCGCCTCGTGGCTAGCTGAGCGTCGTGGCCCGGCAAGCAGAGTGCCACAGGGGAATTCCCGTGAAGGCGTTGAAGTCTGGAGATATAAAGCTGTTTCGCTCTGTGTAGCCTCCAGCAGCATCCCGCCGCACCTCCTCCTCCTCCTCCACACCTTCAAGATGAGTCTTCTCCTGGCACCGTACAACAATGCCATGCGCATAGGTAAATTGCACTTCCCGCTTCATTGTTGATCCGATCTGACCAAATATAGGCCAAGGGTTCGTCTGCCCGCCATTCCCCGCCCCACTCCACTCCCCCAGTCCATTCCGCTCCACTCCGCCCCGCCCCGCTCCGCCCCATCATGTCTAACCGCTTCCCATCCACAGCTTCAACTCGTACACACAGCAGATATGTGTCGACGATGCCGTTACTGTAGACCAGGAGCGCCTGGTCAACGTCCTGACCAACGATGGATTCACCATGGACAACCTGCGCGCCAGCTTGCTTGGCGATGTGGACATCAGTTCCGCTGAAGATCAGCCCAAGACTACTGTCAAACGTGGCCCCAGCCAGGTGAGCGTCCTTTCCACCGCTTGGCATCACGTTGCTCACACAAAACGTAGATTGTCACGTACAGCTCGCGCTTTGTCGATAAGCTAAGGTATTTTCACCTCTCCTTTTTGCATGTCCCCGCTAACGTTCAACAGCGAGATCACAGATGACATGAACATCTCCGGCTCGCTCTCCATCAAGTACGGTGCCATTGGTGGATCGGGCCGTGGCTCGTTCATCAACTCGGACAAGTTCAAGGAGAGCGACTTGAATTTCTACATCAGCGTCAAGGTCATCAACCAGACCATCAACATCAAAGATGCCCTCAAGTACCAGGCTCTCCCATCCGTCAACGAGAAGAACTTCACAGACATCTACGGTGATTCGTTCATCTCAGGATTTCTCGAGGGCGGAGAATTCAATGCGCTCGTCAGCATGAAGGTCTTGAACAAGGAGCGTAAAACCGACATTGAGGCTGGAGCCAAAGTTGCACTGTCGGTTGGTGCGGCAGACATAGAGGCCGAAGCAAACGTCAAAGTGGCAAAGCAGAACATCAACAACAACACAGAGACAACGATCCAGGTCAGCTGGTCGGGTGGCGGCAACATCAAGCCAATGGATGAGCCCTGGACCATTGACACGCTGCGGGCTGCGGCCGCTAGATTCCCCGAGCTCGTGGCAACCACTCCGCAGAGGACCTACGCCATTCTGACCAAATACGAGACGCTGCGGAGCTTCCTGGCCCTCAAGCCTGAGAGGCTGATTCCTCTCTACTACGAAAACGCCACCATGTACACGAACTCGCTGCTCGACACTTACATGGACTACAAGAACATGTACCGCAAGCTGTCAACAGAGATGTTCGACGTCCAGTCCGGCAGCAAGCGGTACATGCCCATGAACGAGACGGCCGCCGACAGCACAACGCTTTCCCGCATCGACGACGAGCGCAAGTTCACACCCTCGTACAAGGGCGTCGACCTCGCCAAGCGCGCCTGCATGTACCAGATGATGAAGATCGTCAAGGAGGTCGACGAAATCACCAAGAAGCCCGGCCTTGCCACCGACGAGACGCGCGGCGAGCAGTTCCAGAGCTCGCTGGCCTTCGCCGACCGCCTGCCCAAGGTCGAGGCCATCAAGAAGGAGCCGGTCAACCCGCTCACTACCGAGGTCATCAAGGCCGACGACGCCGAAAAGGTCTACCCGTCCCTCTACGACGGCGACAACGTAGCCGGGCTCAGCAACGACGAGCAGCAGAAGATCAAGGACCTCACGGCCGAGCGGCCCTCGCTGAGCGAGAACCTGCGGCTGGGCGTGCTGTCGGGCGCCGACTTCGGCGACCTGTTCTGCTGCGTCGACTTCCTGAAGCCCGAGTTCTCGCTGATCCGCGTGCGCGTCGAGATCACCAGCGGCGTCGTCTCGGCCCTGCACATGCAGTACTCCAACGGCCTCGTCACCCACCTCGGCAGCGATGCCGCCGGCGACAGGACCATCTCCCTGGACATCCACCCGGACCAGAACGAAAAGGTCATCGCGTGCTCGATCGAGGTCGGCCGCATGGCTACCGAGAAGGCCCGCGTGCGCGTCACCGCTCTCCGCCTCTACACCAATCGCGGGCCCGACCTGCTCGGCCAGGCCGACGACTGGCGGCCCGCCGTCGCCGGCAAGGCCCTGCGCGGCGGCGTCCAATTTGAGGACCTCGTCCTCACCCACTTCGACCCGGCCCTGGAGAAGGGCCACCTCAAGGGCTTCTGGGGCCGCACCAAGAACGTCAGCAAGGCCCACCCCACCGCCGGCCTGTACCGTCTGGGCCCGGTCTGGGGCAACCTGAGCGGCGGCGCCAGTGCTGCTACGGGCTTGACGGCGGCTGGCCAGCTTGAGGACGACGCCCACGAGTTCCCCATCCTGCCGGCTGGCGTGTGGGCCGTCACCGACGCCCGCCCCTGGGACAAGCCTGTTCCCCACACTACGTCTGTGGTTTCGTACACGTCGGAATTCCCCGAGGGCCCCGTGCCGACCTTCGTGCTCGGTCTCTCGTACCTTGATATGGCGGGCGCGGCAAACCCGCGTGCCATGTCCTATGTCGAGTCCGTCACCGGCAAGGACTTCTCCATCAACATTGACTCCTGGGCTGACACGACGCTCTACCAGTAAGCACACCTCTCCCCCTTCCTCAACCTTTCTTTAGTTCTCCCAATGCTAACGCTTGACAACCACAGGGCGAAACTGGCCTGGCTCGGCGTCCCGACCAACGACCCCAGCAAGTTCCAAGTCGGCAAGTTCGAAGCCCGCTCGGCGTCGGCCCGCGACATCAAGTTCAGCAAGGCCTTCAAGAAGGCGCCGACGGTCGTCGTGTGGCTCGCCGGCCTGGACGAGGAAAAGGGCCGCGGCCTGCGCATCAACGCCTACGCCACCGACGTGACCCAAACCGGCTTCAAGATCCACGCCGACTGCTGGAACCAGTCCGTCTTGTACTACGCCTCGCTCTCCTGGATTGCCTTCAGCGAGGACACCGGCATCGTCTCTGGCAGCTACAGGGTCGATATTGGTGTCGATCTCAACCGCAAGAGGGACGAGGGCAGGGCCAAATTCCCGGCGGGCAAGTTCTCGAAGCCGCCGAGGGTTATCACCGCGTTCAATCATTTGGATTTGAATGCGTTTAATACCGGCGCCAATGTGCGCATTGGGACGGAGGTCGACCAGGTTACGACAGAGGGCTTCAGGCACCAGACCTGGGCTTGGGACGAGAGCCAGATTCATTACACGACGGCTACTTGGCTGGCCCTTCCGTCGGCGTAGTAGACGATGTTGTAGCGAATTGTACTATACCAATTAATTATGCCATTTTCACGCAATCTTCACACATTCATCCAATGACAAACCTAGAGGAATAGAGTCACATTCCTCAAATCATTGAGATCCGCCACTGTATGATGTGTTGTTAGTCGTAGGCCATCTGGCATTGCTGCACTCTCTGATTTGGAAACACAGTTGAGGAATTTTAGTGCCCCCTAAAGGCCTGGCGTAAAAAGTACTATGAACTGAATGTGTTATCGTCGTAGACAACTCCACCATTTACTACACTCCGATGAACCTTTGTGTGTGGTAGCTCTTCAAGAGCGCAGGTCACAGGATTGCGATCCACAATCACCAAATCGGCAAAACTGCCAACCTTGAGCGACCCAAGCCCATCCCAGCCAAGGATCCGAGCACCAGCCGTCCACATCCAAAACGCTTCCGCACGCGATACAACCTGCCGCGGACCGTCGTTCGCCTTCCCGCTCGGATACATCTTGTGCGTCACCGCCAGCTGCATCTGCTCCCACGGACTCGCCGGGCCCCAGTCACTGGACGCAGCGACACGAACCTTGGAATCCAGCAAGTCTCTCAGCGGGTTCAACAAGGGGAGCACATCAGGCCCCACGCGCTTCTCGAAGTTGTCCCCCTTGCCGAACGTGAAGCCAACGCTGACGGTCTGATCGATCCCCAGCCGCGCCATGGTTCCGGGCTGGCCTTCGCGGAGCAGGTACCCGTGCTGCACGATCCAGTCAAGCGTCTTCCGCCCGCTGCGCCGCATGGCTTGCTCTGCTTTCGTGAGAAAGTCGTCCACGTCGTAACAGCTCCCGCAGCCGTAGTGCAGTCGGAGGTGGTTGTTGGCGCAGTACTGGATGGCGAGATCGATCTTCTCGGACGCCAGTTGTCGAGTTCCGTAGGATGTGTTGCCCCATGCGTCCTTGTACCCCAGCGGCCAGAACATGTCGCCACAGGAGAAGGCGCCGTAGGAAGCCGTCGTGACGCCGTCGATCCGAAGCCATTCGCCGACGGTTGTTGTGCTCGTTGCGACTTGGTCCAGCTTGGCTTGGAAAGCTTCCATTGGTAGATCAGGGCGGCCGTAGAACTTGGAGGCCTCGAGCTCAGGAGCGGCTTGGACTCTCAAAGTGAGTAGCGAGCGGTCGTGTAAAGTTTTGTATAGCTCGATGTGCTCAGGCTCCATGGCGTGTGCCTCCCAGATAGCTGTAATGCCCCGAGCGTTCGCCTCTTGCATACTGTTGATCACTGCGGCTGGCACATGCTCCGGGTTGATGAGGGGTGGCAGCTTGGGGGCCAGTGTTTCCCAATACGGATCGTTGTTGTAGTACGCGGTGACACTCCCGGTGAGCACGCCCGTCGGTCGTCCCTGTTCGTCTTTCTCGATTTTGACATTGCTGGTATCATCTGGACCGGATTCATCGAGGCAAAGCAGCTTCAGTGCTGCCGAATTAAATCCCACAATGTTCGGCAGAGTCGGCGCCCATGCTGTGATCATGATCGGATGACGATTCGAGGCCTTGTCGAGGACGTACCGGTCAGGAAATGTTCCCTCGCGCAAATTGCGCCACGATCGTCGGAGGTAGTACGACGGCTCGCCGATGGGAGTTGCAACAACCCAGTCGCCCTCGGGGATTTCGGATGCCTTGTTGTGGATGGCGGTAACGATTTCGGCATGATCTCGAACCCTTTCAAGGTTTACGAGGCCAGCACTGAAGGCTGAAAAGTGTAATAAATGTGGATGCGTGTCGAAAAGCCCGGGTACGATGGTGGCACCGCGCAGCGATGTCTGCGGAACTGAAGGGCCAGCAGCCTGAAGAACTTCTTCCTTGCTGCCAACGGCACCGACTTTACCGCCACGAACAAATATAGCCGACGCTCTCGTTCCGTCAGCGTCGACTAAAATGTCGCAGTCTGTATAGACCATGTCTTCGCTTGGTGCGTTCATACTTGAGTTCGATGCAAGAGGTGTGCAAAGGGGGGAAGACGGGCGGATTCGAAGTCTTTCTTAGATCTTTATAATAGGTTATCGATACTTATAGTCACCGGAAGAACCAGCTCAAGGCCCGACAGATAAGTCCAAGATAGTCAAATGTAAGCATGTTGATCTAGATTCTGCGTCTCGGGTCGGGTTGTAGAACCATCCGAAAAAGCCGAGACGGAAGTTTACTATCAGCCGAACCGTGATATTAATGAAAGGTAATGGCATAAAGCTAAAGGGACAAACGATATTATAAACTCTTACAGTTGGTTGTTACGGAAGAAGAAATACATAGGGCTCTAAGCTTGAAAGAGACACCCGTGCGCGCCGAAGTCCCCTGTTTCTGAGGTTCTCGTACGGTAGATTCTAGCCGTGGGACTTTCCTGCCCGGGCTAATTAACTTCCACGGCGCTTCTTCCCGTGCGGGCTTTCGGCTCTTGGAATCATGAGGCCCTTGTACCCTGGGGTTCGTAGCAACTATCTACTCCGGAATTACTTCTATGGGCACCACACTTATTCATTCTTAGGCCTTCTCCGATTCTTTCTTTTACCCCCATTAGCTCTGCTGGATTTCTTCTGAATATTCGAAGCCCGGCTCGCTGTATACAAAGAAGCTTCCTCATATCCGACAATCTAAAACACAGGTGCAAACGAACGTACTAATGGGAAGTGGAACAAGATACAAGAAACCAGGGAAAGAATACGTAAAGGTAAAGCTGTTATTCCTGTGGTGGCGTGGAAGCCGGTTGGAGAAGGGATTGATTTGCTTTTAGAAGGACTGAGCCCTCAGTCTTTGGTTGCAATTACAGCCGCTCGTCGTGTGGTGTAGAATCTGGGTCTATCATGTGAAAGCGTAATGAAGCAAGCTCTGTACAGCTTCGGCCAGGTGGGGCATAGCTGGTTTGGCTAAATCCTTCCTGCTAATATCGTACAGGTGGCGCTTGCACGTTGCATTGGGCGTGTTGCTTTAAACCCTCACGAAAATAGAGGGTACCAAGCCACGCTCAGCGCTTCTCTCTAATCCCCATCATCCGCATCCACCTTCCCGAACCCATGGTAATTACTCCAAAGCCCTGCTGCAGTAGCATCAGAGGTAGCGGGAGTACGACACTACCAATAGCCCCCGCTCTCCCCCACACCCACACGTTCCTTCCCCCACAGTCCTACCCTTGTTGGACAGCAGTATCACCTCCAACGAGGGCCAGTTCTTGTATCTCTAACTTCACTACCACAGTAGCTCATCCGGAGCCTGAGATATTCTACCTTAATCCCCCTTCCGTGCTCTCTTACATTGATAGTACGCTCACACGGACATGTCAGCTGAAGCTTAAAAATTTGGCAGTATCTTTATCAAGTCTTCAAACATATGTGTTTGTAAATCTGTTTGTAATTTGATAGGTGGGAGATTCATCCGTTTACGAGAAAAAGGAAAACTTGCAGGAAGCGAACAACACCCGAAACGAATTTCCTGCTGCCAGATTTCCAAGGATCGAGATCCTTCAATGACTTTTAGCTTATCGATTTGCAGCCTCGCCACGTTGTGAACAACGCTACCATCGCACAAATACTCAGCCATGCTTCCGCCTTGTGACGCGAAGAAAAGTGGCAGCCTGCCTCCCAGGATGTCGGTGTTACGTTATGTGCGTGTGACGATAAGGCGGGGCGTGAGACCTTCACGATACCTATAGTTAATTGAGTGTGTTTGTTTAAATTTTTGTATCCATCGTATCTGGCTAACGGCGCTCAGTTGAGTTGAAAGTTTTTAGCCGGCAAAGCAGCCACGTTCCAGCCTTCATATTACCGATCCTTGAAGGCTTGCAGTACGTTAGATAAAAATCTAAGACACGAGGGTATATTGGTTGTCAAATGCAACTCCACCCTTCAAGTTTTCCAAGGATGAGAGCCAGAGTGTCTCTGGCGATGTGGATGTATGATAAGGACATTGTGACACCAGCCTGATTAGGACACACTCTCCGCACGTCTAAGCTTACTGATCAATTCGATGGCTTGTTTGGCTGATCCAGGAATTTGTTCGCTGTCCACTTTCGCTTTCGCTGGCCAAGAGACGGCGATATAAAGCGGGGAGGAACACCTCAGCTTTGGGAGCCCAACGAGCACCAAACCACTTGAAATCTGCACCGTTTCCAAGTCAGACCAGCCAGCACAATGTTCTTTTTTACATTTCTCTCCCTTTTCCTCTGCTGCGCCGCTTCTCCTACCCCGAGCTTCACCACTCCCTCCTTCAACGATACCGATGTTGACATGCACGGAGGCCTGGACAAACGCAACCCTGGAGGTGTTCGTATCCGCTCCTCCTTCGATTTCAAGCATCTCTGATCGGAAACAGATTTATATCACCACAGATATCAACTGGGGCGGGGCGCAAGGCTATGCCACACAACCTTTCGACGTGTGCATCAAGCTTGATTGGCCATGGTCCGTTACACCTTTCCAATTATAGCAGATGAATGTGTATGTGAGCTGACGGTTGTAAAGGTATCATACCATCTCCTCCTTCGGCCCGGACCAAGGCAACGCCGTAGTGATATATGAGGACTATAACTGCTACTACAGCCCTGGCCCAACAATTAACTACCCTGGCTACGTAAGTTCTTGCGCTATTTGGAAGGCTTCATGTGTAGGACTAATGGTGTAACAGAGTAACCTTGGGGATATCGGATGGAACGACAAGATTGGCAGCTTCATTGTGAAAGCAGTCTAATTCATGTTAGACTACAAACTTCCTCGAACCTCTTGTAGTCAATGCTGTCACGTCTGCAATAAGAGCGGAACCAATTGCCTCCCCCAGGGCCAAGTTTGTTGGGGAGCTGCTTAACGTTTACCTCTTTGTGCAGCGCTCTGCATTGGTAGGATTTGGGAAGAAGAATTTATGCAAGCACTTGATCGGAGATCTTACACAACACACTCTCTTTGAATGGGCTTTTCGGAAAGGGGTTTCTTCTCGCGCTTGATAGTTTTGTCTACGATGCTCTTACTGTTACTGTCACTCCTTAGTTTCCCGTCGCACTGGCGAGCTTAGTAGTCTGTTTCGTGAGAGCTACTGCCCACCAACTACCCTTTTTACACTATCGTTACCGAGCTCGACAACCTTTAAGTATAAATTTTGTTTATCTCTGAGTGTGTTGTGGTGGTGAGTCGCAGCTAGCGGACTGAGCGAGCTACGTAAGTAGAGAACAGCAGCATCTCTCGCGAAAAACAATCGTCTGTATCGCTCATTATCCTACACTCCGTTCTCTTCCGCTTCCGGTTTGGACAGATCTGGTTCTTAGGGAGGGAGTGTTCCTCCGCCAGTGCAGAGATCCTCTCTGACACTACCGATTCTAGCGCTTTCCCCAACGTCGATAATAGCGAGATTGGCCTACATCACTGCGGCACCTCCGCTAATTTTCCTGCCTTTCGTAAGGGTACAATCCTCGCTATGCGCCATCGGCTGGGCAAGCGACCCTACGTTAACGACTCGCCGAACTGCTGGCGGACATGCTTGCCAGCCACTGGCTACAGCTCGCGCTATGCGACCGTGGAGATTCCGTCTGCTCCTAGTGCTTTAAATAGGCTGGCCCGAAAGACGGGTAAGTAATGTTCTTAAAACGAGTCTATAGTAATACTATATAGTATCTCTTAGCGCCACGAACGGCCCTTCCATTGCAGAAGGACGGTTGAAACCATACTCGCCCCCACCATCAACGCAGTGCAGATCCCAGCGCTCCCGTAGAACCCCACATTCTCGATCATGGTCGGAAACCTAAAACTCGCGTCAGTAAAGTCACGAGCAAGTCTTATTATGCTTTCACTCACCAAAAGGGGCCGATGAATCCCCACGTCTGCCTCACAAACGTAATGAACACGCCCACGCCAGCCGCCTCCTCGCGATAGCAATCCACCGCATAAGTGATCAACACGGTCGTCACCAGCTGATTGCCCACGGCGGCAATCGCCGCGCCGACGACGGGCGTGATGTTCCACGCCTCGCCGGCCCGGCCGATCTGCACCAGGAACACGACGGTGCCGCAGATGGCGAGCAGGTACCCGCCGTAGCTCAGCCACAGCCGGAACTCGGCCGGGCGATCATTAACTACTTCGCCCCGCTTCTTCCGCCCGTTATTATTATGCACCATCCACCAGTCGCTCATCCGCCCGCCCATCTGCTCGCCGATGACGGAGCCGATGATGACGGATAGGTTCTGAAGGCCGACCTGCTGCGTGTTGAAGCCGAACTTCTCGACGAAGAGCTGCGGGATCTCGATGGTGATCATGACGGATGCGAGGAGGAAGACCATGGCGTAGGCGGCGGCGGGGACGAGGACGCAGGGACGCGCGAAGAAGCGGAGCGGGGAGACGAAGTCGAGCGCGACGAGCGGGGTGGGGTCGATGCGGCGGAAGGAGAGGAGAGGGTGCTGCGTACGGGTGGTAGGTTGGTGTTGTTGTTGGTTACGGATGTAGCGCGTTTCCGGGCCGAGGAAGAGGTAGAGGAGAAGTTGGACGGCGTTGGTCTGTTTGAGTGGGTGTGTGAGAGAGAAATGGCATTGCGGTTGGGTGGGATACTTACGCAGGCGAGGATCCAGTAGATCCAGCGGTAGCCGACGCGCAATGCCACGAAGCCGAAGATGAAGGGCGCGGTTGGGACGCCAAGGGTGACGAAAAGGCTGAGTTCGTGGTTAGAAGGGGTCGGTGGCGGGAACGAGGAGTACTTGCGTCCAGATGCCCATGTATTTTGCTCTCTCGTGCTTGAAATACGTCTCTTGCACGACGGCACTGCCGATGGCGGCGGCGGGAGAAATGAAGAATGCGGTGATGGCTCGACAAAGACCCATTGTGCCGTATGAGGGACTTTTGGCGCAGCCGACATTTCCTATGAGGCTGCAGATGAGAGAAAGGATGAAGATTGGCCTCCTCCCGTACCGTTCGGACAAAGGTCTCCAGAACAACGGTGCAACCCCGAGAATTGCGATCACAAGAGATGTCAAGTAGCTGGCACGCTGGATGCTAACATTCAAGTCGATGGCGATCTCTGCAAAGGCAGATTGAATGGCAGCAGCAGTAAAAGTCGCCATCATGGCATGGAACGCGACAAGGATGAGGTTTATGGTTTTCTACGCCGGCATTAGTCTCAACAAAGAAACAGTGATTCCTCATACATACTTTTCTCCTTGGCCAATTGTAAGGATCAGCATCTGTCGCCTCAGGAATGGGCTGAATATCGAGTCTGCCATGACGAGCAAGCAGATATTGCTGGTGTGCCTCAGAGACTGTGCTCTCTTGCTCTAATTTTGCTTCCTCGACCTGCGCAATGCCCTCATCTTTGTTGTGGGAGCCGTGAGTGGTCGAGTGTTCCAGTTGTCCCTCCCCATGGACCATCGTGTTGGTCTTCGTCTGCTCAGACATTTGGAGAGCGCGAAAGAATAAAGCAGAGGGACTTGTTGGCAGAGAAGCCTAGATGTTGGGATGTGCCCTAAGTACGTGGTCGGCTGAAAGGATGTAAAGCAGGTTTACGGAAGTTCCCACCCATCCTGAAACCCCATGGGGTCTCGGGCTGGGGTATGTATGTACGTACTCATGGGTCAGCCACATAATGGAGTTCCAATCAAGAAGGCAGTACTCCTTTCAGATGTATACCACATCTCCGAGCCTCGGTGTTAAGCATGGTGGAGCTCGGAGAAGCCGATGACAGTGCGGGGAAGTAATCACTTTCCTCTTTCAGGCCCGGTTAACGATACACGCGTTCCTTTTAGGGTCATGTGCCCGAGATACTGCATATACAGCTGTCTCGGACAATCAAGCAGTGTTCCAAGTGATGTAGTGAGAAGGCATCGATCCTATTGGTGGGCTGCATCCGAAGGCTTGGCTTCGGGAAGGCTTCACTTCATTGGCTACCCCGCACTGAGCCGGAAAGCCACCATCCGATTCGTCCACTTTGTGAAGCATCAACTTAACTCTCTCTACGATACATATAAGCAGACGGGCTACAATCGTCTGCCGTCTCTTCACGAGAATTCAGCTTGGAAAAAGGTAAAATCGAAGATGAACTCGTTCTTGCTCGACTTCCTTACCCTTCCCACATCAGCTGTATTGTCCTTCGCACTCCTCACCTTTTTGGTTTACATTTCCGGCTATGTACTGTACCAGCGCTATTTTCATCCTCTATCCGGATATCCCGGGCCCTTCCTTGCCTCAATCACCGACCTCTGGCAAGCTTACCAGTTCATGAAATTAAAGCAGCCATATCACCTGACTGATTTGCACGCCAAATACGGTTCTTTCGTACGTTATGGGCCTGACAAACTGAGTATCACTGCGGAAGACGCAGTTCCCATCATCTACCAAAAAGGAGGAAAGACCATGCCAAAGACGGAGTTCTACGATGCTTATGGAGCAGCACATCCCAACGTATTTGGTATGCGGGACGAAGCTGTGAGTGTTCCCCCCCTCTTTCTCCTACAGCGGCTGGCTGAATGACTCCAAGTTGCATTCCATCCGAAGACGCCACATGTCCCACAGTTTTTCCATTTCCTACGTCAAGGAGATGGAGGCACTCTTAGATGCCAACGTGGAGATATTGAAAGAGAAAATGGCGCAGTTTTGCGACAGGGATGAAGTTTTTGACCTAAAGAAAGTCCTCCATTACTACACCATCGACGTGCTGGGCGAGCTGGCTTTCAGTCAAAGCCTCGGCGTGCAAGTTGCAGACGACGAGAGCCTTGTACCTCCGGTCAAAGAGCACAGCCTTCTCGCTGCTATGACTGGGGCATGGCCGTTGATGACTATGAGGCTGAAGAAATGGCTGCCGAAGGTACCAATGGAAGGGTTGCAGCGGCTGTTCAGAGGACGGGCAGCATGTGCTCAGCTGGCTGCTCGCTGTGTACAAAAGAGGCTTGATGCTCTGAGCGGCATGAAAGGTGATGACCTGGCAGCTGTCGGGCAGAGAAAAGACATCTTGACCAACTTGATCTTTGCAAAACATCCAGACACCGGCGCACGACTGACGCAGACGGACTTGGAAACTGAGGCTTTCGGCTTCATGTGAGTAAGAAGAGAGCTTAACATCCGAAAGGCTGCTAATGTTGACACTTTAGCATTGCCGGTACCCACACAACCAGCGCAACAACGGCTCTTCTGTTCTACCATCTGCTGCATGACCCTCAAACCCTGGCCAAATGCGTCGCCGAGATCGACTCTAATCTCCCACCTCTTTCCGCCAACCAGCCCGCTTACTCCGTCTCTCACGTCGAATCCTCACTGCCCTATCTCCGAAAGTGCGTCCGCGAAAACTTCCGCATCACCCCTGTCTTTACCATGCCCTTGGCTCGCCGCGTCATGGCGCCTGAAGGCATCACCATTGACGGCCAATTCATTCCACAGGGAGTAAGTCAGCCGCTTCTTCCACCGCCTCTTTCTAATGCTCGTAAAGACTTCGGTTGCCGTCTGTAATCATGCCTTCCACCATAACCCCTGCGTCTGGGGAGAGGATCACAATGATTTCAATCCGGACCGCTGGGATGACCCGACGCTATCAGCAAAGGCGAGATACCTGATGCATTTCGGACTTGGGGGCCGACAGTGCATCGGAAAGACGGTGGCACAGACGAACATTTATAAGCTGTCGAGTACGTTGCTGCGGGAGTTTGAATTCGAATTGGCAGATGTGGCAGAGAAAGTAGAAGTTGAGAAAGGTTGGTTTCGTGGCAGGATCCCTGCTCTGGTCAGTGTTGGAATCAGCGAGTTGGAGAGGCCGTTGATGGTCCGGGCGAGACGGAGGGAGGTTTAAAGTCGAGATGGGTTCTGTTTGTTCTGTATAATATATGACCACGTCACTACTGTAGACAATTCCGAGAGATTCTTTTACTTGATGAGCTACGGGTGACGCGAAACATTACGTGTTCTTGCTGTATTGAGGCGGGAACGGAGTTCCGGAAGACCCGGATCAACCGAGGGGATGATGCGGGGTAGGATGATCTAAGATCTGCGTTGTACATTATGTACACGGAACGGAACTGATAGAAAATTTCCTTTCAGAGTCGACTGTCTCCTTTCCATGATCTCACGGTTTTTTGACATTTTGACCTAGTCAGCGACTTGATTCTCGGCGATTCAATGGAAGTGTCGACCAACTCCAAGCGTCGGTTCCATAAACGTCGGCGGATTGAAGTGGCATGCACATCTTGCCGCCGGAGGAAATCCAGGGTGGGTTGACCAGAGCCATTTAACGACGGAGCTGTACGAAGTGACATGGTGTAGTGTGACGGCCAGAGGCCTACTTGCACGGCTTGTTGCAACCACGGGGCGGCATGCAAATATGAGAATGCAACAGCAAATTGCAGCGTCAACAGCAATGAGTAAGAAACTGCTTAACTTGCAAGGCTACGGATAAAATTAAGACAAGCAGAAATTCAGAGCCGACGTCCGTTCGAAACGGGAACGAGTTTGATGACACGTCAAATTCTGGATCTACGCATCTACGGTCACTCGCACCAAAGAATTGCAAGCCGTCAAATTCAACAGAAGTGACAAATATCGAGCCGGAGGCTGTCCACCAGGGTTTCTCAATAATTCGAACTGCATCAAGAGAAGGGTGCCACCGCGTTCCAGAAGAGTCTGCTGTAGATACGCTCGCATCAGAAGCATTCAACGATGAACCAGATCGTGATATCGGGTATTTTGGTAGGGTTTCGGTCAGTCTACTTCCTCGTCTTCGATTGCTGACATGTGTTCGAGGCCCAACATCGAACCATGCCGTATTTCGCAGCTTGTCGGGTGTGTTCGCACGTATCACCAGTCTACGCAACTGCACATCCCGTTTCGACCACAGCGTGTACGGCAGTGACGGTGACCACGAGACGAATAATTTGGCAAGCGAAGATCAAACTACTCAACGGCAGAATGAACGCGACAAGGTCGATCCTTTCAGTCTACCAAACAACAAAGACTTGATGGATCTGATCAATCGGTTCTCTGAAAATATCGGCATGGTCTTCCCATTCATCGTCACTTCGAACCTAATGGAAGGAGTGAATCAGAAGAATTCAAGAATCAAAAGAGCATTGCTGAATATTGTGTGTGCATACGCTGCATCAAGCTTACAAGATTCTGAGGTCTTTTACCGCCGAGCGCTGAATCTTTTGGATGAGTGCACACTTCGAGGATCAAGCATTGAGATGATCCAAACACTCCTGCTACTTGCGAGTTACCAACAAAATAATCAACGTGCGGTAGCGAGCTGGACATACCATGCCCTTGCGGTGAAGGCTGCTTATCAGCTGGGGCTACACTCATCAAGACGTCACGATTCAAACCGCAGTTCAACAGTGACTGAGCTGTGCCAGCGATTGTGGCAAGCTGTAATCAATCAGGACAGGTATGTCAAGCCTCTTGTCCATTAATTTACTCGATGGCAAACGTGAGCAGATATCTGAGCATCGCTCTCGGCCGGCCTTTTCTAATCCCACCGCAACATTCTCGTGTTTCAAGGCACCCGGTAACCTCGGATCTCAGCCCGATATGCTCGGCCACAAAGTCGAATATTCTCTATTTTGATCATCTTACGTACGTTTCCTCCATGACGCTGAAGGCGAGAGAAGGTGTTGACATGGATTTAGGTCTCTACTTGCCATCCAAGGATCTGTTGTCGAATCTACGTACGAGCACAACTTGGAACCAAGCACCGACCTGTCTCTTGACAATTTGTCCTTGGAAAGACTCAAGTTGGTGGTGAAACTCGAGCAATGGCGCCAAAATACCTCGTCATTCTGTGGTGATGTTACTGAGCTGGTGGAACCCGATTTGTGCGAAGCAAACCGATACAAGATGCTGCTGTCTATTCAGTACTATCGAACGGTACTCCTGATGAATGCTCCTATCTTGGTACAGGTGTTGGAGCGTGAGGTCGCAAAGAAAGGCCTAGAGCCCGCCACAGCTATCCAGGAACAGGTCTTCTCATCCATTAGGAGTGACCTTTGGGCAGCTACGATGTTGCAAAAGGTCATTTTGAATGCTGCTAGATGCGGGAGCAGATTCATCGACGGAAACGCAACATGGTGGATTTTTAATTATGCTTGTAAGTGTGAAAACGTCACCAACTCAGCATCAATTTGCTAACAGAGCGCAGCATTCACTGCTGTTCTTCATTTGTTTGGAATATTCCTCGCATGCGAGACATGCGGGCTTGATGCGCTCTTTGAAGGTCGAACACGGATTGACATACGATTAGCACTCGATGCCGCTTTGGAAACCTTACGAGCCATAGAAAGAACTAGTCTCATGAGTCGTAAAGCCCGACAGTGCATCTTCAAGTTCCTGAAAGTATACGACACACTGAGTACGTATAGAACTGGTATAAAGAAGGGGCCGGTGCTGATCCGACCAGGTTTAGACCAGCAGAACTCCACCGCCTCGGTCGACAACAATGCTCAAATCCTCGACAGGTCATCCTTGAATCAATTGGCACCCGAAGAACTAGATGAAGACTTCTTCTCCTCCTTCGTGAACCAAACTGCCGACGAATTTCTCTTCCAATGCAGCGATAGCGCCTACTTAGATAGCGACTTTCTCATTCCGTAACCCTTACACTCGCTTCTATAAGTCCCCCCGTCAATGCACCAGAGGGTAGTGGAAAAGATCTTGTATCCAGTTAGGTCTTAGCGCCAAGGCGCGTGAAACCTTCAATTCTGTCTCATAATGAATTGCTTATCGACATAAGTTGAATATTTAATAGGAGCATGTAACTACAATATTAGAGTAGGCGATCTAGAAATATCTTTCTTCTCGCGCTTAATAGTTTTCTTTCACGATTCTCCTACTATTACTATACTTATTAGCCTCCTATTACTTTGGCGAGTTTAGCGGTCTATCCCGCGAGAACTACTACTTACTATTTCTTTTACACTATTATTACCGAGCTCGACGGCCTTTAAGAATACAATCTGTTTCTCGCATGCAAGTGTATTGCAGTGGTGAGTATCGTGGTAATACATGTCGAATTTGTGTTGAAATCCGAGTCACGTGAAGGTGAAGGTAAGTGGGTAGATAGTTGATTGGTTAAACTAGAGCCGAGGGCAGCCGACTTGCCTGTTATCTATCCCACTGCCAAGGCACTAGCCCTGTTAGCCATCGGATCACGAAACCATTGACGGCCCGCTACATACTCTAATACTCAACAAGAATGAGGGGCTGCGACCATCCAACAGACACATCAAAAAAGCCAAAGGCTAATGCCGACAAGTGCAGCATAACTGCAAGGAAATGCATTCATTGCCTCGAGCACATTGCATTTTGTCCTATTAGAGTTATCCATGGGAGCCTTGTATTCAGCTCTTGGCAACGACAGGTAAGACAAGCTGTCGTCTCGCAGCAAATGTATCACATATCGTAGGGCGGCCAAATGTTATTGGCTCACGGTCTCGATAACGAATGCCACGTCAGCCTTGCCTTCTGATTAAGGAAATGGGAAGCGAGCAGGGCTTTTTTTATCACTCTATTTTACTATTTCAGTAGTCTGAATGTCTTATCAGTGCAGGCAGCAGCCGAGGAGACTGGCGCGACCGACCTGTCGAAGGGTTTAACGCGAAGTTGGCATGATGGCGTGGGCTTTGTTGCCCTCTCGCATGTGCCTCGTTGAATAACATATAAGCCCGGCTCGCTGCCGTTTCATCCCTACCGGCCCAGCTTCACAGCCAAAACTGATTCAATCTTCCCAGTCCTCATTCTCGGGTATGTCTCTTCGTAATTCGCACCATTCCCCCACGCTATGTGTCCCTCAAGGGAAGAAAGATAGACTCTGTTGCTAAAGCCTGATAAGCTTACGGACTGAATGGACCATCTTCCTCCTCCTTTTGGAAAGCCATGGAACCCTCCAGCAATACCATGCTTTTGCCGCGAGGAGTACAGTTGTGATGACTTCTTGTCTTACCCTGAACAAAAGGGCTGGGACATGGACGACATCTTTGATCCAGAATTCTGGGCTTATTTAGAGCCCGACCACGGGATTAAAGAAGGGACCGCGCTTGACTTCATCCAATCTTGGCTTTTCTTCGGCCTGCTTCGTCTTACCTTCGATGATCTTGCTCGTTTTGAAGACTTTGTGGGCCAGGATCCAGGAGGCACCACTGTCGTTCACACCAGGAATCTACTCAAGGTCGCCGAGGATCATGTGGCCCGACCAAAGCAAATGGACAAATTTGACCATATCGTTGATTGCCTACAAATTGCTTCTATCGTTTACAACACCCTTGTTGGAGCAGCGTCACTGGATCCCAAATTCTTGCTCTCGATTGGTCTCATGATCGACTTCCTCTGCGGTTACAACCAACGATTGTATGATCCAAGCGGTTCTCGAATCGAGTCCATAACTAAGGATCCCCTCACACGAGAACATCCTAACCCTAAGACGCTAGAGTTCATAGAACGCGACGATCTTGTACCACTCTTGGTCTCAGATATGATATCATCTGGATGGTGTCCGAATGCAGCTGCCAAGGTGTCACGGCCGACGCTCAGCCTTTCCACAAAGTATATCGCCAGCATCCTCGGCCCTCCAGACACCATGAGAGATCATGGAGAGTGCACGAAGAACGAATGCCAGAGAAACATGATTTGCAAGGCTACGTACAGACACCAACACGTGGAAGCGGAATGCAGCTGTGACCTGCTTTACGTGGACATGTCTGAGTTATGTGGCATCCTGAGCAATGACTCAATACCGGTCATCAAACCGCTCAATGCCCAGGCTCCTGACAAATTCTTACAGCTCGAGGCGTCCACCAAGGAAGCAAACTACGTGGCCATCTCACATGTCTGGTCTGACGGGCTGGGCAATCCGCACGCAAATGCCGTGGCTAGGTGCCAGCTGTCTAGGATTTTCCGGATGGTGCAAGAGCTTCCAGAATGTGACAGCACAACAGCCATCTGGCTCGATACTCTATGCTGCCCAGTGGAGCCGACTGAGGAGGAGAAAGAGATGAAGGAGCAACAAAGTTTGACGAGGAAGAAAGCAATTGTGAAAATGAGAGAGACATACGCGCAAGCGAGGTCAGTCCTCGTCTTGGATAGCCAGCTCCGGGCTTTCTCGTTCGACGATCTTTCACCGTTGGAGTTGACGGTTAGAATGTTCTGTTCCGGATGGATGAGCCGTCTATGGACGTGGCAGGAAGGTCTCTTGGCTAAAGAGCTTTATTTCCAATTCTCCAACGGCCTTCTCTGTATTGACACGCCTTTGTTGTTGGCCCGCTTGAACAGGGGTAGGCCATATGAGGTCGACCAATTGGATGCAACAAAGCTTTGGATGGCAATCCGGGGGGACATGATGTCGTCGGATGATCGGGAAACCCACCACTACAACGTTTTCAATATCGCTCACAGCCTCGTTGACCGCTCGACAAGCTATGCCAAAGATGAAGCTTTATGCATTGGCTCTATGGCGGGTTGCGATGTTTCCCGCATCCTTGCTGCGCCGGAAATGCTACGAATGTGCGCGTTTTGGAAGAACTATTCCGTTATACCTCAGGACATCATCTTCTGGCGGGGACGCCGGCTAGATAAGCCTGGGTTTCGATGGGCTCCAGCAACTCTCTTACAAGGCGGTGGAAGCGAGCTCAAGGACTTCGAAGAAAATGATCGAATGGGGGTCCTCCTTGATGAGAAGGGCCTCCTAATTGAGGCCACAGCTATTTTGCTTCCGAACGTCTTGGATGCACAGCTGTACAACCCATTCATTGTTCGCGATGGCGGAGGAAACTATGTCTGCATCGCCACCCAAGAGGGCTACGACGGCAATCCAACGCCAACGCCGGAAGATACGGTCTCTAACTACATCTCTATGGCAATCTTGTTTGATCCAGCTACAGACTTCAACAACAGCGACCGTATAACAGGAGTGCTCGTCTACGTACATGGAGAAGATGAAGGAGTGGCCTGCGCAAGGCGTGGAAATACTGTAGACGTGGCGATGCCCCAGTTTTCAGCCTTCGACTCTACAGTAGAAATGTTCGAGGTACGGATAAGCGCCGATATCAACAGACACAAAGTGGTTCATCGTGGTTTGGACATTCTCTGGGAAGGCAGGTATCAAGCGGTCGAGGGAAATGTCGTATCTGAGAGTCGATACTGGATTATTGACTAAATTTTGGTTTCGGCTAAGTTTTCTATTTACACTGCAATGTTGATTATATGGTTGATTTAGCTTTCATTTGCAATGCTTAACAGAACTTCTTTTAGTTTCTCGTTCTTCCACATAATATATCACCTCGCCAATTCGCCATAGAGATGATAGAAAAGAAATACAAACTTACCACAATCTTGTATATAGCTGGCTTGGCGCCAAGGCGCGTGAACCCGTCATCATTCTGTCTCATAATGAATTGCTTATCAACATGAGTTGAATATATAATCCCGGTCCCGGCTTGATAAGGAAGGGCATGAAGTTTACGGCCAGCCATGGCAGTCTCCGTCGTCGCCGAGGCACGCGTCTTTCCGGCGTCGGGAATTGTCGAGGAGCGCACCGTCCCGCTCTCGATTCTTGACGCCACGGTCGCTAATTTCACACCCACCGAGACAGTGCTGGCCTACGATGCACCCGCCCCAACGCCAACTTCCCTGCTTGAGGCGCTGCGGCGCGTGCTAGATGCGTATCCGCAGTGGTGCGGCAGTCTGCACTGCCTTCCTTTCGACGCCACCACCCGCCGCCATGGTCGCTTGGCCCTGACCTGGGGCCGTCCCGACGACCCTGGCGTGGTGTTCGTCGAGGCCCGCTGCGATGTCGCCCTTGCCAGCGCCGCTCCGCCCCGCGTCGACGGCGAACTCGACTGGGATCCGTCCAGCTTTCCAGCCGCCCAGCTGGTGCCATCCACGCCTTTAGCTGCGCCTGCCGCCCGTGGCACCGACGCCAACGCTCCCCCACGCCCAGCCGTGCTTGTGCAAGCCACCACCTTCCCCTGCGGCGGCCTGGCCATCGGTCTCCGCCTCGCTCACCCGCTCGCCGACGCCCACGCGCTCGCGCATTTCGTCCGCGACTGGGCCGCCGCAGCCCGCAGCAGCCTTCCGCCGCCCGCCCCCGGCCCGCTCTTCGACCCCAGCCTCCTGGACGCCCGCGCCGTCGCGCGGCAGCCATCCGACGCAGCCGCGCTTCCATGCAATCGCTTCGACTGGTGGATATCCAACGCCGGCAGCCCCTTCCCGCCCGTCTCCCCGCCCGCCGAGCTTCGGGACGGCCCGCTGGATCTAGCCGGCACGCCCATGCCCTGGGCCAACTGGGACCTGGCCGCGCCCGTCGCCCACCGCGTGCTACACTTCCCCGGCCCGGAACTGCTGCGCTTGTGGCAAGCAGCAACAGCAGCCACTCACGACGACGACTCATCCCCCCGCATCAGCCGCCTCGACGCCCTGCTCGGCCACATCTGGTCCTGCGTCACCCGCGCCCGCAGCGGCCAAACCGATACCGACGAGCCCGTCACGCTCGACTACTCCCTCGGCGTGCGCGCGCGCCTGCACCCGCCGCTGCCGGACCGCTTCGTCGGCTCGCCGCTCGTCATCGCCGCCGCGACGGCCCCCGTGCGGGACGTCGTCGCTTCTCCTTCCTCCGCCAGCCGGCTGCTCCGCCAGACGGTGGAAGCTTTCACGCCTGAAGCCGTCGCGGCGCACGTCGCGGCGAAGATGCAAGAGCAGAGTCCGCAGCGGCTGTGGCAGGCGTTTCTGGGGCGCAGGCACCTGCTCGTCACGTCGTGGATTCATACGCGGTTGTATGAGGTCGAGTTTGGTGGTGGGGCTGGTGGTGGGGAAGGACGAGGAGGAGGGCCGCGCCTCGTGCATGCGGCTATGCCGAGGTTGGATGGGCTCGTGCAGGTGATGGAGGCGCCGCCGTCGAAGGAGGGGGGCGGAAGGCGGCAGCAGGAGACGACGAAGAAGAAGCATTGGGCGGATGATGGGGTTGATGTGCAGGTTTATTTGGCGGCTGATACGATGGGGAAGCTGCTGAGGGACCCGGAGTTGAGGAAGTACCGGGGGTAGAGGGGAGAGAGGATAGATGGGTTGTGTTTCCGCATTGTACAGATAGCCCTGCTATTTATTATAGAAGTCAAGATTTAGAATAGACAGAGTAGATGAAAGATATCATTTTCAGCGTAGGCCTCTCCGGTCCACAACCTCAAGGACAGAAAATACGACATTGCGGAATACGAGAATATTCGAGGACCGGCTCCACACAATTCAGACACCACGTGTATCAGCTGCGCCATGTCATCATATTGGCCCCTTTCGGCCGGGAGATGTGGCGTTTCTTTTTTTTTTTTTTTTCGGAATCTTCGTAAAGGATGATTGGGAGCCACTGTGGCTGCCATACATACAGGACGTTGTATCACCATTCCCACTAATAAATTTCAACAATACAGCAGAAGTTGAGCTGGGGGCTGAAAGTCAGCAAAATGACGCAGTCCGTAACCCAAGACACGACTTTGTCCGCTCCATCTGTCTTGTCCTTGATAAGCTCTGCAATCCTTTCTGCAGTTCGGCGTGGTTAAGTTGTGCGAGTCATCCGGCGTGGCCGAGGCGCAGCTGTGACCTGTTCACCCTGCACACTTTTGTAGCACCCATCAGCTGCGTGGCCTGTGGGGGCCCAGCTGAGCTCAACTGACTTTTGAAGATGAACAAACAGTATGCATTCATACATGACATTGAACGCACAAAGCAGTTGGGTGATTCAGGCCATCCACTACCGGTATTGCAAACTGGTACCTGGCTGCATGATCGCTCAGTTACATGATGTCAGTAACCTAGGCCTCACACCTGTCGGAACGTATTTTAATGAGGTTCGTACAAGAAGAATCCGAAACATCTCAAAACACGTGGATATGGCTACAAGTACTTTTCTTAGCAATTGACTGCAACATAGAATGGTGCGTCTTCAGCCCGTTGCGTGGCTCTTTCCGTCAGACTGCTTGATCAGGACGCTGGCGTGATGTTGGCCTGCATGTTTCAAGAAAAATTGCTACCACATTCAGCCCCATTGCCACGCGCGTGTCAAACATGCGGGGGAATGGGGTTGCATTTCCGTAGCCTGCTGTCAACTCTGTGGTGCAGAGCTTCGGAATCACAAAAGAACGACGTGTTATTTTCGGCCGACTCATTAAACCACGTTTGGCTATTAATTCAGTGAAGGTGAAGCTCCCTCTTCATATTTGCCCTTCACAGTGATCCTACAGACTTCTTGTTCCTTCTTCTCGCTAGGATTTTCCCTCCGTATCGGGCAACCACTCATCAATAATGTCGTGGATTTTTGGAAACGAAACCCAGGTTGTCTCGTGGACCACGGAACCAACGACACGTGGAACATTTTCTCTTCTCTCATCCTGCCTCATCACAATCACTCTCTGCGTTTGGTCATCCGTTCACCCAAACATATCCAGCAGTCGTCCTACTGAGAGCAGTCAACCGTTCAAGGTCCTTCGCAAACACCACAAAAGAATCCTCTGGCTTGTCTGCGCATTGATAATGCCAGAGATTGTCGTTTTCTACGCTTACACGGAGCTCGAAGATGCTCAGAGCCTCGTAAACCATGATTCGCCCTTGAATCCTGTGATAAATAGCTAACATGCATAGCAACGGCTCCTCCGAATAGCACGTGCGCGAGCCGGGCAGCTCAGCCAGGCTGGAAGCATGGGTGACGTCGCGCACGTGTATCGCCAGGCTCAGCTGCAGCACCGAGTGCCTGCCCAGTACGGCGAAGCGGGAGCCAGTGTAGAGACACACGTGCAATCCACGGGCGGCGCGCGACGAACGGGCATTCAGATACCTATTGTACGCCCAGGCGTATGGCCAACATAGGCGCCATGCGCTCAAGGCTTTATTCTGGGAAGACAATAGGACGCGGTGCCACCAGCGGGTGCCTGATGTCCCAGACATGCTCACCTCGTCCATGAAAAAAATTTTGGCCATGGAAGAGACGGAGACGAGGGCGCAGCGCTGCAAGTCCTAGACCACGCCCGCGATCGACGCCTCTTTTCCACGGGTCTCTTCACCTGTTTGCTTGTAGTAGCTTCAAACTGTGGAGCACCGCCTATTCAACAATTAACTTACCGCCTTTAGTCACCCCTCCATCACTACTATCTCGCCGCTCTTCTCTGCTCCTCCATCGCCGTCGTCACGTCCGGGCTGCCTCTGGTGCGTCCCAGCTTTGAACCACCCATCAGAGTCTCAACCACCACCCTCCCGCGGCTCCCCTGCTCTGCCGTCGTCGCCGTCAATTTCAGGCCTGTCTCCAATATTTTGACCACCCATTAGAGTCTCGACCATCACCACCACCCGCCGCTCTACTCCCGCCCAGTCACCGCTACGTCGCCTCTCCGCCATCATGCCTCGCGTACGCGGCAACCGGCCCGCCCCGCCAGCAACCGGCCCGCCCCAGGCTTTCCCTGGCAGAGAAAAAGCACGTGACCGGACGCATTAGAAGGTATTTCAAATACCACACCATCGGCCGCGCCCAACGCAGCTGTAGGGCGGGCCTACATCCTTCCTATGGAGGAGAAAGCTATGACAGAAACTGAGTAGTCCCAGGCGGATTGCCTCTTGGTTGGTGAAAGACCCGAAAGACATGTCTAGCAGGCGGTACATCACAGAGGCCATGGTGTCAAGGAAAAGCTCCGTGGAGATATGCCGACTGGACTGGACGGTATTATTTAGACTCTGCTGTCTTGCGGGAGACATTGAATCTTATATACCGCTAGGTCAAGCTGCGATCGTGCCTGCCAACAACGGCGGAGTAGGGGAGCCGCGGGAGGGTAGTGGTGAGGATGATGGTGGCCCAAAGCTGGGACGCACCAGAGGCAGCCCGGACGTTCAAAAGACCGTTGTCCTCCTTGTTAAGAGGCTCACAGATGAAGAGAACACGCAGAGGTTTTCCGAGACCACCATTGCCAGCCTCTCGCCACAACATCCGCTTGCTCGTGAGGCAGACCCGGACAACATTGTGCATGACACCGAGCTCTCCAAGCACACAGTTACTCTTCGAGCAGGCTCGACGACCACCTCCAGCAGCAGCAACACCACCACCAGCCCCTCGCCGCAACATCCGCTTGCTCGCTGAGGTAGACCCGGACAACATTTTGCATGGTGGTCGCGTGCGGCGCCAGACAGAGCGCTATCAGCAGGCACGTGAGGATGGGGAAGGGATTGTGAGAATTTGGCTCTGCAGAAGTTAGTTTGGAGAGTTGGCGGGGCCGGACCGATGAGCGGTGCCTCCATTTTCGGAGTGGCGGGCGGGAGAGGGCGTTGTCAGGTGCAAGCTTCGTGCAGTGGACATCGCTCAAGCTTACACTTCTGTCGATGAGAAGAACCTGGCCAAGATGATACCTGGGAGGTGACGCACTCGCTTGGTTTAGCGAGTTGGGCAAGGCTGATAAGGCTTCTCTTGACACATGCTTGGCGGCTCTTTTAGCGCGTTTTCCCAAGGAAGAGTCGCACCGGCAGACTCAAGCACTTCAGGAATACGCAGTCCTGGCCCAAGGAAAGACGTCTCTCGAGGAATACAACGGCCCGAGACCCAAGGGCTACTTACCGGAGATTGGCGAGAGCAGCAAGGCCAAAATCGAGGTTGACAAAGTCGCTACGAAGGCAGCCAACAAGCTGAAGGAACGAAAAGCAGTGGTCAAGGGCATCAACGGCGAGGAAATCAATCTCGACGAGGCCAGTCCGCTCCCGAAGGACGAAGCCCTCCGGATCATCAAGGCAGGCTCGAAGTTGGGGTTCTCAAGAGAGATGACACCAACGACGAGCTGGCTGCCCAGCAGCGTGGATGATGGAAGAGGCGAACTATCTCTGTTGTTGTTTGCTGCTTCGCGGCCTTCCATGCGGGCACGGTGGTTGCGGGAGTAGGGTGGCAGTGCATCGCACTAGATGGCGACGGTGTGAACCAAAGTACACCTGGCAGTCGCTGTCCTTCCTGTCAGCAGCTCGGATCAGCCGGTAGCCTTTCAGCCGACAGCACCGTACCGAGGATGGCCGTGTCGGATCTGGGGTAGCAGGCCATGTTGAGCGCCTACACGGCGTAGTATGCGGCCGTTGGCATGGGTTGTAGGCCGTTGGCCATCGTCACTGGGTCACAGTCTCGTCTGTGTTGAACCGTAGCCTACGGCGATAGATGCAGTAGCCGGCTTCGGAAGCAGGATTCCGCCCGCGGCATTGGAGAACTTCTGCTTCTGCCTCCAGAAGACGTCGGGCTCGAGAGCCACTGCGTCAGCCACCTGGCTCAGGCCCTCGGCGGCGGCGATGACTTAAAAGGGCCGCCGGTCAGTGACGTGAGGAAGCTGTCAATGAGAAGGTGATGCGTAGATTACCTCTTCGTCCCTTACATGCTAGATGAGACCGTCCATGCCGAACTTGGTGCGAAACATGCATGGTTTGCCAGGTAGTCGCTCTGGATCCTCGTTGCAGGATGGCGTCACGTACTTGCGTGGCATTGCTTCCGACCGCTGGAGCGCTGAATCTTTCAGGAATGTCGTCGAGGATGACGTTAGTGATATTCGTGAAGTCAAGGCTTTGTGCTTCATCAGCCACGGGGACGGCACAGCTGGATCCGAGAGAGCATTGCAATCTGGACCACGTGCGCAACGCCTTGTATGCATGGCGGACAGCGCAACCTGCTGCGAGTTGACTTCATTCACAAGCCCTTCTCGTGGGAGGTCAGGGACGAGAGCTTCTTGGGTGCGGTGCTGAGCGGGTGCGAGATGCAGCGACAAGGCAAGCTTGACGTCGGCGTTGATGGGCGGATGTTGCGGTCGATTCTGGGAGTCAATGCGACGTGAAGCCGTCTCAACTTTGAGGATGGAAGGTTGGGATGCCGAGTGAAACCACTTACACCAAGATACCAACGCATGTAGGGTGGCGATGGACAATGAAGGTGGTCGGAGGTGGGTAAGTGACATGCGAGAATCAGAGCAGCGAACTTGTCGAAGATTTCGATCGGTGAGGGAGGAAGCAAACGATTCAAAAAGGGAGTAAACGAATCCAAGAAACACCCAGAACAAGCCCCTCGAGTCCCCCGGCCCGCAGGAGAGCTCAATGGGCCTGCAAACGAGCATCCGGAAGGCCATCCCCTCACACAGACAGTAGAGTAGACATTGTAAGATAGTACAATAGATCGTAAGCATTTCCTCAGGGTCATGCTGATGAGTAAACGCTTTACCAGTTGTTACCTCGTTGTTGAATGCTTTTTGGCTCTGGGTCATTCTCCTCCAGGTATATATGACGTACCTCGGTAGTCCACATACTTCCCCCATTTTTCTTAGCTAGTTTCTTTTCAGCTTACTTGACTCTGCTATCATCAAGAGACTTCGTCATGGACAATGCACTACACCCCGATACACCGTAACAGGCGCTGATTGGCTATCTCTCCTGTCTGAAATGAGCCAAAAGAAAAAATAAATCCACGCCAGCCATCGGCTGCAAGAGGGCCCTGTATGTACAGAGGGGTACTACAGCCGATGGCTAGCGCGAAGAATAGTGGGATCCTCGAGGGTAACGATGCCTCCTCCTTTTCTTTTCAAAAAAAAAAAAAAAAACAACAACGTATAGGTAGGTGAAGCTATCGTCCGGACGAGAATGTAGAATTTTTAATTCGACATATACGTCCGGATGATAGCTTCAACTACCCATGACATGAGCAAAAAAAAAAAAATCCACGCTAGCCACCGGCTGCGAGAGGGGACTGTAGTAGGTCAGAAAGTAAGTCTTGGGGCGGGGAAAGGGCAGATGCAAGGGGCCGCAGCCGAAGTCGTGATTGCAGCACTCGATGCCGCCCAGTTAACGGATGCCGTTTTCGCCAGGAAGCGCGCCTGGTCGTGCCGGAAATCTCACCCGCCCGCCCGCCCGCCCGCCGAGCCTGCCCTATGCACTCGGATGTCGGCAACGGTATAGTCATGACTCATCGGTCTCTCCCTGAAACCGACCCATAGCAGAAAGCGGTGGACGATGGTATTTGGAAAAAAGACGCACTTGGTGATCCTACGAAGGTAACATAGAGCATTCGTAGCAGCAGTAGTGGTAGCAGCAGTACGCCGTACAGCGACAAAGACATCACACTCACTCGTATTCAGCGGCAATGAGATTAGTCCAGCGACGCGCTTCGCCGAGGGTAAATTCTGACGTAGTTGATATCAACTTACGATGTTTATTACACTCCTTGTAGGTGCGTGTGGAGGTGCGGGGAGGAAATGGTCCGTGTGGCAGGCAGCCATCAGCTCAGCCACACATCAGCACCGGGTGGGGGCAGTGCATCCTGCAGCTAGCTCCGCGCCAGCCAGCGCACCATGTCGTGATAGGCCTGTTCCTGCGAATCCTGAATGCATCTCTGATACACCGTATGCAAGCCGTCATCACAGCAATTACCCCTGGAATCACCTTCAAAGGCTCAATTCATCGACAGTCGAACACAAGCCATCAAGACCTCGTCCATTTCTTGCTGTCTTGGTACGGTGTGTCATGAGACAAGTGGAGGCTGTGATGCGTTGAACCATGGGCCGAGACACCGACTTCCATGCGGAGTCACCGTTTCGGAACCGGGCCGAGCTTAAATCTCACCGCTGCGCTTCTGCCTGCCGCTGCACGGCCCGCTGGCTGCCAGCTACGCTGGTCCGATAAGCATAGTGGTGGCTGAAGCATTCTCTGCCGCCTAGCCGGAGGCTGAAGCCCAGAAGCCATCCCAGCTATTCCCACGCTTATAACCTCCAGCTTCTCGTCTTACTTCCTCAGCATCCAACCCTCCTCTCTGTGCACTCTCACAATCTCAACCACTGATTCCTTGACATCTTTCTTTCACGACTAAAACACAATCACAATGGCGGATTCCAGCACTACAAACGCCCCGGTCGCTGCGGCGGCCGACGCGCCTAAGAAGATTTCCCCCAAGATCAGATACAAGGTTGAGTGCGAGGACTCGTACGGCCCCAACTTCGACTGCAAGCAGGATGACACGCCATTCGACCTGCAAGTGACGGCAGGCCCAACCGACCTCGACGAGACGATGCCTGTGTTCGAGATCATCACCTCGATAAAAGTCGCATCCAAGCGGCCCAAATACGCAGACTACATGAAGATGTTCAACGCAGAAGGCCCTATGAATCTTGAAGACTCGGAAGACGAGGACGAGCCCAGTGCTAAGGAGAAGGAGAAGGAGAAGCCGAAGAAGACGCTGGAGGGCAAGCGGATCCTCGATGTTAACGAGACGAGGATGGTCATCCATTCGCCGCTGCTCCTGACTGCTATCAGAGAGGTTGTGGAGTACTACCCGAAGTAAGCGCTTTGCCTGGAGTTCAGACTATTTGAACAGTGACTCACGGCTTTTTCAGGCAGAACCTGACTGGTGACACCATCACCGTCCACGAGCCATACTGCGCTCTCGTGCACCACATTACCGAGCTCCGCAACTACAGCAACAACCTTGCCCTCGAGCGGACGCCTGCCGGCGCGGATGAGTCGGAGAAGACTGACGCCGATGTCACGTACGAGCACCTCCAGATCCTCCTTGAATTCCTCGACCCGCACGTAGAGAAGACGGTGCTGCCAGCGCGCCGCCGTCTCAAGAAGGATGAAGCCACGGTGACATTCGACGACCTCTGGTACCTGATGCGGCCGGGATCGCTTGCCTACGCCAAGTACGAAGACATCTGGATGGGCGTCATGATCAAGGAAGCCGAGTCTCTCCCCGCCGACAGCGAAGGCGCACCGCCAAAGTGGAAGATCACCGGCTGGTGTCTGGACAACTCGTGGTACACGCGCTGCGTCGGCTACGCCGAAGTCAGCGTCGACATCCCCTTCTTCGAAGGCGAAAAGCACGTCACCAGCCTCCCCATCTATCCGCGTGAGTTCTTCGACAAGACCGACGGCAATGCGCGGCGCGAGAAGTTCGAGGCCCGCGGACGCAAGATGCGGGACATCCTTTGGCATGGCCACGCATACGTCAGCTACGATGGCGACTGCATGGACGAGAAGAAGCGCGTGTACAAGGGCCCGATGATGGCCGAAGCCAGCATCCCCTCGGGCGAGACGGTCCCTGACCACAAGTGGTCCCTGACCTGGGACTACAGCCTCGAGGACGGCCGCGTCGATCCCAAGCAACGTCCCGGATTCCCGATGCCCATCTACCTCAACACCGAGAATTTCGCTCGCGAGCTGCTGACCGATGACCACCTCTTCCTCATGTGCCCCGTCATGCCCGGCTTCGCTCTGGCCGAGAAGTTCTGGTCGCCGGTGCACATCGACCACATGCATCCGGTCGAGGAGCCCAAGTACGCTGTCCCCGACGCCAACATCGGCGACGAGAACAGCGAGATCATCAAGGCACTGTCGCACCGCCAGCTGAAGTCGAAGGTCAAGTGGACGGCCGATTTCGTGCAGCACAAGGGCGCCGGCGTGGCCGTCCTTCTCTACGGTCCCCCCGGTGTCGGCAAGACCTACACCGTCGAGCTCACTGCGCTGCACACGCGCCGGCCCATGGTGAGCCTGACGATTGGCGACCTCGGCTCGAATGAGGACAGCATCGAGACGGAGATTACGAAGTGGTTCGACCTCGCCCATCGCTGGAAGGCGGTGCTGCTGATCGACGAAGCCGACATCTTCCTCGAGCGCCGCGGCACCGATCTCGCCCGCAACGGCATCGTCACCGCCTTCCTGCGCAAGATGGAGTACTTTGGCGGCCTGCTGTTCCTGACGACCAACCGCGTCGAGCACATTGATGATGCCTTCATGTCGCGTGTGCACGTTGCCATCGGCTTCGAGAAGCTCGATGTCGACAAGAGGCGCGGCATTTGGGCCTCGTTCCTGGACAAGCTAGAGCGCGAGGCGAAGGGTCAGATTGCTGTCAGTGAGGAGGCGAGGAAGTTTGTCCTGGAGAGCGACGAGATGGCCGAGGTCGAGTGGAACGGACGCGAGATTCGTAACGCGTTCCAGTCGGCTATTGCCATTGCCGAGTACGAGGCTTCCAAGGATCCCGACTTCAAGGAGGAGGTGGATGAGATTGTGGTGCAGGTTGAGCATTTCCGCAGGGTCATGCTGATGAGTAAGAAGTTCCGCGATCATGTGGAGAAGGCGAGGAAGGACAATGAGAGCGAGTGGAGTGATTTGTGAGTGGAAGAATTAAGATGTCTGGCGTTTGGAAGCGAGGGATATCAATGAGTAAATGACTTTTCGGGTTGATACATAGACATGATTCGATTGAATCACAAAATAACATGACTGATTCCAAAACATCATTGACTTTTTGACCTGAGATCAAGCTCAGTTAATGGAAACTAGTGTAAAGCTTAGTGATACTACACAGTCAGGCATATTTAAGAACCTATTCCACGGCCTACCCTAAAAATTATTTGTACAGTTACAGGGGAGTTCTCTACATCCCTCGGGCCTTTTTCTTTTAGAGTTCTTTAGTTCCAGTCTACGTTTGTTACTATCCGTTCTCACCAGGGACAATGGTAACAGCAACAACACAGACGCCGAAACTGCTGGAAATTGAGTTCAATTACGAAACTTTAGAGATACAGCCGGTGACTAAGCGTCTCTAAACTTGATGTTGTAGAAGCTGTCATCTCCGACCTCAATATATGTATCCTCGAGTTTGACGTCTTCAGTCTCGTTGTCTTCTTGTTTGCCATATGTATAGCTTCATGCTCGTTTCTACGGACTCACCACCTGAAACTTTAAGCTCTGTCCCGCCAACATCGACGTCTGCAGTGCCGCTCTATGCAGCCTCAGCGCCTCTACGCTCTGCGTCTCCAGACTTACTCTCTGCAATCTTAGTACTTCCCATCTTCTTGTCTTCTCCGTCTTGAAGCTCCTTGCCATCTACCACAGCTTCTTCATCGTCAGTGGGATGGAGGAACTGCTGGAATTATTCTTCGCGGTTGATAATCTCACCTTGTTCAGAGAGGATGTACAGAATTGGCGTGGGGCAGGTGCGCTAGTAGATGTGAAGGCGGGGCAGACATGCGTAACTATGTTGTTGGCAAGAATCTGGTAGCATCATACCCCGAATTGGCGTTGGGTGGTGGGGAGCTCCTGTCACCAGGAGACAGTGGTGCGTTGGAGGCGGTGGAGGATGAATTGCCGGTGGTCGGAGCAGGGGCTGGTTGGGGCGAGAGCGGTGGTGGTATGTTCCGACATTTTGGTGAGGGCTGAGATTTGCTGGGGATATCCGAAGGGTTGATCGGCTGATGAGGTGTCTTAGAACTCAGGGGGTTGGTTGAAGAGTGACGAAATGGGTGCAGATAATTCCTCAATAAGGTCGGAATTTATATAGAGAAATTAGTTGAAATTGGCGCCGAGCAATGGAGATTTAGCAGCCGGTCGATAGGTCAAAGAAGCGATGGAGGTCGGATTTATGTGTGGTTAAAGCGGCGATCCATTTTCTTATGTAACCCTTCCAACTGCCCGGCCACGACAATACCGGTGGTCGGGCGGTACAATCGCCCTACGATGAGTAAACGGGGTGAGCTAAAAAGTAAGGCCAAGCAGTAACGGATGGAAGGCGCGGGAATATATAGATCCATCTTGTGTCCCTATAGATGATCGTAGTCTTGATAGACCGATCCAATCCAATGGAACCTATAGATCTTAGGACATCGGATAATCCGCGGAGCATGACGTGATTGCTGGGCAATAGGACGGATTTTCGGAGGATTGCATGGGAGAGGTAATTGGGAGATGCGCAGTGCTTTATCATCTTCCAGAGCCCAGACGCACTTCGATGGTGGGAGAATCCGCTACACATGGATTTATTCCGTCGTCATTTCAAAGACGTTCCTCGTCTCCTTTACTACATTTAGTCTTCAGAAACCCCGTTGCTCCACAACTGCGGAGCTCTCCGACACAATCGACGGAGAAACACGCGGACGCAGCGCAGAAACGGATCACGACGATCCTTAAATTCTCCGCTTAACCTTGTCTCTCGGGTTTCGTCTTTTGACTAGCCAAGAAGATGCAAGAATCTCCACATCTCCAAGCTGTCTCTCCACCGTATCCGCGACCCGAAACTTTTCAAGTGTCGACTCGCACCTGAAATGACATGAAGGCAGCGTCATTTCCGCGCGAGTCATTACAAAGTTGCGGTCAGCTATAAGCAGATCACAACCATCACCCCGTTCCAAGATTGCCCAGGGGAAAACGATCCCGACCGTATTGCGAATGTCGATTAGATCCTACCCCGTACATGTGCGACGCGGGTAGGGTGGAATGCGACGGCAGCTCCCGCTTCTGTTCTAAGTGCGGGAGGGGCACCACGCGACACGACTCGTGATACGGCTTCGTCATCTGGCGATCACGCACCGCAGATTCCCTTGTTATAATAGCAGCGGGTGGGCCAATCCGGCTGGCCGTTCCGGCCCGGAGCGCGCTCCTCTTTCCCTACGACCACATTGTCCTCATGTCATCGATTCCTAGTGATGTTCGCGATCAAAGGCACCACGAGCTTCACAAGAAGACTGTCGCGCAGAAGAGCCCCAAGCGCGCAAATCGATCAACAAACACCGGCCAATGCCGCCCGTTCCGATGATACCCCCCAGGCCAGCGCCGGCCAAGCGATACATGGAATTCCACCCCCGATACCGGCCATTTGGAAACAGGACAATGGCGCACCATTCCCGTCGCCAATCTTGAACGATGATGTTTCAGGGATGTCGAGAGCGAGTGGTCGAGACTACGGATTCCATTCATCGAAAGGGACGGACCAGTATCTGCATCCTTTGTACGGAAACAGTAGCAGGAGTGGTGCCGGCGAGACGGCGTCGGACGCAGACCGAGAATTTCTGACATTGACGCTCCCAACACCCGATACACTTCCGACCTTCACCGCGCCGGACTGGACGGGCGAAACCACGCCGAAGCTACGCACATTCAGTTTACGAAGCAGCATCAGCCATACGAGCTGGAAGAGTTGGAACAATGACCGCCGGGTGGATTCAGCGCACCAGGGACCCAATTCCGAGAGGAGGACCTTTTCCATGCGCTCGCTTTCCCGGAGACTTTCCATCCGGAATGATGTTAACCACCGTGGCGTGAGCAGTGTCACTGTTGAGAAGCCTCAAAAAGACCTACATGAAATCACACCCCTATCAAAAGAATCTGATTCCGAGCAAAATGCACCGCGGGAAGATGCCGAGTTTTTATCGCTCTTGAAGGATTCCAGGCTCATCCCGGAACCAAGCCAATTTACTATAACGCCCGCAGCAACCGCCATCGACCACGAAAATGGTGGAAGATCCAGACCAAAAAGCATAGCAATCCATGCAGCGGCCAGGACATCAACCATCTCCCTAGCACTCTATCAACCGCACGAGGACGATTGGGTCAGGCAGACAGAGCCGACTGATGGCACCGGGGTCGACGAAAAATGCCTGGCCATTGAGCTTGAAGACGACAAAATCCCAGTAATTCCAGAGGAGCAGCCGATCACCACACCAGAACCTAACACCACCACCAACGCAGCAGCAGATGCTCCTGCAGGACTCCTCACCAGCTCAAACCTCCGTGCTCTCGACACCATCACTGCCGATTCCCCCTCTTTGACGCGGGCTGCCGCCAAGGACAAAGACCTACCCGATCTCCCTCTGCCTGCGTACCCGCCCACCAGCGATGGCGGTTCCTCCACATTATCCGCAACACACAGGCAACACCAAAACCGCATACTCAAACACAGGGCCTCTACAATCAAAAAGTCCCATCACGGCTCCGTCGCCGCTGGCGGCCATCACCTCCGCCACAACTCTGCGCACCACGCACGCTCCCGCAGCTCCACCACCCTCTTCTTGAGCCTGGTCTCTCGCCGCAACACTGTCACCGATACCAAACCTCCCGCCACTGCAACCGCCAGTAACAGCAACAACAACAACAACAACAACAACAACAACAACAAGAACGACGAAGGCCACGCACCCGCCCCCACCCTCCTCTCCCGCGTCCCCAGCATGCTCCTCTCCCGCACCTCCACCCTCCGTACTGCCATTCGCCCCAGTAGCCGCAGCCGTCGCTCCGCCCTCAACCCATACTCTACCAAAGCCAAACCAATCAAGCCCGTCCCCCTCGCCACCATCAACCGCCGTTGCCAGGCATATTCGAGCAACGACCCCGTTCAAGCGTACCTTTGCGCCCAAGAACGCGTGGGAGCGTGGGTGGCGACTCAGGAAGGGCTGGTCGAATGGTTCCGGAAGGAGGGGCGGTGGGAAGAATACATGCGGACCAAGAGGGAGGAGAAGGAGAGGAGGAAGATGCGGGAGATGGAAGAGGAGCAGGAGAGGGTGGCGTGCGCGAAATGGCGCTTAAGGCGGTGGTTGAGCGAGGATCATGGGAGTCAGGATGGAACTACAGATAAAGCGCGACAGGGAAGCGTAGATGTTGATGCCGATGTGGTGGATGGAATGGTAGAGTGGCCGGAAGAGGGGATTTGGGATGGATTCGTCAGTGGTAAGAAAATAGAAGCGGAAGAATAGAAATTCATTTAAGCGCTGAATGAGTGGCATAAAGAGCTGAGTGAGTGCCTAACGTAACTACCATGCCCCAACCCAATGTGCTCAGCCTTTGCATTTACTACTGAAACCTTGGAGCTTTCTGAAACGGAAAACTTACTTGGCGACACCCCTGGCATCCATTGCCGTCTCCTCCCAACCCTGGTCATACTCTTTCATCTCCTACTTCGTTGGCGTACTGTTGAACGATTCATCCAAGGTCGCGAAAGAGGCTGTGGGAGGCGCACGAGAACGGCCAGATGTGGCTACAGCGAGCGGTGATCGAGGAACGCATCGTGCCGGACAAGTGCAAGCGGTCCTGGGTCTCATCGCTGTTAAGACGAAGTCTATTTAGGGTGACAATGACATATCTAAGCCACAGCTACTTAGCTAATACCGAAAGATCAGATCTTCCGGGGAAGCGTCGGAAAGCGAACATCCTTCGGTGGTCCGTGACGTTTGGCTCCTTCGACGACTCTCAAAACGTCCAGCGTGTTCTAATTACGGATGCGACATCCTCTGTTTATATCCAATCATTCATTTCAACCCTCTGTGATCTGCGGCTCGCACCCGTTTGTAGCGCGCCATTTCTGCAAAGCCATGTACAAAGCTATAACCAGATACATACACTTCCGGATATCAGCGGAAACCGCCGGAAACAATGCTGAGTGGGACAACAAGCTTCGCATGTGTTACGTGGCTGTCTTTCAGTTATTGAGGCGGTGCATTAAGGTTTCGAGATCTGCAAACTGTGTACGAGCTGGTGTGTTTAAAAAGGAAAACATCTGTTATTCGTTCAAGTTTTAACAGATAACTCGACATCTCTTTCTTTCATTGACTTGACTCTATTCTTTGATCGAGATTTCTTCATTCTTTAACATGTCTACACCATCCCCGCAATACTTCACACAGTATCAGCCCAGCTTAATAGCCGCTGTCGCAGTAACAGTCTTTTTCACAGTGACCACGGCAATTCACATTACCCAGGTCATCAGATATCGGACCTTTTACTTTATTCCCTTCGCTTTTGGGGGTCTTTGTAAGTGCTCTGGCAAAGAAACATAGCTCGACTAATACGAGTCCTAGGTGAGATTGTTGGGTATCTTTCGCGTTCTATTGTGGCTGCACAATATCCAAATTGCAGCACTGTCCCGTATCTCCTGAACACTATCCTCCCTTTGATGGCGCCAGCCCCACTTGCCGCATCCATGTACCCCATTCTGGGCCACATTATCCACGAGACTGGTGGAGAGCGATTGGCTCTGGTTCGCGCTTCCTGGCGCACGAAGATATTGCTCCTCGGTGACATTCTCTCGGGTGCCACCCAAGCTATAGGTATGGATGCTCGGAGATTGGCATACATACAACTAACTTGTGATCGATATAGGCGGTGTCATGATCTCAAGAGCCAACGGCTCAAAAGCTGCTATGGAACGAGGCGAACAAATCACAGCCATCGGCCTGATGATTCAGCTTGGCTTCTTTTGTTCATTTCTTGTCCTTGCTATCCACTACCACTTTCGGATCAAGAACAATCTTACCGACGCCTCGTGAGTAGATTCGATGCCTAACAGAGCAGTACTGCTGTGGACTAACATATGAATTATCAACTTAGGTGGTATGTCGACTGGCAAACGTATCTAGGCATTATTTACTTCGCGGGAGGACTTATCGTCATACGCACTGCTTTTCGTCTTATTGAGTACGTTCAAGGAGATGGGGGCGAGCTCCGGTCGAGCGAGGTCTATCTCTACCTCTTCGACGCGGCGCTTATACTTCCAGCTATGGCCATCTTTAATTTCAAGCATCCTCGCTTCCTCGCTGTGAGCGGCGAGCGCCTCCGGCCACAGAATGACGATGCCCTCGAGAGCGACACCTACCTTCTTCAAGAGAGGGGTACGAAGTAAAATAGTCGAGGCTGAGAGGTTTTGCTGCAATGTTAGATTCAAAAGCTTTGCCGTTACGCAATGGACATTGATAGCTATTCTCATCTGTTCTTTCATTGTCCAATATCATGTAGAGTTGAATCTTCACGACTTCCTCTTCTTCAAAATCAATCCCTCTTCCATTGCGTCAAGAATCACAAGGGGCGTTAGCGCTATAGGCCGGTCTCTGGCACAGACGATCAGTCAGCCGTCTCCCTCCGGAACGGTCGGGCTTCGTGGCGCAAACCATGGTTGGCTAACGTACGTGTCATCGCCCGCCTGTCGCAGCTCTGAAACGCCTGTTTCAAGGCTAACATGGATGAAGCTGCCGAGGTCATACGTCCCAGAAGATGCGGCCTATGCGTGGCGGTATTGCCTCGTCGCGTACATGTCATCGCACCGTGCCATCTCGGCTCGAACGTCGCTTAGGACCTCGGGGAGTCCCAGTTCCGTCGATTTGGCACGGAATGGATGGGCGGACTATCGTCTTGTGATATCAAAAGTATCTCCCGCCAGAAGTGCAGGTGAGTGTTGGCCGGGATTTGCACCTCATTGGCCACCCGCTCATCCCCCGACCAGGGGTTCCTGTACATAGTTTCCGAACAGCGGCTTACGCGCCGCCCGCTCCACATGAAAGCGCGGGGTGCGCACGAACCTCTGCTTGAAGTGGAGCCAACTACGAGCTATCCACGATAATAGAAGAATCTCTATAGCTGTAAAACTCAAGATAGATGGTCAATCCCGGCAGCTGACGATTCTGCCTGATGTGCCGGCAACCGGCGGAATCGGGTGGAGTTTTATGTGGAGCAAGTCAGACATGACAGTGCCCATTGACTCGCGAGCCGGTCCCTGGCCGCAAGATGCGAATCATGGGATCACTGTGGCAGTGTTGTGAGAAATGTGAGAGATCATTATAAATGAGTCTTTAGCTTTTGTACTCGGACTCGCCGATAATGTAATTGGTCGTTCATCTTTCTTCTCTTCTCTTTATCTCTTCCAGGTGTGCTTAAAGAAAAGCCTCAGCAACTCCAGGCTCCTGTTCAGCAGACCCGTTCCTTTTTATTGCGCTACCTGCTTATTCTCATTTTCTTGCTGTGGCGAACCAGTATGCCTGGCGGCCACGCCTGCCCCTGTGGCAAGACTTTCCGCCACCGCGAACACCTCAACCGTCACGTGCAAGCGCACCATAGAAACAGGCGCCATATCTGTGAGATCTGCAATCGTACATTCTCGAGGGGGTATGCAATCCTTCGGTTGTTTCCGGACTTTGTACCCTTCAACACTCGCCTCCATTTACAACTTTTGCCATGTTGCCTTGTGCCTATTTTATTTACTCGGGAGCAGGGCCTTCGCATTCGAGTTCATAGCTGTTCTTTTCTTTTGTCTGCTGTGACAGCTTACAGTACTGATGCGCTGCAATTGCAACAGGGACGTTTTGAAACGCCACAAAATACTGCATCAGGATATTGGCCGACACGATGCCGCCGGCAATTACGTGCCGTCCCGCGTCTTAATGGCGTGTGATCGGTGCCACTTGCGCAAAGAGCGCTGTTCAGGCGAGGTTCCGTGCTTCCGGTGCCTTGTAAACGGCTCGCAGTGCCGGAACTCTCGCGTATCATCATCGCCGTCCATCGGAGATCTTCCTCTGTTAGACGCCCGCGTCCAGTCTCGTCGAGAGGCAATGGCGGCGCCATCCCTACGGCCTAATTTCACCAGCCGAACAGCAATATCGAGCAATGTCGACCACCGATCGGGAAAGAGAGCCATACCCCAGGGCCCGGTCTCACCAAACCAGGCCTCCTTTGCTGACGACAGCTGCAACATTGCACAGGGAATTTGCAGCCACGAGATCACACCCCACGCCAGCTCAGTTCTTCGGCCTTCGGCAGAAAATATGCAAGAAACAGCCCTGCTGCAAGTGCACAACGCCTTAATGGGACATTCGTTGATCTCATCCTCATCCTTCGGCGCAAATGACGTCCTGCTAGATGCTATCCCCACTATCGATTCCAGCGCTTATGTTCCCTCAAATATCCAGCAGGATGACAAGTGCATGGCGGGCGAGTCTGTTTCAACTGAGGGCGCTTCCAATTGGCAGAGTCAATCAATGGCTGAGCCGACACCGTTGTCTGGAGATTCATCGAGTCATCCGCCCCTTGATCAATACAGCCTCTTCGACCTCCGCCAGCCAAGCATTCTTCAGGTTCCTACGAACATATGGGCGCTCACTTCCTTGTTTTGCACTCCTGCGCTACTCGACCTCTACTTTAACGAGTTCGCATACACCTGGCCGCTTCTTCACCGAGGCCACTTTTTCAGCGCCCTCGAGCAACAACCACTAGAGCTGCTGTGTTCGGCGGCTCTGCTCGGAACGGTGTTCAAGTCGAACACTAATAGTCAGGTGAACCAACGGTCTGCTGCCAAGAGCCTGCATGAATGGTTGCTCGAGAACCTGAGCACGTACCTTGACCAGCGCCGAGAGGAGGGCTTGGGACGTGTGGATGGCAATCGCGCGGCCGATTTTGCCGCGGCGCAAGCGCTGCTGTTGAACATCATCTACGGAATCTGTACCGACCAGGTGATGCTGCGCGTGCGGCTCTGTTCCAGCTTCGGCACGCTCGTAGAGTGGATCCGCGAAGCCGGCCTCTTTCAGCACGACAATCAAATCATGCTTCTGAGCACAACAGGTATCGAAATGGACGAGTATCACCGATGGACAGCAATTGAATCCAAGAAGCGTCTCGCCTTTGCCGCCTTCCGATTGGACTGCTACATCTCTCTCTGCTACGACCGCGGACCCACTATTCGCTTCCAGGAAGTGTGCGTGCCGCTGCCATCCTCGGACGCTCTGTGGAATGCTGCTCACCCGGGTGCCTGGCGTCTGGCACTCCAGCTCGAGCCAAACGGCCGGTTGCACAAGACATTTTCGTCCCTCTGCACCTCAGCCTTCGCCGGCCTGACGCATGCCGCTGTGCCTGTGCTACTGGAGGAGGATTACGAGCTCGCACTGTGCGCTTTGCAAGGAAGTCTGTGGGAGGCCTCGCTGCAGCAACATGAGAAATCCATCCTCCAGCACTCATCCGACGGCTCCATCTGCAGAACGAGTGAACAAATCGCCGTTGAGCGCAGCGAGGCCTTGAAAGCGCAGCTGGAGAGTTGGCACACGCATCGTAACCGCTCCCAGCAGGTTAACGCTGATTACTCGTCATTGGCCCATCGTCGCAGTGCCCGCTTTAGCGGAACGATGATGTATTTATTCTCATTTTTGCGGATCCATGCCGACATTGTTCTCATCCGCCGCTTGGTTGTAAGCCTTGACCTGCAACGGGGGAGGTCAGCGTCCCCGGCCGCGTCCGTAACTTCACGCTGCCTGGAATCCCGCCTGTCAGCATGGGCCGAGACTAGCGATGCCAGGGCAGCGTTGAGGTGTGCTGCACAGATACTTCAAATCTACGTGCAAGAAGAGATTGACCGCGCTGCTGCCCCCGCGTTCCGACCCGTTGTCGACCTCATGGGCGTTGGTTGCATGTTCCGTGCCGCGTTGGTTGTTTGGGCCTACACTCGATCCACCCTCTCCTGTGACACGTGCATGGATGTCTCTGCTGAGTCTTCCCACAGTCTACGAGGTGGCCTCTTTGGGTCACAGGTAGCTTGCGAAATCGGTGGCACTGGAGTCGACCTAGATTTGCACGTCATCAGCGGGTGGATTTCGTGTGGTGGAAAGGCCTTGATCAACGGTATTCCCGTATGCGCATGCACTCTTCCGTCGATGCTTGAGTCTTTCATATCCGTCATGCGAGCATGTGCACTTTTAGTAGAATTTGCCAAACCGCTTGTAGATGTACTGGAGAATCTCAAGTATTGCCATTGATATGAGCAACTATGTTACAATGCTACCCCCAACGGATGAGATGAATAGAAAGGGCATCAGCGCCGTACCATTTCCTCGAGAATTTTAATTATCGAAGTCCCACCTCCTATCATTACTTTTCATATCCATGTTGTTTGTACGCCTCATAAAATCCAGCAATATCCGACGCCAGTTCGTGCGGGTGTTCAAGAGCAGGGAAATGCCCGCCCTTGGAATATGTAAGCTCACGCTATTTTCAGGCTGAACGGCTCGGCAACTTACCCTGGCATGGCGCTTAAAGTAGATAAGCCTTCCTTTCTGTGCAATCACCGACCTCGGCACGGGCGTTATGTCTTTTGGAAACCACGAGAATCCGAGAGGTTTGTCAACTCTGAGGGTCGCCAGACTCCACGTGGGTGAATTGGTCTTTTTCTATATATCAGCTATGCTCTGAGTAAATAAGTGAAGATTCTTACTTCTCTGTATGCATAGATGCTCGTGGGAAAGGTTTCGCTCAGCCACCATAACGAAACACTTGTCAGAATAAAGTCGGTACCAAAAGGAATTTCGGGCCACTCCAGAAATTTCTCGCCAATCCTGTGGTACGTTACAAAATTATTGTTTGGAGAGGGGATGTTCAAGGAACCAACCATGCAAGCAGAGCTAGCGGATTGCTGGCTAGTACGTGGCCAATAGTGCTCGGACGCGTGCCATGCTCATGGAGGTAAGCACTGCCATTTGCTCTGAACTCGGCTGCTCTTTCGAGGCCTTGTATTTCGATGGGATCGGTAGTGGCGTTCATTTCCGTCACAACCGAGAAATCCATGTTGACTTACATCCGCCTCAATCAGTTTCAATGCGATGAATCTCACGGATACAGCAAACTTACGATGGATCCCTAAAGCTGTAGGTCAGCGTTGTAGCTTATTAACATCAGGAGTAAGGACATGCTACTTGCCTCTACAATCTTCGTGATTTAGCGCTAAAGTCTTTGCCACCAGACTTCCAATATCGCCCCCTTGAGCTATATATCCACCATGCTGGGCATCGAAGCCGAGATTCACCATCAAATTATTAATGATGAAGGCGACATCGCTAAGAGAGAATTCTCTATCAAGGGGTGGAGGGGAAGAGAAAAGGTAGCCTTAGACCCCATAAGTCAATACCGATCAACACGGGAATGATGCTACACACCTGGTAGGCTCGGCACTATGATGTGAAACTCTCCTGCAGTAGCGTTGCGTAATGCCGGTATAAGAGGGAAAAATTCGATTATGGATCCTGGCCCGTTATCTCACTTGATACCCTCGCGTCTTACAGTTGCAAGCTGTAGCTTACCTGGCCATCCGTGAAGTAGAACTAAAGGCCGTGCCGCAGGGTTCTCTGACAGGAGTGCCGCGAAATGTATCTTGAAGTCTGTTCCACCCCGGTCTTTCACCGTTGTCAGGAATTGTGGGATGCTATTCAGCTCGTCCTCTTTTTGGTACCTGTAGCGAATGCTTCTTAGCCGGTGGCTGGCTGGATTGCAGCAGTCTCTGGGAATACAATACCAGTCAAAGGTTAACCACGTCTGCTTCGCCTCCACTAACCATTCATCCGTCACACCGAATCCGGGATTGGCACCCTCGTAAGTGGGTTGCGGCAGCTTGCCAAGGCCAACAAGCTGCAACATCTCTGCTACTTTGTCCTCAGGAAAATGTATCTTGAATGGTGTGACGTTGCCATTGCGCAGCGGGAAGCCGTAAGACAACACTGCAAAAAAGCAGGAGAAGACGACAAAGTAATTCATTCTGAACAAATATGACGGAGAGTCGTGTTCGATGAGGAAGACAAGTAGATAAAATCTATTATATACAATAGGCCCTTTCCTGTTCCGACCTTTTACCACGGCGGCGAGGTAGGATGCTCATCTGACCATTCCGCCAAAAACGGTTCCATCCGTGTCTATCTGGGTCGTGTGGGTACTACACGGCGTTGTGCATCGGCCCATGTGGGATACATCGGCAGGGGGTGAAAAGCTCGGGGTCATCCCACCGGGCTAACTTGTTTTGGAAGTCCGAAGGTCCAGAACGACAAATGTGAAACAACACCTAATGAGCGTAGCGAACCTTGGCACGAATTGCGACAGGCCAGAATCCCAGAATCGCTAATGCAAGACCCCGTGGTATTCTTCATACTACGTCAGCGATAGCGACCTCCATTTTCATTGGAACCTGACCTGAGACAGAACAGCGGGCCTGAGAGAATTGGCCAAGACGCCGAACTTCGGGCCTGGTCCGATGGATCTCCTTCCTGCACAAAGCTTGCCATCCCACAAAGCGAAACATGAACTGCAGTGGACTACATGGCACTGCCGGCACGGGTAAGTCGCGCTCCCGAGACAGTGGAAAAATTCAGTGAATGAATGGAAGGAGAATGTGGCCAATTGTGGACCCAGACAAGCCGAAATTTCGGCCGAGAAACTCAAGTCTACATTTTCCACATGTTTAATCCGAGAAGTGGTAAAACTATATAAGCATCGTAAGTAGACAGATCAATCCAGGATTCAGCATTCAGTCACTACTCATTCAATCTTGCCCACAATGTCATCCAAAAACCCTTTGAAAGTCCTCATCGTTGGCGCATCAATTTCTGGGTTGACGTTGGCCCACTGCCTCGACCGCATCAATATCGACTACGAAGTGTTTGACGGCCATCCAATTGCCCCGCCCGTTGGTGCCTCTATCTGCATCTTTCCAAATGGTTGTGCCGTACTTGACCAGCTTGGACTCTATGAGAGTCTCGCCGCGATATCAAGGAAGCTCGAACTCGTCAGCCTCCGTCTTGCCGGCGGTCGGGCCGTTCGCGCTTTGGAAGACGCCAAAGTCCTCGAACAACGGTACGTATGACAAATGATGTGGTGCCTCGGACGTTGTATTGACTCTGATTGCTAGTACCGGATATTCTGGCATCCCTCTTTCAAGACAAGCTCTTATTCAATTGCTCTATGACCACATTCCCGACAAGGCAAAAATTCACGCTGGAGCTGGAAAAAATATTTTACGAGTCGAGCATCGAGAAGACGGCGTTCAGCTACACACTGCAGACGGTGGTGTTGCCTGTGGAGATGTAGTCATCGGGTGTGATGGCATACACAGCACGATTCGATCCGAAATGTGGAGAATTGCGAACACCGCTCAAGAAGGAGCACTCGCCGAAGATCAATCTGGTAAGCCCTGAAGTCTCCAAGAAAAAAGGGAAACACCACGCTGATCGAACCAGCTTTTATCTCCGAGTATTCGTGTCTCTTCGGCATCTCCCGTCCAGTTCGGGGACTGGGCCCGGGTGATAGCCATCTTGTTACTGGCCGACCAGGCTATCTTCTTTTCACCGGGGCAGAAGGAGAGGTATTTTTCTTCCTCTACCAGAAGATGGATAGGAAGTATATTTGGCCTGATGTTCCTCGCTTCTCCCGCCAGGACGGGGAAGCTCTGGCTTTGCGGCATTTGAACGACTCTCTCACTGACAAGGTGACTTTTGGCGACATCTGGAAAGAAAGAGAGACCTTTACTCTTCTTCCCATGGAAGAAGGCTTCGTAAAGCATTGGCACTGGGGCCGTATAGCCGTCCTTGGGGACGCTGCGCACAAAGTAAATCTTCGCCACACCACCTATCGGAACAATCAACAGGAAGCGGCTGACAGGTCTTCAGGTAGCTGTGAATCTGGGGCAGGGAGGCAATAGCGCGATCGAGGATGCCGCCGCTCTGGCAAATGCGCTTAATGCGGCCCTCAAAGTCCATCAGTCGAGCAATCTTTCCGTTGCGGAACTTGACAGGGCGCTGAGCCAATACCAAGTCTCAAGACTTCCACGGGTAAAGAAGATTGCCAAATACTCCTACGATGGTTGCCGCATCCAAGGCGTCGAGGGAATGAATTTTCCGTTATTTGTGGCGTCTTACTGGCTCAAAAGCACTCCATGGGTAAATATGCAGGAGGAGGCGTGTCGTGGGGCCATGACTCTGAACTTTTTGCCCGCGCCGAAAAGGGTCGCTAAAGAGGTGGCACAGAGACAGAGCCACGGCAACATCCTAGCATTTGTGGTTGGACTGCTTTGGGGATGCGGGGTTGGATTTTTCATGGCTTCACCGCAGTGGACGCACAAGTTCATTTTCCTAGGATAGGGTACTGGTTGTATGGAGGTGATTCTGGAATGTTGCTGCAGGTACCTTTCTTTTCTATTCAGAATTGAGAACGTAATACAAAGTCTACATCTTCGCTATACCTCTCGGCCTCCTTGGTACCACACCCATCAGCAACGCATTTCTCAATTTCTCCACTCCCTCGTCGTCATACTTGAGATCTGGCTTCAAGATACCTTCCTGCATCGTGGTTGCGACGTGCACTCCAGTATCAACGTCGTAAATCTTTCCGTGGACCAAGACTCGACCATCCGCCCATCGATCCGTGAATACCTCTTGGCAAAACCATCTCTCCTTCTCCTTCCTCCGTCTGCCAGCAACGACGGCGTCAGGAAAAGTCACGGCGTCGCCGACCTCATGCACCACGACGGTGTGGCTCAGACTCGTGATGGCAGCCGCCGGAGTCAGCACGCGGGCGTGCACCCCCAGATGGCGAGAAGCGAAGAAGAGCGACTCGCGGTCGCTGGCGAAGATGTGCACGCAGATGGACAGGTTGATCGACCGCGCCGTCGAGTTCGTCCCGCCCAGCGAGACGTTGCCACTCACCGTGTACGGGTTGGCCGACCGCCTCGCTGCCGGCCGGGGGTCCCAGTGCTCGGCTGCCGGCGCACCGAGAGCCTCGCGGTGCGTGTACGGTAGTTGCGCCCACCATATACCGGACATGCTGGGGCTGCGGCACGGCTCCGGGCTGTTCTCGAGGATGACAGCCGCCAGGTCATTGTACTTCTTGACAGGGAGGTCACGCGGGTGGGTGGCGCGCAGGATGTCGGCGAGGCTGGCGAGTGGGGGCGGGTGCGATGTGTTTTGGTAGGAAAGCAGTTCGGAGGCCGGACTCTCAGGAACCTTGAAGGATATGAGGGCTGTGAAGACGATGCTGTCGGGGAATGGCGAGCTTGGTTGCGTGACGGTGACAGATCGGGCTGCAAAGTACTTTCCGTCCCGAATGCGAAGAATTTTGTAGCTGTTTCATCGTCAGTATTTCCCTCTTACTCTCTTCCTCCATAATATAGCCTACAATAAATTCAAATTTGAAGGACAGGGCTTACATAAATGGGAATGCATTAAAGCCGGGGCCGACGAAGTACCCGGATGTATTCTGTAAAAGTGAGCCATCGATACAGCAAAGACAGAGATAATGAAGATGAACGAAGTTTCAACCGTCTAGCAGGATTATAGTCATCCTCAGAGTACATCATACGGAATGTCTAACAATGTTGCAGAACGATGAATGGATGGATGAATACATACGTGGATTATGAATCCTTCCCCGACCGTCTGCGCAGCAGCCCATGCGGACTGGGCGTAAAGGTGGCCTCCGAACGTCGTATAGTGCATTATTCCATTGATAGGTTTCGGGACATTAGGACATGGCTTTGCGATTGACCTGAATGTGTTCTCATCGATACTCTTCACTGCCACCAATTCCGCAAAGTCTTTCCCATCCGGATCCAACGGGAGCACAGGTTCTGGCATTGTGGGAGAGATATTGCCCTAGGCTTTGGGTTTTCTCAACGTGAGTTATAAAATACGCAACGTGCGAACGGGTTATTCTGGGAAATCAGAGTGAGAAAGATTGGGCAAAGATCAGGAAGATATAATGTTTTATCTTACCCGTGATTGCGCGCGAGGTGTCTATACAAATAACACCGGATACTCGGACACGGAATCCTCGGAGTAGAATGTAAGTTTTGCGCCAACTTAATCCTCTATAGGGTGGGGCCTAAACTTTAAATCCAGGCGTTAATTCACTTCATTGGCTAAACCTTGTCGGCCACTCCGCTCCCACGTTCGCGCTGTACATACATGGTCGACAGCTTGACGCTCCCTCGGTCGGGCCGCCCCACAGCATCTACCGCACCCACGACGCGCACACGGCGATCGGGGCCGATGCGGGCTCAGGGCTCGGGGGCTGCGCTGCATCGTCCTCGCTGAAGCGTACATGAGCTCTGCCCACTGAGATGTCTTCCAGGCGGGCCCGTAGAGGATGATGTCGAAAAACTCTTTTACCTTTTCTTTCTTCGGCTCGCTGTGGATTTTGCGGTACTGGAAGCGGTTGCCAGCGGGGTTAGCCGTTTTGAGGCAGACTTAGAAGTCGCCGTAGCTGCCGAGGTCGTGCAAGAGGTTGTAGGCCGAGGTGTCGGAGGGTGCTTTAATAGGTTGTACGGAGGAAATGTTGAGGGCAAGACTTGGGGCGAAGAGGAGGATAGGTCTACTTATTAAATATTAATCGGAATGTTGACACGTAATTTTTCTCGTCTAGGTCACTCATCATATAGAGGAGATTCTTGGATGATGCTACAGGTACCCGTCCTTTCAATTTATAGTCAAGAGATAACAGTTACGTGAAATAAGAATCTATGCCTTTCTAAACTTTGCACAACCGTCCTTCTTCGTCGACGCTCCATTCATCGCTACCTACTGTTGTCTTCGCGTGGAACGAATCCTCTGAATCCCAAGAGGCTTAAATACTTCTTAGCCGTTCGTAATTCTCTCCGAAATAGTCCTGCTTCCAGTTTGGGTTGTTGGCATCAGCCTCGTTCATGTACGCGCCAGCTCCAGGAGTGATTTCATCCAGCAGTGGGATGAGCTGGTCCGTCAACTTTGTCTCGGTAGCGACATTGGATTCCCATGGCGCCGTTTGGTTCCATGTGCCTTGCACAATGGCCGAGAACAGCGCATCACGCCAGGCCGGATGCACAGCGGTTACTGATGGGCGTGTTCCCGGCGACGCTATGGTTGGCATTCACGGCCAGCCCGTTGAATACGTAGCGCGAGTAGGCCACAATGCCTCGAATGGCGGCGGTCACCGCACCGACATTGGAGGTGGCGACGCAGCGCGGTATGAAACGGCCGCCGATAAGCTCGTTGTTGGTGCACGGCCCATCCGGGAGGGTGTCGAGATAATGGACGTAGTGGTCGTAGTAGGTAGGAAAGCTTGCGGTATCGACAGCATAGGTGAGGTTGGTGGAGGGGAGGTGAGAGAGAAAAGGCGACAACAGGACGGAGACGTTGTCATCAGTGCCACCTGGGAGTGTGAGGACTTGGAGCGTGAAGGTCTTGGCTGTGACGATGTAAACGGCGTAACCGCCGGCATCGACAATGGAAGCTAGGGAGGACTGCCATTGCTCCACTGTGGAAATACGTAGAACATTCGGCGATACCGCCGTACCATACAGGAGCGACTCATGCTAAATGTTAGCGCGAAGATAATGCAGGCAGCTGACTAGGGAGTGCTCGTCCATCGGAATATCGTAACCGAGTATACGAGTGGGGCTTTGTTGTCTAAAAGCAAATAGTCCTCAGCGGTTCCGCCGTGCGTGGGCGATAGCGCAAGGCAATGACGATACCGGATGACTAGACGAAAGCGGTAGCGCGGCCCGGTCCGGGTTGCGAACCCCAGTGCATCGATCGATGCAGTGAGATTTTAGAACGTTTTAGGCTCACCTTATTATTGCTTGTTTACTGTGTATACAGTGCCCTCGCGCGGCTGGTGGCTAGCGTAAACAATAGTAGGGGCTTGAAATATAAGGGAATGACTGTCCCAATTCAGATGATGTGCTAGGTCAAGCTCGCAGCGTCGGCTGTTTTCGGGAGTTTACAGGCATCTGATAGATTAAAAAAAAACAAATCTACGCTAGCCACTGGCCGCGCGAGGGTGGTATAGCTCCAATATATCCGATTCCTGCGGATACAGTCCCCTGTCGTAGCCGATGGCTAGCGTGTATTTGTTTTTTGCTCATGTCATGGGTAGATGAAGCTATCGTCCGGACGAGAATGTCGAATTAAAAATTCTACATGTATATCCGGACGATAGCTTCATCTACCCACATGTGTTCAATTTTTCTAAGGAATAGCTAGGCCATAGTTACGTTATGTTCTAAAACTCTGCTATTCTTCACGCTAGCCATCGGCTGCAGCACCCCTCTGTACGCGTGTGTGGGGCCGATGGCAAGGATGGATGATCGCCGTCCCGCCGCGCCGGAACCGCTGTCGGTCTCAGATTCCAATGGCGTCAGCAGCAACTCTATGTACCTACTGCTCTGGGAGTTACGGTGAATTTTGTGCCGGTTTGGCCCCCATCGTAACACATACGGGTCCAGCAGCTCCACAAAATCCAACAGCGATAGCGCACAGGAATCATTTTACGCTTGCCATTGGACGCAGGTCCTCTGCGACCCAAGATGGTCGAAATCTACTCCCTCAGCTTGCGTAATGGATTATGCTCATTGCAAAGTGGGAGCAGGCAGCAGCCGTCCTTACGCTCTATGTACGATAACGTATGTGCTCAAAATGCAACATCGGCTAAGTCGTTGGAACAACGCATTTATCCCGTAACCACGGTAGCCGTCCATACTGCAGCAAGTTGTTTCCCTCGAGCATTTCACTGACGCTACCAAGTTCCTGCTATCCTTCGCGCAGACAATGGCTTCCCAAGAGGTGTCTTTCAAAACGCTTGATGGTCTCATCATACGTGGGGCATTGTACCCTGCGGATAAACGCGGTCCAGCCGTGGTGATGACTCCTGGGGTATGTTCACTGGCGGCTGCGTTGGAGGGCAAATGCGCTGATTCAGTGTTAGTTCAACTGCGTGAAGGAGATGCTCTTGCCTGAAGTTGCAGAGGCATTCCAAAAGGCGGGTATTACTGCACTCATTTACGACCCGCGGAGCATTGGATTGTCTGATGGGCTGCCACGTAATGAGATTGACCCCGTCAAGCAAACCGAAGACTACTCGGACGCCCTCACCTACTTGACGTCTCTGCCAATGGTTGATGCCAACCGAGTTGGTTTCTGGGGAATGTCATTCAGCGGCATGATAGCTCTCTCGGCAGCCGCACTGGACAAGCGGGCCAAATTTGTCATTGTCGTCTGTGGCCTGGTCAAGTTCTACAACCCTGAAAAAGTCCCCAAGGCTCTGACCATGGCCATCAAGGACAGGCAGTCACAGCTGCGCGGAAATGAACCTTTCTACCTTCCACCTTTCACGAGCCAGGGGAGCAACCCACTCGAGCTCGCTGCTGAGGGTGGTGTTGAGGCTTACAACTACATCGTCAATGTGAAGCACCGCGATGCTCCCAACTACGAAGACCGCACGACCATTCAGTCCTATGCCAAGATCGCGAAATGGCAGCCCCATTCACTCATGAAGTTTGTGGATACGCCTGTTCTTGGCCTGGTTCCCGAGTTCGACAACATCTCGCCTACTCAGCAACAGCTCGACTTGTTCGAGGAGTTGGGCTGCCCCAAGGAAGTACATGTAGCAAAAGGGAAGGGACACCTCAACATCTTGACCGGAGATGACTTCGACTTCTTGCAACAGGTACAGGTTGACTTTTTGACCGACATTTTGGCGAGGAAGTTTAAATAGGTCAACACCATGCCAGGCAACAGGATAGATACGCCTTCACCCTGAATTAAGAATTTGCACGTGGCATTGCTTACTGGTAGTGACTCTAAGTTGTTGTTGCGGAAAGGACATGAGCTATGTCTTCCAGTGATGCAATTTCGTCATCTGCAAAAAAGCAAACTCAACTTTTCGCTGCTCGTACAGGACACGAGAATGGATTTCGACGCGCGTCCACACCAGTGAATACTTCCTTTCTCACAGTGAGCCTTTGAGGGCCTTGGCTGTCGGTAGCTTTCCAAAGTGGAGAGAGGTGGGGGGGTGGGGGCTGAATGTTCTACAGGCCCGCGTTCCCGCAACCGGAGCGTCACAGTAGAAATCCCGGAACGGAGCTGAAAGATTCACGGGCCCACTACTTCCCATGTCCATCATCCAAGATTTGTTGGTCCGAAGCCATACATGCAATGTACCCGAGCTGATAACTACCGAGCGCCTGGTTCTTCCCATGGCGAATTTTAAGCACGAATCCGAATTAGTAACCCTCCTTTAGCTTCAAACAACAAATAGTTATAGTACCTTCCTTTGCCCGATTTGCCATGTGCAACTGTCCTCACGAGTAGCTGAACATGGCTTTATCTACCCAATCCTCTACCTCGTCACTTCCAAAATATACCCAAGAGCCAGTTGCCATCGTTGGGCTGGCATGCCGGCTTCCAGGCCACAGCAACACGCCTCACGCACTTTGGAAATTTCTCGAGCGTGGAGGTGTTGCTGAAAACGACCCCCCATCAACAAGATTCTCTTTGAAAGGGCACTACGATGGGTCCACGAAGGCCGGGATCATGCGACCACCCGGTGGAATGTTTATCGACGCCGACCCAGCCGACTTTGATGCACCATTCTTTGGGATATCCAAGGTCGATGCAATTGCCATGGATCCCCAACAGCGTCAAATGTTGGAGGTAGTCTACGAAGGTCTTGAGAACGCTGGCATTACATTGCAAGATCTGGATGGCGCTCCTTATGCCTGTCTTGTCGGGTCATACGCTGTTGGTAAGCAGACACAAAGTCACAATTGCTGCACATACGCTAAACCCCCTTAGACTACGGCGATATGCAGGCTCGGGACCCCATCGACAAGCCTCCTGGATTTCCTGTTGGCGTGGGGCGAGCAATTTTAAGCAACAGAGTCAGCCACTTTCTAAACATCAAAGGGCCAAGGTAAATAATTTAGCACTTGTTTGCGATGCCTTTCTTCGTAGTAACATCTTAAACAGCATGACAATTGATACCGCATGTTCCGGAAGCTTGGTCGGTTTGGATGTTGCATGTCGGTATCTCTCCACTGGGGAGATCAACGGCGCCATCGTTGGGGCCAGCCAGCTCTTTTTGAGCCCAGAGCACGTCATGGACAGTGAGTTTACACAATGGAAGCTGTTACGTTCTCTCAGCGCTAACTTTGTCCAGCTGGAACGATGAAGGCGGCATACTCTCCGTCTGGCAAGTGTCACACCTTTGATGTAAAAGCAGACGGATACATCAAGGCCGAGGCTGTCAATGTTGTTATCCTCAAACGCCTTTCAGATGCCATGCGGGATCAGGACCCTATCCGTGCTGTTATTCGTGGCTCTGCTACAAACAGTGATGGTAATACTCCAGGGATTGCAAGCCCTAGTGCGGCCGCACAGTCCCGAGCTATTCGGTCAGCATACGCCAATGCTGGAATTTCGGACTTGAACCAGACACTTTATCTAGAATGCCACGGAACAGGCAAGTCCATCAACGCTTTCTACCATCACTCTTGCGTTGACATGCTGACATCCCGTAGGCACACAGGCTGGTGATCCGATCGAAGTCTCTGGTGTGGCGGATGTCTTTGCTGCACTTCGGCCCGACGATATGCCCCTGATAATTGGCTCGGTACCTCCTATTATGTCCCTATTGTTTGTTTATGCAATGGCTTACCGCATTTCTACAGATCAAAAGCAATGTCGGCCACTCTGAGCCAGCAGCTGGTCTGTCTGGCTTACTCAAGGCAGTTATGGCTTTAGAGCACGATTTCATCCCGGGCAACCCCACGTTTGAGACCCCGAACCCAAAGAGTAAGTGTTAATTCGCACATTGCAGGCCGCAGGACTGATCGATAACCTAGTTGACATGAAGGCGTTGAAGGTGCGGGCATCGAAAGCAAATATTCCATGGCCAAAAGCCCGAATCAAGCGTGCCAGCGTCAATTCCTTCGGGTACGGAGGATCGAATGCGCACGTTGTGGTTGACGATGCACACTCAGCTCTGAAGAGAGCAGACCTTCCGCACACGCGCTCGATCGTAACCGACTTCGACGATCTATTTGCTGATGACGGCAACGAATCGCCGCGTCAGCTGCTCGTGTTCTCTGGAAACGATGAGGCGTCCCTTAAGGCCAACGTTGCCGCACTCAGCAGCCATCTCCTCAATCCTGGCGTCCGCGTCGATCTTCGTGATTTGGCCTATACGCTTGCTGAGAGGAGGACTCATCACTTCTATCGTGCATTTGCCGTGGCGGAGAGTTCCGAGTACGACGAAGGCTCTGTTGTGTTCGGAAAGAAGCAGTCAACCAAGCCAACTATTGGCTTCGTCTTCACCGGTCAGGGCGCGCAATGGCCACAGATGGGACGTGGGCTCCTTGAAGTGTTTCCTTCGGCGAGGGAGACTATTAAGCGTCTTGATGCAGCTCTCCAAACGCTTCCTGATCCACCGAAATGGACTATTCTGGGTATGCATCGTACACCAATCTCGCTATGCCTTCACGCTAACAAGTACAGATGAGCTCACCGAGCCACAGACCGACGATCATATGCGGCTGCCAGAGTTCTCACAGCCGCTAGTGACAGCGTTGCAACTCGTTCTCCTCGACATATTCAGGTCATGGGGAATCTGTGCCCACAGCGTTGTTGGCCATTCGTCGGGAGAAATTGCTGCAGCATGCGCGGCTAGTCTTCTCACCAAGGAAGATGCCATCAAGATTGCTTACTTCAGAGGCAAGGCCGCGACAGATTGCTTTGATCCCAAGGATCTTGCCGTCGGAATGATGGCTGTAGGCCTTGGAGCGGAAAATGTCACACCTTATCTCGCGGATCTCGACGTTGAGAAGAGTGTGCAAATCGCATGTTTCAACAGTCCAGACAGCGTGACGCTTTCGGGCCAAGTTTCCGATCTTGAGAGAGTTCAAGCCCGTCTAAAAGAGGAAAACGTAAGTCTACCCAGCCTATGATGCTGGATTTCGTGCTAACTACGAGCTTCAGACTTTTGCGAGGTTGCTCAAAGTCAACATGGCGTATCATTCGACATACATGAACGAGGTGGGCAACCACTATCGCACCTTGGTCGAGCGAAGCTGTGGACGGCCTCTGGGCGGGGACGCTAAAGTCACCATGTTCTCCTCGGTCACTGGAGAGCGTATGGCGCAGGCGGCTGATGCAGACTACTGGACGGCCAACATGGTCTCTCCTGTCCGCTTCGCTCAGGCCTGCAAGGAGATGATCTCTGACGGCCCTGATGCGGCCGACTTTCTCATTGAGCTTGGGCCGAGCGGCGCTCTCAAGGGTCCTATTTCTCAGATCAAGAAGGGTTTGGTAGGCCAAGGTTCCGACGCCAAATACCAGGCCACTCTCGCCCACGGCGATGACTCTACGAATGCGCTCTTCTCGTCGGCCGGTCAGCTCTTCATTGCGGGTGCTGATATTGCTATCGGGCGCGTCAATCGTGTCTACACGGATAATGCCCAACCTCAGGTCATTGTGGATCTGCCGAATTACGCCTGGAATCATTCGACAAAGTACTGGCAGGAGAGTCAGGCGAGCAAAGACTGGCGGTTCAGAAAGTTCCCTCATCACGACCTCCTCGGAAGCAAGGTGCTGGGAACTTCTTGGACTACCTCCCCGACGTGGAAGAACATACTGCGTCTCAATGACTTGCCTTGGCTGAAGGACCACAAGATGGGTTCTGACATACTGCTACCGGCAAGTGGCTTCGTTGCCATGGCAATCGAGGCAATGTACCAGTTGAAGCAGAGCGTCGACCCACTCGAGGGAGTCAACTGCGTCAGCGACCTCTCCTACAGGTTGAGGGACACCAAGTTCGACAAGGCGTTGGTGTTGGAAGAAGGTGTGGGCGTGGAAGTTAAGCTCTCCCTGACGCCACACCACGGCACGAAGAACAGCTGGTACCGCTTCACCGTGTCAACTTTGAGGGATGATGTGGAGACGGATCATTCCACTGGCTTGATAATGGTCCAAGGTGCGGTTGACGATCGCGCCACTGAGTCGGACCTCAAGCCTCTTCAGTACTCTACATCTGGCCGTCTCTGGTACAAGGCTGTCAATGAAATTGGTTATGGGTTTGGCCCAGCCTTCCACAAGCAGATTGCTGTTGAGGCCAGAGTAGGCCAGCGTCAGAGCCGCTCCACTGTTTCCCTCACCGAACCTCCGGCAGCTCACTCGCCGCAGTCGCAGTACTTGATGCATCCAGCTTCCATGGACGGCTGTTTTCAAACGCTGACTCCGTCCCTGTGGGCTGGGGATAGGGTTGCTCTTAATGCAGTCCTCGTGCCTGCAATTGTTAATGAGCTCATTGTTGCTGCAAGCACCTTGAAACCCGAGACTGCCATTTCCGTCACAAAGTCCGAATACACCGGCAGAGGTCGTCCTGAAGAGGCAAAAAGCTATGCATCAAGCTGCTCAGTTTTCGATCCCAACACCTCGGCGCTGCTGCTGAAAGTCAAGGGATTGAAGTACCATAAGCTGGACGATGGTGTTGAACCCAACGCGGGACAAACATACTGTCGTTCGGTGTGGAAGCCAGACGTGACTTTCCTCCACGAAAGTCAATTGCTTAATGTTCTAAGTGACGGTGAAACACGAAAGGTCCACCAGGTCATAGATCTCATCGCCCACAAAAAGCCGAACCTGAGGGTTGCAGAAGTGGACATGGCTTCGACAGACAGCATCAAGGCACCAAAGCTTTGGTTCAATGGCGGCGACCAATCTGCCAGGGCAGCATACACCGAGTTTTTCTTTTCCACGAACAACGCGAAGTGTCTCCTCGATGCTCAGGCACAGTACCAAAAGGAGAGGAACTGCTCCTTTGGTCTTTCCGATATCACCAAACCCGATTTTGTTGCTCCAGAGCCAAAGTTCGATTTTGTTGTCTTGACTGTGGCGGATCTTGGGGCTCTCTCTTCGTCAATTAGTGGAGCTTCCAAGATGCTCGCACGCGGAGGGCAGCTGCTGGTGCTTGGCCGTGGCGCTCTTGATAACCAACAGACTGCGGCGATCCAACTTGCGGAAGCCGCCGAAGCTATCCGTAGTGGCGACCTTGCTGATGTGATACCTCTTCCAGCAGAGGGTGCAGACTTCGCGTTTCTATCCACTTTGCCATCTCTCCCGGAAGGAGCTGTCTTCGAGCCACTCAACATCGTGCAGCTTTGCAGCAGCAACGACACCATCGAGAACGTGGAGCGTTCTCTGGCCGCGTCTGGCTTACAGGCCCAGAATCATACAGCTCCCTTCTCCTCGGTTGCTGCCAAGTCCACCGTGCTTGTCTTGGACGAGCTCGTGCGGCCAGTCCTCGCCACTGCCACCAGCAGTCAATGGGAGGCCCTCAAGCACCTCATCAGCATCGGCTGCCGCGTCTTGTGGGTGACCCATGGCTCACAGCACCTCGTGACGCATCCAACCAACGCCCTCGTCCACGGCCTGTTCCGAAGTATTCGCGCAGAGGATCCCGGCGCACGACTTACAACGCTCGACGTCGCCGCCGACACCTCCGCTGCAGACGTTGTATCAACCATCGTGAGGGTACTAGCCGCGATGAACGCACAGGCCGATCAGAAGCTGCACATCGAGCACGAGTACTGCGAACGTGGCGGTGTTATTTACGCCAACCGCATCCTGCCCGACGCCGCTGTCAACGAATTCAAAGACAACGAAGAAGTTGGAAGCGGGCCAGCGGCGGTCATGAGGCGGCTACGGGATTTGAATGTTACGGCGAGGTTGAGAGCGGAGCGTATAGGAACCTTAGACGCCCTGACCTTTGCTGAGGTGGCCAGGGAGGAAGCACCCGTTGCCGAGGGGAAGGTGGAAGTTGAGATCTTTGCCGTGGGATTGAATTTCAAGGTGAGTGATTCTTCTGGGATATAGTTGATGCGGCTATTGACTTGTGGATAGGATGTGGCTGTTTCAATGGGCATTGTTCCGGAGAATGAGCACATTTTGGGTTGTGAAGGTACTGGAATTGTGCGACGCGTTGGTAAGGGGGTAACCCGTTTCCAGCCTGGCGACCGCGTTGCCGTATGCGCAAATGGCTGCTTCGCAAACAGGAACGCAATCTGGCAGGAACAGGTGTATCGTCTGCCCTCTTGGCTGTCCTTTCAGGTAAGCATTTCTGACGACCTTTTTATACCTTTAAGTGGGTAATTAGTACTGACGTGATGTTCAGGAAGCGGCTACCATCACTTTGGCTTACTCGACCTCTATGCACGCTTTGCTGGATCTTGGTGGTCTCCGAAAAGGACAGGTATGACAAATCTGGCAAGTCCGGCAAGTCCGGCAAGTCCGGCAAGTCCGGCAAGTCCGGCAGTTATGTGGCTAACTGTGCTTTTAGTCTGTGTTGATCCACTCAGCCACCGGCGGTGTTGGCATCTCTGCAATTCAGATAGCGAAGTTTGTTGGCGCTGAGGCAAGTTTGATCTATCATGCGTATACCATGCTGCCCAGCTGACAAACGATCAGATTTATGCCACAGTCGGAACGGATGAGAAAAGACGGTTCCTTACCGAGCAGTTCGGCGTGCCCTCAGATCACATCTTTTCCTCTCGGACGCCCGAGTTTGCAACTAAGATACGCGATGCCACAAACGGTCGTGGGATTGATGTCATCCTCAACTCTCTCACTGGGGAACTTCTTGATGCCTCGTGGCGGCTCTGTGCTGATGGAGGAACCATGATCGAGATTGGAAAGAGAGACATCGTGGACCGCAATTACCTTACCATGGAGCCGTTCGACCGTAACTGCTCGTACAGAGCCCTCGACTATTCCTTCAAGGCCATGACGCTGCCCATGATAAGCGAGTAGGTATAGCCGAGTGCTGCGGCCTTTTTAATGCTAACCTTTCACTTAGTCTGCTTTCCCGAATCTTCCGCCTTCTTGAAGATGGACATCTGAAGCCCATCAGGCCCGTCACAACTTTCAAGTTCGACAGCATTACTTCCGCCTTTGCCCTGATCCGCAGTGGCCGTCATGTGGGCAAGATCGTTGTGACTGACGGAGAGGATGCAAACCCAGAGCTTCCAGTGAGACCCGCGCGCCGTGAGCTTGTATTGAAACCCACCGCATCCTACCTGATTGTCGGTGGCCTCAGGGGACTGTGTGGTAGCCTTGCGATACACCTTTCACGGCGTGGCGCAAAACATATTGTCGCGCTCTCTCGAAGTGGATGCAAGGATGAAGTTTCACAGGGTATCATCCATCAGTGTCGCTCCCTTGGCTGCGAAGTAAAGGAAGCCACTGCAGATATTTGCAAGGAGGAGGATGTTATCCGTGTGTTTCAGCAAGCAAGCCCGCCCATCGCAGGTGTCATCCAGGGTGCCATGGTTCTCAAGGTAAACCTCATCCACTGCCACTAAATGGAATTTCGCTGATTCTTCTAGGACAAACCTTACGAAACCATGACCCTCGATGAGTACCACGCCGTCATTGCCAGTAAGGTCCAGGGGACCTGGAACCTTCATAAGGCTTCCTTTCAGTCAGCAACTCCGCTCGACTTCTTCACTCTCCTTTCCAGCATCTCAGGGCTCCTGGGAAATAAGGGTCAAGCCAACTACGCTGCCGGCAACGCCTTCCTTGACGCCTTCTCCGCTTATCGAAATGCCCAGGGCCTCGCTGCAAATGCTGTCAACCTCGGAGTTATTGAGGATGTGGGATACATTTTCAAGCAGGGCGGCATGGAGCAACACTTTGACCGCCGCCACTGGACGTACATCAACGAAGTCATCTTGCGTCGTATCCTAGGCTACTCAATCATGCAGCAAGGCTCCGCTCCGCTAAACGCTCATAGCGTGTCGCAGCTCGTTACCGGTATCGCTGTTCCCCAGCCTGCAGATTCCGACAATAGCAGAGACGCGCGCTTTGCCGCCATGTTCGTGGGCGATGGAGGTGATGCGGCATCTGGGGGCGCCAACTCGAAGGCCGGCGCGGACCAAGACCTTCAGGAGTTCTTCCTGTTGTATCGATCAGGCGCTGACCCGTCACTTGTGCTGAAGAGTGTGATCGAGGTTGTCAACAAACGCTTCATGAAGATCTTGGGATTGGATCAGCCGCTGGAGCCCGGAAAGCCATTGGCTGCCTATGGTCTGGACTCACTTTCTGCTGTTGAGTTTAGGAATTGGCTACGAGCTGACGTTGGGGCGGAACTAACAATGCTGGAGATTACGAATGCTTCCTCGCTTGTTAAGCTCTGTGAGAAGATCGTTGCGAAGGTATCTACCAATCAGCAAAGAAACTAAAAGCCTGGGCTTTCGGAGTGGAGAGGGAATATTAGAGACAGCAAGAAGTTGAGATGGAAATGTAGGGAGAAATATGTTTAGAGATTCGGTCTGCAGCGTTTGTCCAACTATGCCAAGCACGGCGAGGAAAGCGGTTTTCGTGTTGGCCACGGTATGGAGTCAGGTAAATACGATGGTTTTAGGTGAATCTAAAGATACTCTACTAGGTTAAATACTTCGACGATAGGAATAAGCATTGGAGAGCTCTTGCCGCCGTTTGTCGGACAATGATGCGGTCGAAGACTTGCTCTCCGGGTGTCTGCGGCGTGCGGGGATTGTGTTTGGCCACATCTGCGGCCCGAACCTTTTCTGAAGGACAGCCTTCACTTCAATTCTACAATATTCCATGGGTGGGAAGTTTCAACCGCATGTGGAAAGCCTCCAGTAGCTCCAGTGGGCACCGAAAAATCTAAGCCACTGTAACCAATTCATTGCCATCTAAGCTTGACAAAAAAAAAAAAAAAAACGTGCGTAGTTGAGGCTACAGTGTTGAAGTACTGAATACACAGCTACGTCCGGATCGTAACTTCAACTACTCATGTTTGTTGAGTACCCTTGCCCGGAAAGATAATTGCAGGTGGTCATTCTTTTGGCACCGGCGTGGTAGCCTCTGTGCTAAAGCTGTCTTGATTACCAACAGCCGTGCAAAGAACTGTGACTAATGCGACGAGCCACTGACGTTTATCAAACCCTGGCTCCAGACTGGTTTTTGCATATCTCCTGTGAATTGATTCGTAATCCTACAGTGCCAGTCGAAATCTATACATTATTCGAAAGCGAATCTTGCGCCCCTACATGCAAGCCACAGGACAAAGTAGGAAAAAAAAAAAGACAAAAACGACGGGCTGGGGAGTACTTGACCTGACACAATACGAGGAAAACCATGGCCAGTCCTCTTCTTCCACACAACTCACTCAACAACGCCCAGCTTCTTAGCCACATCAACGGCCAAGTTTCTGAACGACAGCTTCGGGGCCAACAGATGCTGAAACGGCACATCCAGGCCAAACTCCCTAAACAGCCAGTTCCGCAGCTGCGACCCGATCATGCTGTCCAGGCCATAGCTCGCAATGGACGGGCCGTCGGCAGCGAACTCGTCGACGTTGCGCAGCAGGATGCCGGCGCAGCGCTGCATGATGTGGTCGCACACGACATCGACGGCTGCATCGGCGCCGCCCGCCGCGGCCGCCTGCTTGAGTCGAGCGGCAAAGCCGGCTTCGGCCCCGGCATTGGCGCCCTCCGACGACGCGCTGGCGATGCGGTCGACGGTGAGGCGCAGGGCGGCAAGGCGGGCGTCGGAGCGCCAGTAGGCGTCCTCGGCGGCGACCACGGCGTCGGCCAGGCGCGCCGGCTCGAGACCGAGCACGACGTTCGCAGCGGCGACGGCGGGCGGGCGCACGACCATGGCGGTCTGGAAGGCGCGCAGCATCTCGGCCTCGTCGATGCCGTACATGGCCTTGCGGGTCAGGGCGTCCTCGAGGCCGTCGGTCTGGGCGACGACGCCAACGTCGAGGACCATGGGGAGGGCGAGGGATGCCGCGGGGAGGCCGCGGGCGGTGCGGTGGGCGGCGAGGGCGTCAAGGAAGGAGTTGGCGGCGGCGTAGTTGGCCTGGCCGGGGTTGCCAAGGACGGCCGAGATGGACGACGTGAGGACGAAGAAGTCAGGGGCGGCGCCGACGGCCTGCAGCGCGTCGTGCAGGTTCAGCGCGCCGAGCGCCTTCGGCCGCACCGCCGCGGCATACTGCGCGTGCGTCATGCTGGCCAGCATCGCGTCCTGCAGCACCATGGCCGCGTGCACGACGCCGCGAATGGGCCGCTCCGACTGCAGCGAGGCCACGACGCGGCGCACGGCGTCGGCGTCGGCGGCGTCGGCGCGGAAGACGTGGGCGCGGGCGCCGGATGCTTCGATGGACGCGACGACGGCGGCGGCTTCGGGCTTGTCGGCGCCGGAGCGGGACAGGAAGGCCAGGTGGCGGGCGCCGTGCTGCACCATCCACGACGCCAGGCTGCGGCCGAGGCCGCCCAGGGCGCCGACGAGGAGGTACGTGGCGTCGGGCGAGAGCTGGAGCGGCTGCGGCTTCGTGAGCATCTTGACGATGCTCTTTCCGTAGGCGTAGCTCAGTGCGGCGTCGGCTGGCACTTCTGCGTCCCTTTGGCCAACGAGGCCGACGTCGTACGCACGGCCTTGCAGCAGAAGCGCATCGCTGTGGTGGGCAGTCAGCTTCAACGAGCGCTGCAGCAGCTCGCCCAACGCAGGCGTGGCCAGCCCGGACAGTGATACCGAGTGGAAGGATGCGCCGCGGCGGAACGGCACGACGTCAAGCGCCGTTTCCACGGCGCCATCGTTGAGGACCAGGCGTCCGCCTGCAGGGACTGCACGCCAGAGCTCCTGCACCAGCGGGGTGAAGTCCTGGGCAGTGATGATTGCCGGGTGGCCGGTGAGGTGCGTGCCGAGCTGTGTGACGTCAGAGCCGACGACGACAGCAACGCCATCAGAGACGCGCGCCGCGACCTCATCCTTCTCCTTATCTGAAGCCACCACGACAGTGAGCTCAAACCCGAGAACAGCACTCAGCCCAGCAGCCGCGACCATGAACCGCGTCGACGGGCTCACAGCCAGGACGCTGGCGCCCTTGCGAGCGCCCGCAATGTCCAGCAGCACGAGAACCGCCTCGGCGACGCCCGGCAGGCTGGCCACGACCTTCTCCGCACCGAGGCCCTCTAGCGGCACGACGAGATCCTCAGGCACGCGCACCACAGTGCGGTACGCCTGTTCGGGCGGCGTGAACGCAACGACCTCGACGCCGTCGGCGACACGTATGCCCGCCACAACGCCAGACCCAGCGTAGGCCACACGCACGCCCACGGCCGCCGCAGTACGGCCAGTGTTATCGTCGACCTCCTCAAACACGAGCTGCCCGTCGTCGTCGAGCTGGCCCTGCAATTCCGCACCGACGGGCAGCACGCGCTTCTCGACGGCGCCCGCGTCAGCCACGACCTCGGCATTCAGCGCTGCGTTGGGCATCAGGCGCGCGCAGTGCAGCGCCGACGAGCCAGAGGGCAGCCAGAACTCCGTGTCCTCGCCCGAATCCTTCGTCGGCACGCCCTTTTGGATGATGCTGGCCACGGCGGCGCCCGCGTCGGCACGCTCGTCGTCCACGTCCAGCAGCACGATGCGCGCCGCCGCGTTCTCGGAGCGCGCGACGCGCAGGAATCCCTTGGCGGTCGCGGCGGCAGGGTTGGCGCCCGACGTCGCGCCGGCGGTGAGCCAGACGGTGGGCACGTTGCTGGCCGCGGCGAGGGCGCGGAGAGCGGAGAAGGTGGGGGCGTCGGGAGAGAGGAGGAGGGACGAGGCGGGGCGCGTGTCGTCGACGATGAAGGCGGTGGAAAGCGGGATTGGCTGCGGCATGTCGGCGGGGGAGACGATGGTGGGGTCGAGGCCGAGCGCGGAGAGGGCGGGAGTGAGGGTGGAGACGAGGGAGCTGAAGGGGTCTGAGGTGAGGATGGTAACGGCCTGGGTGGTGATGGCTTTCTCTTCATCCGGCTGGAGATTTGCCAGAATGACGGTGGTGTCGCGCAGGGTGAAGAGGGCGCCGTGAGTGGAGAAGCCGCTGGCTGCCAGAGCTGACTGGACAGCGTTGCCCTCGCTGGGGCTGCATGAGACTACAAGCGTGCCCTTGTCCGAGAGAGCAGACCTGCTGCCCAGCAAAATGTCGGGCACTTGACCGGCGCTGAGGATGCTCTGTTCGAGCACGATGAGGCCCGCTTCCGTCACGCCCGCACCCGCGAGGTCGAAGGAGCCTTCGGCCAGATCCAGCTTGGATAATCCTGCTTCCTCTGGCATTTCGCCGGCCGAATGACCGACGGCGAGCGAGCAGTCTTCAGCGAGGACGCGGCGGAGGCCGTTGAGAGTATCCACCGGCTGCTTCGCAAGCACGACTGCGTTGCTCACCGGGCTCTTGTGATTGATGAGCTCGACGGCCGTGAGAACAGCATCCACACAGCTCGTAACTTGAGGGAAGAGCTTCTTAGTATCGTGTGCCGCCAGTGCGGTGACGTCGGGCTTCCAGACCTCTTCGACGTACGGCTGCCGCGGGAGCTGGGTTCTGGAATCCACGGGCACCGCCGCCTCGTACGCCACGCAGCGGATGCTCTTAATGTCGAGCAGCATGTCGCCGCCGGGGGCGAACAGGCGCGTGTGCGTGTTGAAGTACCTGCCGTCACGGTCGTCAGTCCACGCCACGGCACGGCCCTCTGAGCCGGCTGCGGCGCCGGGGAACCACAGCGTCATCTCGTCGACGTTGATGGGCACGACGCCCCACGGCATCGACTCGTGCTTGCCAGAGTGGATGGAGATGATGATGAGCTGCAGGCACGCGTCAATGGTCGACGGGTGCAGCACGTGCCGCGACTCACCGTCCATCAGCCCGCTCTCGGTCACGATGGCCACGGCTGCTGCGGCGCGCTGCGCCTGGGGGTCCGTCCGCACGCTGCCGAGGCGCTGGAAGCTGGAGCCGTACTGGAAGCCCACACGGTCGAGCGCGCGGTACCACGTCTTGCTCGAGGCGCGCTGCGGGAGCTGCTCGGGGTTGACGGGGCCATTGGAGGCGGGGCCGGCCTGCGGTGCGCCGAAGTTGGCGGCCAGCTTGCCCTCGCAGTGCACCATCCAGCTCCCGTCGCGGAGTGATTCGATGGCGAACGCGTACCACGACGCCTGTTTCTCGAGGCGGAACTGCACCTCGATGCCCTCGTCGTCGCCGTCGGGGATGACAAGCACGGTTCGGATGGCGACGTCGCGCAGCGTTACGCTGCCGACCTCGGTGCCTTCCTGCTCGCAGACCTGCCGCAATCCTTCGATGACGGCGGAAAGGTGTCCAGCAGCCGGGAACACGGCAGCGTTACCAAGCTGTGGTGAAGTGTTAGTGTCCATCAAACCAGGATTGTTCGGGGCGACTTGCCGTGTGGTGTACCAGCCACGGCACATCCCTCTGCCTCAGCACATTGCGCCACGTCATGCAGTTGTCGGATCCGCCGAGCTGCCTGCGGCCCAGCAGATCGTGCCTGGGGTACTTCTGCGTCCGCGCCTCAGCGCTCAGCCGCGGCTCCGCCCACAAGACCTTCTGGTAGTTCCACTGGTACGGCGGCAGGTCGACCAGTACTGACGGGCTCCCGCGCTTGCCCGCCGCGTTGACGGCCTCCAGATCGATAGGGTAGCCGGCTACGAACAGCGCGCCCGCGGTGCGTAGCAGCTGCTCGCCACAGTCGGCGCCGCGGGCTAGCGTCGCCACGTGCGCGCGGCCCGCAAGCCCGCGTTCCTGGCAGATCTGGCGGAACGGCCCGGCCAGCGCGGCGTGTGGGCCGATCTCGACGAAGGTCGTGGCTGCGTCGAGACCCTCGGCCTTGGCCAGCGCCGTCACAGCCGTGTCGAAGCGCACGCGGCTGCGCAGGTTGCGGCTCCAGTACGCCGCGCCCAGCGCCTCGGACCGCACCTCGTCGCCCGTGACGCTCGAGAACATGCGCGCGCGCTGCGGCACGCGCCACTCGGCGCTGGCCTCGTCGAGCCCGCGCACGGCGGCGCCCAGCGCGGCGTCGTAGTGCGGCGCGACGGCGTCCATCTGCGGCGAGTGGTAGGCACGGCCGGTGCGTAGCGCCCGCGCGAAGACGCTCGCCGCCTCCAGGCGCGCTTTGGCCGCGTCGATGCCGGCCTGGGTGCCGCTAAGCGTGACGCTGGCTGGCGAGTTCTCGCACGCGATGACGACGTCGGCAATGCCCGCTATGAACGGCGCCGCAGCCTCAGCGCCCAGCCCGACGGCCAGCATGGCGCCGGCGGGCGAGTGGCGGTGCACCTCGCGGCCGCGCAGGAAGGCGGCGAGGATGGCCTCGGGCGCCGAGACGAGGCCTGCGGCGTAGGCGGCTGCGATCTCGCCAGACGAGTGGCCGATGGTGGCGATAGGCGCGACGCCCCAGCGCGCGAGCAGATCGATGATGGCGATCTGGACGGCGGTGCAGACGGGCTGGGAGATCTCGGCGTCGTTGACGCGGCTGGCCTCAGGCGCGGCGACGAGTGCGTCCTCGAGCGTCCAGGACGGCGGCTCGGGCAGCTGGCGCTGCAGTACGCGGTCGAGGGCGCGGATCGTGTGGGCGAAGGCTGGGAACAGCGCCATGGCGTCGGCACCCATCCGCGGCCACTGAGCGCCCTGGCCATTGAAGATGAAGGCGAGCTGCGGCGCCGTGGCGGGCGCGGTGCCGACCTGGGCGTTGTCGATGGAGAAGGCCTCGGCCGCGGAGTCCTCGCGGGCGATGGCGAAGGCGCGGGTGGCGAAGCGCGTGCGCCGCGTGTTGAGCGTGTGGGCGAGGTCGGCGAGGTAGTAGCGGTCGGCGATGGCGGCGTGAGCGGCCATGTTGCGGGCCAGCGTCGTCTTGTCGTGGGCCGAGAAGGTCACCAGCAACGGGCGTGGCGACGAGTGGTCGTAGGCGGCGAGCGCCTTAGGCTGGCCGTGCTGGTAGAGCGGGAAGAGGGAGCTGACGCTCTCGACGATGATGTGCCCGTTGGTGCCGCCGTACCCAAACGACGAGACGCTGGCGCGCTTGACGGGCGTGTGCTTCGGCCACGGGATCGTGTCGGCCTGCACTTTGACGTTCCACTCCTTTTCGTGGACTGGCGCGCCGGATGTTAGCGTGCTGCGGTGCTGGGCGCGCTGGACATGGACCTACTCTCTGGGTTGAGCTTCTTGAGCCCGCACACGCCAGGAATGACGCCTCTCTCCGTCATCAGTGCCGCCTTCATGACGGCGAAGATGCCCGACGCAGCCTCACTGTGGCCGATGTTTGCTTTGACCTGCAGGGGCGTCAGCTATGCCACTGTCTGGAGACTGAAGTCTTACTGCTCCGAGCAGCAATGGCTTGTCCCTTGGCCGTGTGTCGTTCATGGCATTGGAGACGGCCCTCACTTCAATGGGATCGCCCACGGGCGTGCCCGTGCCGTGGCACTCGAGGTACGCCGTGTTGTTGGGGTTTAGGCGCGCGCGCTCATAGGCAGCACGCACCACTAGCTCCTGTCCTTTGACGCTGGGGTGGGTGATGCCCATGCCTGGCACCTTGCCGTTGGTGTTGACTGCCGACGAACGAATCACGCCGCGGATCACGTCGCCGTCGCGGATGGCATCGGACAGGCGCTTGAGATACAGGGCGCCCGCGCCCTCAGCCCGCCCGTAGCCGTCGGCAGATGCGTCAAACGTGTGGCATGTCGACGTTGGAGACAGGATCCCGAGCTTGGCCGTGTTCATGTGCTGGTCGACAGTCAGGATGAGATTCACCCCGCCCGTGATGGCCGCCTCGCAGTCGTGCGCGCGGAGTGCGTGGCACGCGTTGTGGATTGCGTAGACGGACGACGAGCACGCCGTGTTGATGGTGAAGCTGGACAATCATCAACATTCGGACTCAAGACGACACGCCCAACTTACCTCGGGCCCCGCAGATTGAATATGTTGCCGATGCGGTTGCTGATGATGCCTGGGTCCACGCCAGTGGCCGCGTAGTTGTGCCGGAAGTCAGGCTCGCGGATCGACATCTGCTGGTAGTCGCTGGTGAAGCTGCCCACGTACACGGCCGTGTTGCTGCCCGCCACCGAGTCCAGCGTCTTGCCTGCTGATTCCAGACACTCGTAGCAGACCTCGAGCATCTTGCGCTGCTGAGGATCCAGCCACATGGCCTCGACCGGTGTCATGTTGAAGAACGTTGGGTCAAAGTTCTCCAGCGGTCCATCGAGGAAGTAGCCGCCCGCCACGTTGAAGCTGCCCGGCCGATCCAGGTTCTGATGGAGGTAGGCATCGATATCGAACCTTGACTTGGGCACACGTGGGGTTTGCACCGATGCCTTGCTCTCCAACCGCTCCCATAGAGAGGATGGCGAGTCAATCGAGCCCGGAAGCCGACATGCTATTTCAAATCAGCTTTGCAATTGCCCGTTTGGACTTTGCCAACTCACCCATTCCCACAATGGCAATCGGCTCCAGCCCACAGTCTTCGGAATCTTGAATAAGCGGCATCGTGTCAGTGCTGGATGATGGTCGTCTGGTGGTGATCGTGCCCTCTCCATATCCAATATAACCACCATCCCCCCACTGTTGCGAGTGTAGAAACTGCCACGGTAAATTTTTACTCCGAGACAGGCCCACCCCGAGGTTGCTGCTGCTCCGACGGGCATCGTTGCTTGATTGATTGATTGATTGATTCATACTCCGTCCCAGCTGACCCTAGGGCCTGTGCTATGCAGGCTAGTCTCGTTTTTAGGGCGACACAGATGCTGTTGCGGTCCCAATTTGCCAAGCATCTCGGCCCACTCAGGACCGCCGACAGCCGATCTGTCAATTGGTGTGGTGGGGGTAATTACCAAAAACGACCCGTATTCGCCTCGAAATCGCCAAAAGCGACCCTCTAGCCCAAAAGCGCCCCCTCTATTAAAATATACCATGTTCAATGCGTCGTAAAGGTTGAATAGTACTAGAACTCTCATATCTTTCCTATTGATATCATGACAGCCAAGCCTAGAGATATCTACTATAGTAAAAAATAGACATTTGAATCCCAGAGTATTGGCGTGTATAAGAAGACGGGTCGCTTTGGGTCGCCTTTAGTGATTTCGCCACAAATACGGGTCGCTTTTAGTAATTGCCCCAATGTGGTGTCCGAGGCCGAAGGATCATCACCCTTATCTCGCTCGGTCCGCTTCAACCACTCTAAACACTCACCTCTTTTCTGCTCGCGCTATCTCCTTCAAACACACAGCTTCATTGTGGCACCAATGGCTTCTCTTTGCTTACTATATTTTCTGTCCTTGGCCACGCTCGCTGTCCTCCTTCTGTGGGGAGTCAGCTTGTAGAATGGTACGATCCGGGGCTGTTCACCGCGGTTCTATCGAGACAGTTTGAGGATAGGATGCCGCTACGCACCAACGGCTTGGACCCGGACTACCAACTCTTCCTTGTAGATGCGTACTCGACTTTGAAGTCTACCTTTGTTTGCCTCTATATCGAAAGCACGAGGGCCTGCTCCAAGCCATACTCTATTAGGAAGTAATTCAAAGGCCACGCACAAGATACTCAACAGGCGCCGATGATATTAGCCCCAGCGTTTGGGGCCTTCTCTGGCAAGCTGTCTGCAGCGCAATATCCCTACCTCTCTACTGCTACTACTACCTGAGCTAGGAGACGCAGCGAGCCTCCACTCCTGCTCTTCCTGCCACCACAGCGTCACGAGCTCTCCCCATCAGCTTTCTCTCCGGCGCCATCCTCCCTGCAATCGTTGGGATGCTGCCCACCTAGGTTCCCCAGTCAGCTAGCGCCTACCGGGTGGTTCTTGCCGCGTGGCAGCCGGATCGAGTCTGGGTGTCGCTCGTGCAGTCACTCGTAGTTGCAGTTTTGAACCGGCTGCCAAAGCCCCGAGGAGTTGGCTACCAGGAAAAGTCTAAGGAAGCTGTCGGGTTGGGTTTGCTTGGCCTATGCCATCGCGGCGCTTTCCTCTGCCACCAGCCACGCCTACGTCCTCATTCGCATCATCACGTCGGGTGATCCGCTGGTTACGTTCAGCAGGATGTACGTGCCGCATCTACTGACGGGGCCAGCCGCGACTGGCCCGAAGCTTGCAAGCGGGCCTTGGTTGTTTCTCCAGTACGACTTGATCATCATTTCTCTGTCGAGCTTGTCTTGGGCGTATTTGATTCTGAAGGATAGTATCGGCGGCTTTCAACGACAGGGATTTCTTGAACTTGCAGTCTTTCTAAGTACTTTAACAATCGGGCCTGGTGCGACTGTATCTCTTTTTCTCCTTTGTAGAGAACATGCTCTTCATAAACAGCGGCTATCAAAGAAGAAAAGGAAGACGGTATCTCAAGCCCATTGAGTTTGTTCATGTGGTAATGAGAGGACTTTCTATAAAGCTCTATATAATGGTAATCGAGAGGAATATTTAAGTATCTACTTTTTGTTTGCGTAAAGTACCTGCTCGGTGACTCAAGAATTAAAACATACACATAATGTTAACATGGCATTTCTGGAATCTATGCGCCAATTACAGTCGCTCGACTAAGATAGCGCGTAGTTGTAGCTTCAAACAATACGCTTAAACAGAGGAGACTCCGGTAACTGCACGCTCCACAAACACAAACAACTCCATATAAAGCATAAATTCCAGCGTGCCCGAGATGTCCGGAAGAAATGCGGCTTGTAGACGCAAAGCAGCAACATTTGTCCGTTCCCTTAAATTGCGTTCAAAATATTAAACTCGAGCAGATCAATAGTCTCAGAAATCCATCTCCACCCCATCCGTTGTATATCACAATGAATGCTGTCTATGACGTGGCCATAATTGGTGCTGGTAAGTACACACTGTTTCTTCACTTGCGCATATGGCTCAGCGGGAGCCAGGTTGGTACAGGCTTGTGGTGGCCAAGACTTATCTGCGCATTCGACCCGAGGCCAAATTGATTATAATCGACTCGGACCACACAGTATGGAGACGCGACCGGCTTTATGTGAACATCGTTGCGCAGATGAAGCTCGGGCTGTTCAACTATACGACACGCCGATGCCCGAAAGGAGCGACCGCAAACAGCCTCGTTACAGGACAAATGATCCACAACTACCTTCAGACGTACGCCGAGGACCATGGCTTGGTCCTACAGGTGAGATTCAACACGGTCGTCGAGAAGGCAGAGTGGTGCGATGAGGGATGGCGTCTTTCCTTCCGTGATTCTGACGAAGGCATTGTAACGGAGAAGCTCATGGTGGCAACAAGGGTTTCTTCGATTCCGAATTTGTCAGAATACGACACAGGTGCCGCTACTGTTCCCATCATCCACTCTAAAGATATTGGGGTTTCATACGAGGCGCTAAGGTTAGAGAAGGTAGAACGGGTCACGGTAGTAGGTGCTGCAAAATCAGCCTACGACGCCGTGTACCTGCTCGTCGCTATGGACAAGGAGGCTACCTGAATCGTCCGCCCTGATTAGCACTGGACCACTCGCCATTCTACCTGTAGATCTCTTTGGTGTGTTCAACAGCATCGCCGTCGCATCGGCCCTCCTGACGACGTACCTCAGCCCCTCTATCCTCAACACAGATGGAGTTTTCTACCGGCTCTTCCAAAAGTCGAGCATGGGGTGCTGGCTCACAGGCAAGTTTTGGGACGTGGTCACCCACCTGAGGGACGCACATGCCGGCTACACCGGCGCGTGGCGCCACTGGCGCACGCGGCGCGCGGTGAGCGCTTGCTCGCCATGCTTGGGAAGATTCACACGGTTCAGACGCCGCTGCTGGCCGAGGTGCAGTCGTTCTGGGCCATCTTGTACCTGCTGGACGAGCTCGAGCTGCCGCGGGATATGAGCGTTATGGAGCAAGAGGTGGCCGAGTGGAATGCTTGGACGCGGAAGCGGTACTTGAGCCAGGGCCAGAAGTTTCCGTACTCGCTGTATGACTTTTGCCGGTAAGTACTGCGCTTTGGGGATGTTGCAGCATGATGCTGGTAGCCTTTGCAATATGTTGACACGCTGTGCAGGGACCTTGAGATCAATTCGCGAAGGAAGAAAGGTTTCTTAGCCGAGATGTTCTCTCCTTATAAGCCCAAGGACTTTAATGGGTATATTGATGAGTATCTGTCTTGTCACGGTCCTACACGAATTGAAAATGGTATAGCAAATAGGAAGGTGTTGCACTATGTACTACAGCAGCACCGTAGTTAGCTTGGTCACCTAAGAAAAGTAGCACGGCAAAACACTAGGGCAGGGATCGACAAACATGTCGTCAACGAAAAAGCCAAACGCCAGGGAGTCATGCCGATAAAAAACCGCAAGTGCAACCGGGAACAGTTGTGCGCTGTGCTCAATAATATTTTGAGAAACTGCATCATCCAAGATGGTTCAATGCAGCAAGCGATTTCCTTCTCCACAAGGCATGGATCTATCTGCTAGTAGCGTAAATATCCTTAGCCTGTTTTTGAATTCCGAAAACCACTGCCTAAATTGACGTCTTTAATACTTCCACGCATCTTCCGTCAAGCTGTAGTACGTCCTCTCCTCTAAAAGAATGCGACCCGATTTCTGAGTGGATTTAGATTACCACATTCCATGCATATCGTGAGCCAATTTGAATTTCTTTTTTCCTTTGTCGGTACATATATAACGCCCTTCCATCAGGGCCCTCATCATCAAAGACACGCCCAAGCTTTTACCCAAGCCAAGTGTCCATTCGGAGCCTCATTCCACCTCAAGCCTCGTCGCTGAGTAAAGAAGCCCATGGCCGCGGGGTGACCATCCCGAATTCCTATCAACTTGTCTACCCATTCTTTGCTCTTCACCCCCAACCCTTAATCATCCCATCTACAAGCCCGACCACGCAAGCCCGACCACGCAATCCCGACATTGTTCTCTGCCATCTTCTTCCCATGAAGGCAGCTAACATCTCAACTTCCTGCCTGTGTCTCTTGCTCCTTCTGCTGTAGGAATCTTGCATAGAATTCGTCAAACGCAGGCTTCGAAATGGTCGCTAACACGACTTCCATGGGCAGCGGCATAACGAACCGCGGCGCCACCTCCTCGCAGAAGCGCACCATTGCTTCAACGTACTGCGGGTCCAGCGGCAGATGGTCCATGCGCATGATCACCACGCTGCCAAGCTGCTCGCGAGGCCATCTCTCACTGTCGCTGCAACCAAGACGCAACATCCTAGCGGCATCATTTCTTGCCGGCGTGGAGCCCTGCCAGGAGGGATCATCAGGGTCTCTACGCATACGAAGCGGCTGGTCAGCGTGTGTCGGGATTATGAGGTCTCCGTCTCGTTCCCCCCATTGAAACGAGGTCGGAACTATGATAGGTTGGAAGACCGGGAGGTTGTGAGTCTCCTGGCCGCCTTTGCAGTTGATTCGTATTGCTTGTATCCGGCCGCCGAGGACCTGCGGGTGGTGAAAAACATTGTTCCTCGTGCGGAGGTAGTCGACGGCGTGGCGGAAGTCAAGAAGGTTAGTATCCCGCAACCGGAATCCCCGCCGCCCTACTGTGCCGCATACTATGAACGGACCTCTCCAGTCGAATTGAGGGGACCCACGTTCCTTGATCGCCGCTTTTACGGCACGGTTGGGAATTGAGCCATCGTAGAAGAACTCGTCACGCCAGTAGACAAAAACACCGTCTGAGAGGTCGCGGTCCAATGCTTGATTGTAGAGGAGGTGAGGACCCTCGGCTCCAGGTCGATCGTAATCATCCGGGAAGAGATGAGGTAAAAATGAATTGTAGGAAGTATCGTCCTCCGTGGACTGGAGCCAAAATAGGTGAGGCTCGTCCTTGTCTGGCGAAAAGACAAGTGCCAGGACATGTCCCTTACTTGGACGGGAAGCAAGGTCGAAGTTCGAATACTGGCGGCAAAGAAGCTTGTGTGTCGGCCAGTCCGCCTTCTGGCAATCCTTCGAGCAGTAGCGGCTGCAGTGACAGCGGCTGCATGTCTCTTGCGCAGGATTGTTGCAAGCCTGACAAAGGCTGGTCATTTTGTACTTGATTGAAGTGGATTGCGGTGCAGGGCCGTGGGGCTAATTGGCGACGGGAACGCTGGTATAAATACAAAGAGTTCAGCAATGATATGGCTGGCACTGATCCCAAAAAGAAAGACAGGTGACTGTCGGTTTCCATCCACGTCTTTGCTTCAACGTCACGCAAGCTGAGTGTGGTTTGTTCTAACAGGGCAGCTGGCTGGTCACTTTCCAACTGGCTAACATTTGCGGTAAGCGGCTTCAATACCATCAATTTCGGCCCGCGGGTGCTCAAAGATAACCTGGAGATCATCATTTACCGCATGGAGCAAGCTAACCTCTCAGACGACAGCTAGATGCTAATAGCAAGCAGTATGCGCTGAACAGTTTTACACGCAAGCTCGGTGCACCAACGTCACGTTGCTTTGTGCGCCAGTTCCAGCGGAGAGCAGCCGCAGTAGCCGCAGCAGCTTTACAAAGTCTCTTGTTTTACACGGCTGTGCATTCACAATTGCTAGCAAAGCCGGGGTGGTTGCAGCCGACGTGCTGAAAAGATACGATTTGCCAACCCTGACAATCTCTGATGCCATAAACTATGAAACACTTCTATGAATCCGCCCCAATAGGAGCGCTGCTTGCAGCCATGTTGCACTGCTTAAAAATCCTAACCTCATCCTTCGTGAAAGAACCGACAATTGAGTGCATCACTCCATGATTATTGAACAGGATCAGGTCGCCCTCCTCCCAGTCATGTGGATAAACCAATCTTGGACTTATACCTGGCCTCTGCAACCTGTACACAATGCTCCTCACCGTCTCCAAATCTTCAATCACCGAACCATCCTTGCGCCAGATCCTCCGCGCAGGCGTCGGGTACACCATCAATGCGAGCTTCCCCGTAAGCGGATTCTTCCACACCATTGGATACCGCCGAATTTTCGAGGGATCCACTGGAGGAAGTCGGTCGTCCGGCAATTCACGTCCCTCGGAAAATAACCCCAGGCCGTTGGAGCGGGAGCGGGACTCACTCATCCAAATGTATGGATGCGCACCGTACTCGACTTCGCTCGTACGGACGAACTCCTTATCCTCTTCCGAGAGTAGGTCGTACATCCTGTATCCGCTAATGAATGCGGTAGTCCCAAGTGGAACATCGAGTTCCTCCCCAGATCCATCATCGTACCGGCAGATCTGGCGGCGCCCTTGCGGTACTTGGACTGCGGCTAATGAAGTGACCCTTGGGGGATCGAGCTCATACATGGCCGAATCAATGTGCCAGCGGTAGAAGTGTGTGTAATCGTGATCTTCCTCCTCGGGAATGGGGTCACGGTGGAACTTCCGGTGGTGAGGATGAACGAGGGTGATATTTTCCAGGCCTTCGTACGATTTGACAAACCCGCTGCCGATGACCTGGACTTGGGGCTGGTGCGGGATGGTTTTAAGGTCGGCGTGGAGGATGCTGCGCTTGTCGATTGATTTCCCATGGCTATATGTGTCGGCCGCAGGGTCGAACCGGCGAGTCAGCTCGTATTGAGCTTTCGGGGAAAGGTTCCTCTGCCCTTTGATGAGGAGGACATTGTGCGTGTAAAGAGCGGCGCGAAGGAAAGCAAATGCATCATCTATGCCGAAGAACAACAGACATTAGTATTTCGGTTGGTTATGCACACACACGAAACTTGCACTTAAGAAGTGTTACCTGTGAGGTTCTCAACGCTGACTCCCGTTACTTCAGCTCCAAAGTCAATGTCCGAGATGGACGATTTCGGAAGCGGCTTTACCGAAAATTCTGGAAGGCTGCCCATGCTTGAAGGTATGTAGGGGACTCGTCTGAAAATATAAATCCTTACGTATGAAATTGACGGACTCGTTGAGAGTCTTTTATATTTCAAAGCCAGTCCGTCCCATTTGTCAATGATGGCGGAGATCTGGGGCAGGAGCGGGTGAGTCGCCAACTCGGCCGCTCCGGCGATAAGCCCCGCTTCACATCACCAGCTCCCTGATTGGCTCGAGCGGGTGAGTTAACAACTCATCCGCTCCAGGGGCCCCTCCCACGGAGAAAGTGAACGTGCAGGAAATGGCGGGGCTCTCCGCGATCCGCATCATCTCTCGCATGATTGGATGGAGCGGGTGAGTTTCAAACTCTTCCGCGCCAAATGATGCTGCGCTTTCGGCCATGTCCATCCGCCACTGCAGCGAATTTGTGCCTTGGTCCTTACGCCACGACTTTGTAGATTACGCATCATAAATAGATGCAAATATAAATACTCCTCGCACATCGAGAACGGAGTGGGAACAAGCACATCTCGTTTCGCAACCATACGCATCCACCATGCCCGCAAGGATAAACTCATCTCTCACTGCCTCCCTCCTGCCGGAGGACGAGCGCCGCGAGTCCATGATTGGTGCCGAAATCAACCTTCCATACGAAACTCCGATCCTCGACCTCGACAAGCTTTCTGAGGATGAGAAGCAGACGCTCCGGCAGGCGCTCTTCGACAACTCGGTCGTTGTCATCCGCAACCAGCAAGGCATCAACCCTCAGGTTCTGCCCAAGCTCGCTGCAGTCTTCGACGAGCATGCTACCAACGAGCATTCTGCGGGTAAGAAGGCTGTTAGTGATCCACGGAACATCCTGTCTAGCTATAGAGCTGGCAGGCTGCCAGCTGCGCCACAGGTTAGTAGAACATGTCCCCCGAAGTCCAAGAATTTCGACAACTTGTAGGCGTATGTTTTCCTAATAGACCTGAATCTGCATAGGTTTCTGTCATTGGCTCGGGGAAGTTTACCAACTATGAGGGCATTCCTGAGCTTGAGGTTGTCCATCTGGTAAGTACACCCACGTGTGATGCCAAAACCCAATCATTTAACCGCAATTCAGGACCACACTTTGTTCCACGAGTCACCGCTGAGCTCGGAGGAGCTTGATCAGGGCTACACGCGTCCATATCGGTGGCACATGGACACGCCGTTGTACGAGCGCCTTCCGGGAGAGGTTACAATTTTGCATGGCGTGCGCATTCCAAAGGTGCCTGACCAGAAGATCAAATTCGAGAACGGGGAGGAGAAGACGATTGCCGCTGGCTCAACGGCCTGTAAGTCTTCTGCTGCATGGAGCTGAGATAGTCTGCAAGCATACTGATTGCCAACAGTTTTCTCTGGTGCTCGGGTGTTCGACTTGTTGACGCCAGAGGAAAAGGAATTCGCGATGAACACAACAGTGACATACGCACCACAGGCGTACGAGTACATCCGCAATTGCAAGTCTTCGGCAGACGGGTTGACAATCCCAACCTTCGGAAACGAAACACCGATAGACCAGCTGTCGGAATGGACACAGGAGCATGTTGCTGAGTATCCGGTACGTAGTGTGACACAACGCGAAATGGGTCAGTCGACTAATAAGAGATTCACCGTAGATGGTATGGAAGAATCCAGGGAACGGTCGACCACACTTTCAAGTGCACGGCTGCTGCGTATACAAGTTGACGACAAAGAATCCCGCAACAGGGGAGGTGACGGTCGTTGATGATGTGCCAACGGTGCGGAAGATCGTCTACGCAATGCAGAGGAAGGTTTACGCGGCGGAAAACATCTACGCACACCGTTGGCGGGAGGGTGACATTGTTATCTTCCACAACAAGGGCGTCATGCATTCGATCACGGGACAGCTGGCCAAGTACAAGGAGGAGGAGGAGAAGAAGAGGCTCATGTGGCAGTGTACTATGAGTACCACCCAGAAACCCATTCCGTACAGGGCTTGATCCTGAGTAGAGAAGGGGCGGTTGCTATTAAATTCCACGTTCATAACCAAATATTTCGTTAAACCAGGCATCGAAGCTCTGCACGGATGTGTCAAGTGTATGAGGGAAGACTCCATCCAGCCTCTGTTCCCCGGGACCATATCCAGGTTGAAGGCCGTCGAACGAGAACTGATCGGGATCTCTCGCTCCCACGCTGTTTCCACGCGCCATGTTTTCCTGTTGAACGTACCTGGCCATGATCCTGCCAAAGTTGACAATACCGACTTGGCTTTCCCTATCTCCCGGCCTTCCGGCCATCACGTCCATTGCCTGCCTCGTTTCCGCTTCAGACAAGATAAGGTCTGCCAGTCGGACACCGCGCTCAGCAAGGACATCGTCTTGACGCCCCGCAAGCCTGTCCTTTGCCGACCGTACAAGCTCTTCATACAGTCTTTCTTTGGTAGCAGCATCTGGCTCAGGTCTGTGGCTAGAGGCATCCGTCTCGTGTGCGGCATGTCGGCAGTACAACATTTCTAGACAAAGCACAATGATTGCAGTGACGCAGAATGCCGAGTGTGTCCAGATCGAGACGTCATCTTCTAGCACGATCTTTTCGTGTTCGCGTAGTATGGTGATGGCCGCCGCGACGCAGGTCGATCGAGTGTGGGTAAACGACCGGGACTGGAAGGACTGGAACAGAAATGGGCGGTGAATCATGATAATCTGTACTGCTGAATTAATCCGAGTGCAATCTATGCACGGTGGAGGCTGCTTGGAGACAGGTATACCTTATCGGCGGCGGTGATTGCCAGACTCCGTCTCGCGATACTCAGCCACGGTGGCGAGGGCGTACCCTGGCCTTCATCACGCAGGAGAAACGTCGGTATGTTGCTGACGAGCTGCCGCATCGAGTGATCGAAGTCAATAATAGTGCGATATTGCTCCAACGTAGGCTCGCGCCATTGGATGGGACCAAGCTTATCCAGCAGGGAAGGCATCAGACGGGCCACTGGTTTCTACTTTTTAGTCCTACGGCTGTCACAAAATTTTAACAAAAATGATCTGAACTGACTTGAAGCGAGAGTCCGGACATAAGAAGAGACTGTCGGGACATTGTCTTCTTTCCCAGTAAGATCAACGTCGTTACAGTTGGACGGGATTTCTGTGGTGAAATGTGCCGGATTGATGGCTACAATAGCGTCAGTTCCATGCAGTAGGGAGAGGTATAGTGGCTTCCTCGGTACAATACGAATCTGTGAAGGGTATAGCGAAATGATCTTGGATTGTCATCTGCCACCAGACACGTTTTCCCAGCTCGATTTCGATCGTCTCGTGCCGCCTCTCCGCACTTCCAGCAGCGGAAGCTGGTTTGCCAACGATCTTATGCAGCCCAATGCTTTGCGCGATGCGGATTGCTGCACTGGACAGTGTGGCGTTCAGGTTGCTCATGCCGAGGTTGTGTGCGACCTCTGTTGATATTACAATCGCCTGTATCGAGTACACTGGGAACAACATCAGCGCCCGCTCGTGTTTCTGCTGTCTCATGCCATACGAGAGAAGTGTTCCAGAAAGTTTCCGGCGTTGAGTACTTTCACCATGGCGTGATGGAGAATTCTTGCCGAGCAATGATCCGACTCTGGGCAAGCGTCAGCGAAACAAAGGCATTGTTTTTGCCATGGGCGTCCTAACCCAACGCGAGCATGACCCTGTATTTCCTGCTGTTTTGGGTACACCAGATCGTGACCTGTGTTTGTGCGGATCAGACAGTGTGCAATTCTTCACTGGCGGAGTAACGCACACTAAGAACAGAAAGGTACAGCGCCATCCACAGCGGATGATCACTTGTGCCGAACTTCCAAAAGGCCTCGCACTGCAGCAGAAAGGTAGGCGCATGAAGGCAATTATGATGCCAGGCAAGGTGTTCGATGTGGAAGCGAATCATCTTCTCCGCATCCTGCACCGATGGAAGAACAGACCAGTCACTGAACACTGCCGCTGGATCCTGGCCAACAACACCGGTTAAGTCTGTGTTTATAGAGATGAGCTCCGACTCACTCCGCCGGGTGTGGCAGGTACAGGCGCGGTGCGGGTAACAAGTTCCGTAGTGGCGTCCCCACGCCAGCTGCTCGAGAATCTTGACAGAAGTCGTCGTCTCTTTATCTTCCTCAGACTTGGCCACCTCAGTACTTCCAGCTTGATCCCCGCTGCCGTTGGTTGTTCCATGCATTGGCTGATTGCTGCAGTTGGTTGGAACGGTCTGTGGTTCTCCGCTCTCCAGCAGTTCAACGCGGCTTCGCACCTCATGAAGCACTGCTTCATTGCTGGATTGCGCAAGCTGTCGCTCCAGTCTCTTCAGAAAGTTGATTTCATTTCGATTTTTCGACAATGCGCCAGTCACTCTCACAATTTCTCGTGTACAGGCGTGTCCCAATCGCTGGCAGCGCGAGCATGGCGATCTCTTATCGCATTTCACCTTTCTTCGAGTACATTCTGCAGGTAGTCAGAACAACGGGTAAGGCAAGTCATCTCTTAGGTGAAGTGACTGACCTTGACAAGCAAGCGGTGCCCGTTGGGAAGTTCGCACAGATGGGGATGCTGGAGTCATACTTGTAGAGATGGCGAGGAGGAGCGCGCTGGTTTTAAAGGCGGCCACCGTAGGCCATTTTTACGCCGGCGTTTAGCCAATCTTAACAACTACGAAAATCGACCACTTTAGCTTCGCACCGTAATTCTCGCCTAGAACAACCTTAATAAAATTAGCTTTATATATAAAGGTTATAGAGCTCGCATAGCGCTACATTTTTATTTAAAAACTATTACGATCTGTCAACGTGCAGCCGAGATATTTAATAAAAACCGTAAAGAAATCGAGGTACATTTCGCTTTGCAACGCGATTGCGCAGCAACGAGAAGAGATATAAATTTACACTTTATACGAGAATTATAGAGCTTAAAAAGCGCTAAATTTTAATCTAAAAATTACGCGAATCCGTTAAGGTTTCGTAGCGTAGTCGCATATAAAAGATATTAAAGAAGTAAAAAACGCGCGTTACTATAAGGCGTAAATATACTATATAAAACGAGTGGACGGTACTATAGTTACTATTTTTAATATCTTTTAACTTTAGTTTAGACGACGTAGTATATATTACGAACCTTAGAGAACACGAGCTTTATAACTCTAAGAGTAGAAAGCCCGCACGGAAAAGTTCGCCGTAAAAACTAATAAGCCTCGCGGGCGAAAGAGCCGCACGATTCTAGATTCCGCACGAAAATCTAGAGGACACGGAATGACGGCGCGTATAGAAATACTAGTAAATAATAGCCGATGTTTATACGAAAAGAACGTCTACAAAGGCGCGGTAGCTCTAAAAAGAAATACGAACTAGAAAATTCTCTATAAAACGAAGAACTATAGAGTTAAGCTAAAAGCTAAAGGTCTAGACGTATAATCGTTCTAAAGAAGCGCGTAAAGATAGAAAGCTAAAAAGCGAATAAAAAAAAGAATAGATAAGATATAGTATAATATTATAATCGCTTAGCGAAGCTAAAAGACGAATATTAAATAATACTCTAAGCGTCCGAATTACGTATAATCTATAGATTTAAAAGTTTAGAGTTTTAGCGCTCTAAACCTACTAAACTTTTAAGTTTAGTAGTTTAAAGTCTTAGTAAGCTAAACTTATAAATACTAGATT